>JAMPIV010015718.1:0-519517 GCA_024509875.1 Oreohelix idahoensis | reverse complement strand
GCGTAGAAAAAATAACATCATTTTAAATATATTGCAACAGAAATATGGGTGAGTAATCATAACATGGAACCGACAGATAAATCTGGGATAACAAAAACATAATTAAAGTAGATTATGCTGCAACAAGGAAATAACAACAACAAAAACATAATAAAAGTAGATTATGCTACAACAAGGAAATAACAACAACAACAAAAACATAATTAAAGTAGATTATGCTACAACAAGGAAATAACAACAACAACAAAAACATAATTAAAGTAGATTATGCTGCAACAAGGAAATAACAACAACAACAAAAACATAATTAAAGTAGATTATGCTGCAACAAGGAAATAACAACAACAACAAAAACATAATTAAAGTAGATTATGCTGCAACAAGGAAATAACAACAACAACAAAAACATAATTAAAGTAAATTATGCTACACCAAGGAAGTAACAACAACAACAAAAACATAATTAAAGTAGATTATGCTGCAACAAGGAAATAACAACAACAACAAAAACATAAAGTAGATTATGCTGCAACAAGGAAATAACAACAACAACAATAACATAATTAAAGTAGATTATGCTACAACAAGGAAATAACAACAACAAAAACATAATTAAAGTAGATTATGCTACAACAAGGAAATAACAACAACAACAAAAACATAATTAAAGTAGATTATGCTGCAACAAGGAAATAACAACAACAACAAAAACATAATTAAAGTAGATTATGCTACAATAAGGAAATAACAACAACAACAAAAACATAATTAAAGTAGATTATGCTGCATCAAGGAAATAACAACAACAACAACAAAGTCAAATTGTCTGTCGTTATTCATCTTAAATTAGAGAAGTTGTCAGGAGAGATGAGGAAGAAGGGAATGAGAAGCAGCAGAGAAAGATGAATAAATGCGAGAAGAAACATGACACGATGAAAAAGATGAAAGCAAAAGCAAACGAATGAAAGACAAAAATTAGCGAAAGGAAGTAAGTATGATGTAGAAAACTGAAGAAAATTATGAAACAGGCGAAGGGAAAAGAAAACTAATGACAAGTAGAAAAGAGAAACATAATTTAAGAAAAGACAGGGATAAACGAATATTAAGAACAAAATAAGAAAGTGGTCGTGTCATGACATACATGGTATGTGTGCAAATACTCTACACAGCCCCACTGAACAGCTACAGAACACATGCAAATCTTGAACTTGTCATTTGCTGCAAAGTAACAAGATCACCAACCCTAGTTAATCAACAACAACAACATGGTATGTATATATGTGTGGGTGCAGCGGGTGGTATGTGTCGATGTTGTATACCACTGACGTCATTGTACCTGAGTTTTCTATTTTCATAAAATAAGCTCAAAGGCGTATAGCGTGTCTGGTTGCTATCCAATGTCGTAGTGAGTTTGTACATATGTTGTCGAGGTCGTACAACCTGTGTTATTTAGAGGTATGTAAGCTTGGGGTTTGTGACTGAAAATGTTCGAGGGTAGTTTATATTTGAAAGTATTCTAATAGTTTGTGATTTAATTTCATCGAAGACAATTTGTGATTAATGCAGCCAGGGTTTAATGTGATAGAGACTCAATGTTTTAGGGACCAAATGTATTTTGAAAGCACGATTCTGTCCTGCAATATCATTATGTACCGGCATAGCTGACGATAGAGTATAACAATAGAACGATTGTTAATAGAGTAAATAATACAATGTCACAGAGGATAGTCATTGTATAAAGCAAGCATCTAGATCAGAGATTTTCAACCTTTTTAAACTCATGGCACACTGAACAAGGTGCTAAAACTGTCAAGGCACACCATTTTTTAAGGATATATTTTGTCATTAAAACAAAGAGTTTAAAAGTTCGATAGCTAAAATTATAATCAATGTGTAATTTTAAAAATTAATATTGGTGTGAATTACGTTTTACATTTTATGTCCATAATTGTTATTATTTCAATTTTTGAAATGAAATATTGAAAAAGATGTCAAGAATTTTTAAAATTTTTTTTGACATATTCTATTGACCTAATAAAAAAAGTGCCATCCATCTTCTCTATCGTTGTCATACTCCTTCTATTTGTCGCAAT
The DNA here is from genome assembly GCA_024509875.1 of Oreohelix idahoensis. Classification (NCBI taxonomy): domain Eukaryota; kingdom Metazoa; phylum Mollusca; class Gastropoda; order Stylommatophora; family Oreohelicidae; genus Oreohelix; species Oreohelix idahoensis. Next base: position 517,424 of record JAMPIV010015718.1, on the reverse strand, counting down.
GAAATAATGAAAAATCATGTTTCTTGTATAAATGTGAGTGCTTAGTGTAAAGATATCTTTTCAGTTTACATGAAATGATAGTAATGACGATCTAATAATCTAGATAAAGGTAAAGTATGCAACTATGATTTACTACTTTATAGTCCATGTCTTAAAGGACAAATCTTTTGATTAACCATTAAAGTATAGGCATCTTAAAAACTGTCTTTCGCACATTTAGCTATGAGGCTTAGTGCAAAAATAAATCACTAAAAAGGAAAATAAAATTATTAACAGTTTTTTCTAAATTCACCAACTTTCTTTACCTTCACAAATTCCTTAAGAACACATGTGAAATAAAATTCCACCGGAATGAAAAAAAAATTAAAAATGAAGCGCATTAGGATCTGCGAACTCTTCCACCATTATATCCACCGGAATGTGAAAACGGCTTACGTCTGGTGAACGTGTCGCTATATTTATGGATTGCCAATGAGAAATGAGCATTAAGACCTACAAGCTGAGAGAGCCAGAAATTAAGACCAGATATCAGGGGCTTATTGCTAAAGCGGTGAGAAATACAGAAGAACAACCTGATGACCTGGAAACCCTCTGGCTTAAATTCAAAGACATCATAAATACAGCTGCTGCAGAAGCATGTGGTGAAGTCTGACTTGGGAACAAGAGAAAGAGGACACTTTGGTGGACAGAGGAAGTCAAAGAGAAAATAAGAGAGAAGAAAATGGCATGGAAACAATACTTAGGAGCTAAAAACACAGCAGGACAAATAGAGAAATATAGAGAATATGTGATACTTAGAACAGAAGCAAAAAAACAAGGTACTAGCAGCAAAACAGAAGTTATGGGAAGAATTTGGAAAAAAGCAAGAAAAAGATGCGCAAGAAAACCAGAAATTGTCCTATAAGACCCTAAAGAACATGAGGAAGGAAAAATAATGCCCTCTCAAATTTATAAAGGACAAGCAAGGCAAATTGCTTACTGCCCTGAAGGAAGTAATGGAAAAATAGAAAGAATATTTCTCAGAACTCCTTGATGGTGAGCATGGTGAAGCATCAGAAATGATAACCACTAGCACGGAAGAGGAAACCAATGGTGATGAAGATGGCATAAAGATGGAAGAACTGAAGGCAGCACTGGAGAAAATCAAGATAGGCAAAGCAGCAGGGCATGATGGTATAACACCAGAAATGGTTAAGTACATGGGAGCATCAGGCGACCTATTACTCTTAAGGGTCCTACAGGCAGCGTGGTGCAACAAGACCATACCAAAGGATTGGGAGATTGCCATGATAACACCAATTTTTAAAAAGGGTGACTGTGGTAAGTTGGGATATTGTAAATATTTATAGGGGACTTAGTGTACAGACTGAGATCAGCTGTGAAGGTATCTGTATCTAATAAGTGTGGTGTCTTACAGATGACCTTACTTTGCTACCACATTTAGATCTCAATCAGACTTATTCTGGAATATTGTGATGACTACGTTGAATGTCTAGGGTTATGATAGTGATGAAGTGTAAGTTCACAACAACCAACAGACAGATAAACACTTTAATTAAAATCCACAATACTTTACAACACTGTGACACGCACATACATATAACACTTTAGAAGACTATCTTAAGTAAATCAAGTGTTATCTTTTAAAATTATGTATTAAATATTTTCAATAATAGATATCCTGATTCAACTACATAGTGAATCAGAAATCACAATCAAATGTAATCACAAGGTGTATTTACACAATTTATACATAGGATCTTTGTCCTGACATATAATATTATTACAATATGTGTGTAAGTTGTGATGTAGTACTAAGAGGTAATACTGGCTTTTAAAGCTAGGTTGTTGTTTGTCATCATGACTCCAGGTGTTTGTTACTGGTGGAAATAATATTGGAAGGATTCACAGTTTCTTTTTATGTGAAAACAAATAACTGTCCTCTGGATTTAATATACAGTCAATTTTAGAGGGGGTTATACAAGATTGAGCTGCTCCGGCCTACGAATTCTTATCTTCTGTGTGGGCGGCAGGAAAACTGTCTCCTCTGCTCGCTTGCTTCTCAGTTATCTTGAAAAACATCACTGGTCCATATCCTGAACAAGGAGTATGCTACCAGCCTCTGGATTCAGCAAAACTCAGACCAGGTGATGCTCTAATACTTCAGTACCACGGTCCCTGAAATAAGAAGGTTGTACCTCCTTCTTCAGAACTAATTTATACTCTATTTCCACACTGAAGCACAAGACATTACAAACACAGAGTTCAGCGCTGTAGGCCAACTGCTAGCTTCTCATGTAACAATATACACCAGTATTCCTCTCCCTAATGGTTACAACGCCTCTGCAATTCCAGCGTTAATTCCTTCTATACAATAAGATAGGTGTCATAGTACCATTTGGCAATCCCATATAGGCCTATGCAGTTATACTCCTCTCCGACACGTTTTTACATGGTGGAGCAATTATCTAGGCTTTTCCTCATGTTTGCTACTGAACCACACACATACAGACATAATTTATCATTTTACATTCAATTTTCATCTAAAAGAGATCAAATATGTCTAGCTTACCACAATTCAAGGAAATATTAAACAAGTACGTTGACTGGCGATGAGTTATGGCACAATTCCGATCTGCCTCTGTCCCAGGCTTTTATTAGAAAAATATGAGCTGGTTCTCAACGCACTTGCTCCTCACAAAGTTTATTTTCAAAAAGTGGCCCTGAACTGACGCTTCTAATTGACTATATCAAATGGTCTAACCAATGAGACCATGTTTACAAAAGCCTTTGAAAAAATTTACCCTTCCTACCGTTTCCATTAACAACCAAAAATAGTATTTGCAGTCGACTTATCATGTTTCGCCTTACATATCACTCTGGCCAATCAAATCGTATCTAACGTGTTGGCCTCATTTCCCCTAAAGCAGTGTCCAAACATGCCATTATGAGCAAATATGATCTTGTGCTGTCAGACAACACCACTATAGTATTTTGGCTATAATTTGTTAATTACTAGACTATTTGCGTAACACCTAACATATTCTTTGTCAGCAAGTTCTAAGGCACCCAAATATATAAGTTTAATGGGGCCAAGTGGCTTCGTTACAAATATGTATTATTCTAGGACAGTCGTGTATTTGTTTTTTTATTTATTGTTTTAGAACCGCCACCTGTCCTGCCTTTTCGACTGTTCTGTCAGTATAAAATCAGGATTTCAGACATAAAACAGTATTGTGTCATGTTTCCTAATAAGCATTAAACATGTTTTTTAAAACCTTACCTCGCATTGGTAGTGTTTTTTTTTGTCATTGTTTATTTGAAAAAAATCAAGCCTGCATGCATTTCGCGTGGGGTGGCATTAATTTTTAAATCGCGAGACGACGTGGTAGTATTGCATGCGTTCCTCCGTACATCTCTCTCTCTCTCTTCTAAGCCCGTCTGTCTTTTAGTTTACGTAGTGTATATAATGACATTAATGTAAGATTAAATCTGGGTCATTACGCAGTGTGTCTATCAAGGTCGTATAAGAAATACAGTACCAGTTTTATGTTTAGTAACGCGTGTAGTTTATGCAGTAGGCTTTTACTATCAAACGTGGAAGCGTTTCAGTAGAAAAAGGTGATTTCTTGTTCAGCTATCTTGGCGTTCTATAACACACGCGTACGCTAGTGTGACCGCACTGTTCTTTTACCATTCTTCTTTCCTTTATATTGAATTACTTCGTTAGGCTTAACATTTTCTTTCTAATTTATATATGAGGATTAGAATTTTTCACGACAAATTCTCCCCACTTAAAACAGACATCACATGTCAGTCTATAATTCTATATACACATAGAGAAATTTAATATTATTCCTGGTGCTTATGGTGATTCTCATCACACGGATGGCGGCTTAGAAAATCCGCACCCAGGTTAGTTTTTCCAGAAATATATTCTATGCTGAACTGGAATGGCTGCAAAAGTAAGGACCATCGGAGTAACCTCGAATTTTCATGCCTAGCCTGCGCTAGAAACGACAAGGGTTTGTGATCCGTTTGCAACTTGAATGCCTTACCATACAGATAAATATTGAATTTCTTGATCGCCCATATTACTGCAAGACATTCTTTTTCGCTAGTTGAATAATTTTTTTTTCAGCTTTATTTAACTTTCTGCTAGCATATGCCACTGGGGTTAATTCCCCATCCAGTGAATCTGACTTCTGTAACAGGGTCGCGCCCAAACCGATATTACTTGCATCCGTTCTCACAATGAATTCTTGACTTAAGTCATGTAATTTCAAAATAGGTTTGCTTGTGAGCTTTTCCTTCAATTCCTGGTATGCCAATTCACACTGTGCTGTCCATGTAATTCGATCTGGATTTCCTTTGCGTGTCAAATCAGTTAACGGTGCACATATGGAATTAAAGTTTTTGATATACTTTTCGTTGAAACCACATAATGAGACAAAGGATCTCACGTCTTTCTTGGTTTGTGGCCTCGGGGCTTTCTTTAGTTTCTCTAAATTCTTGGGATCAGGGGTCATGTTTCCCTGATGGACTGTGTGTCCCAAGAATTCTAATTCTTTACATCCAACACAACATTTGGTTGGTCGGGCTGTTAAATTCGCTTCTCTAAGTCGATTAAAAAGCATGTTCAGAGAGTCAATGTGTTCTTCAAAGGTTTCTGTCGCTATAAGGATATCATCCATGAAGTTTGTGATGCATGGATTATTCAGAGGATCCAACAATTTCCTCATCATTCTAGAGAAGACACTAGGCGCATTCTTCAATCCAAATGGCAATCTGTTAAATTCATAGTGTCCCTCTGAGGTACTAAAAGCTAGGTACGGTCTAACCTCAGGCTTTACTGGAATCTGATAGTATCCTTTGCTCAGATCCAACTTTGAGAAATATTTAGCTTTATTTAGCCTGGCAAACAACTGATTTGTATCCGGCAATGGATCCACCTGACCTTCTGTGATAGCATTCAGTCTCCTGTAATCTATACAGAGTCTATGTTCTCCAGATGGTTTTCTTAAGAGCACCACACTGGAACTATACGAAGATTCACTGTGTGAAATGATTCCTTCCTTCAACAAATAGTCTATCTCTTCCTTCAAGGCTTTCTCCTTAGCGAAAGGAATCGAACATGCCTTCATACATACAGGTGTGGGGTCTATAAGTTTCATATCATATTCCAATAAGTTTGTATGCCCCGGTCGGTCCGTTAACACCTCTGTATGATCATCAAGAACCTGTTGCACTCTCTCCTTCTGATCTTTCGTTAAATGTGTACTGATTTTCACCTGTGCCGCTGTCTCACAGGGGTGTAATGGATATTCAAATGATGAAAGTGGTTCATTTTTCATCTCCATTGCAATAGACAAGGTCAACAAGTGTGTCTCTTCCTGATTTTGTCTTTCCAAATATTTCTTCAGGAGATGCACATGATAGATTTTTTCTTTCCCCTTCTTATCTATCTTATAATTTGTTCTAGACACCTTCTCTAGAACTGTATATGGACCTTGCCATCCAATTTGCAACTTATTCTGACTACCGCGTAGAAGAAGCAGTACCTTCTCTCCCACAGCCAATTCTCTGTCTTTTGCTTTCTTGCCTATTTTTCCAGGCACCGGTAGGGTCTCTTCCACTAGAAGCACTGTAGTGATGATTTTTCTTCCCAGAATCATCATGCACAAAACGACCGCTACCAATTTTTCTCTTGGGGCTCTCTCCCCACTTATAATTCTTGATGAGAGATTTCCTCTCTTCATCTTCTTCCTCCAGTTTACATAAGTCCGATTGAGTGATTTTCGGCCTATCCTGGGGTAAGACATCTTTTTGCACTCTCTGCACAGTGGCCATTGTAAAACATCCAAGTGAAGACTGTCCGTGAAAAGGGGCTTCCCATTCCACTCGGTCCACTTTATTATTCCTTCTATTGTCAGGCCTACGTTTGCCCCGTGGCGTATTTAGGTCCTGATCAATGTTCCCACTTGTGGGTGTTCCCTCATGTGTTATGCTACACCTTTCTACAAGTTTCACAATGTCCCACCTTGCCTTGGGCCAATAATAATTTTGAGCTACCTTTTGGATAATGGTACCTATCTTCTCATGGTCCCCATCTTTTCTCACATGTAAGCTCCTTATTAATTCTGCCCTATATCTGACCAGCTGTCCCTGACCTTTGGATCTAGTTCCGGTCTTCCGGTATATCAGTTTGTTCTTCATATAGAAGTCTCCTTTTCCTGGAGGTGTATGGCAATTGGACACTTTTCTAGAACAAGGCTTGAGGGTCTTATCCCCAGCCTGTGCCTTCCTCATCTCTTCTGGAGTGGTATTTATCATAATATCCTCCTCCTTTCTTGAGGTCGACCTGACCTGAAGGGTGGCCATATGCACCGGTTTCCTTCTACAACGGTCAGTGTCATGATTGTCCATCCGACAATTGTTACACCACCTCTTTCCTTGGTTGAAAGATTTTCTTTCATCAAATTTCCTTTCATCGAATTGTGGGGTTTTATTTTTATTGTCATACCGTGACCTATCAAACTGGTGCTTACCTTTGTTCTGATCTCTATGATCAAATTTAATAAAGTTCTGTGGTGCCTTAAAATTATCTGTTTCTTTTTATTACCTGTTACCTCTGCCTGAGCTGCCTGATATCTTTCAGCAACATTTAGTAACTCACCCAGCCTCTCTGCACCTTGTTCCATGAGAAATTTTCTCAGGTCTGGAGCCATGGACTCTCTTAGTTGCTCTATAAGGATCATTTCCTTAAGATCTTGGGTTTTTCCCAGAGCCGTCCATTTCTAAAAGTATGTCTCTAACCGTGCAGAGAACTGGTGATATGTCTCACCTGACAGTAGTTTAGCATTCCTAAATTTTTTTCTATAAAATTCTGCGCTCTTTTCATATCTTAACAAAAGAGCCTGCTTTAGCATGTCATAATTGTCTTGATCATACCTGCCCATTTTGGTAAAAACATCATAAGCTGTACCACGAAGCCCTTGTGATAACTTTAAGCTCCACCTTTCTCTCTCTAACCCATACGTGGTAGCTAATAGTTCATATCTATTTAGATAGCTCTCAATATCATCGTCTTTCTCAACAAAATGATCTAAATGAAAGCTCATAGCGAGGTTGAGGCTCCCTGACTAGCAGTGGCATCAGAGGCAAAAGGACTGGCACCATTTTCAGGAGCATGGCCTTGAAATTCCAACTCCCTTAGTCGTAACACATGCTCCCTCTGTAATCTTTTCTCTTCCTTTGCTGCTTCCCTTTCGGCAGCTTGCCTTCTTTCTTCTGCTTCTCTTTCAGCCTTTTTATCTTCTAATTGGAGCCTTTTAATCTCCCTATCTGCCTCCAATGTCTTAGCCTCTTTGTCAGTCTCAATCTGCAACCTCTTAAGTTCTTTTTTCAGCCTCTATTCTCTTATCTTCGGCCAATCTATCAGATTCTAATTTTCTTTCAGCCTCTTTTTCTAATCTTTTTTCTTCGCGTTCAATAAATTTGTCACATTCAGTAGTGACATAAGCAATCATAACTTGTCCCTCCATTCCTAACTCTTTAGCAGCCTGCATAGCAGCAGATCGAAATTTTGCCAGGTCGGCCATTTTCTAACAGGCAAATTTGTACAATGTCTAACTAAACAATTCAATCTATGACTAATTATACTAAGGACAACCACAGGCACTGAGAGCTCAACCTTATTTATTTTCCCAGAAGTAAATTATCCCCAATATATGTAATAGGAGAAGATTCCAAATCCCGGACAGGACCCCAATATATGTGGTAAGTTGGGATATTATAAATATTTATAGGGGACTTAGTGTACTGACTGAGATCAGCTGTGAAGGTATCTGTATCTAATAAGTGTGGTGTCTTACAGATGACCTTACTTTGCTACCACATTTAGATCTCAATCAGACTTATTCTGGAATATTGTGATGACTACGTTGAATGTCTAGGGTTATGATAGTGATGAAGTGTAAGTTCACAACAACCAACAGACAGATAAACACTTTAATTAAAATCCACAATACTTTACAACACTGTGACACGCACATACATATAACACTTTAGAAGACTATCTTAAGTAAATCAAGTGTTAACTTTTAAAATTATGTATTAATTCCTTTCAATAATAGATATCCTGATTCAACTACAGAGTGAATCAGGAATCACAATCAAATGTAATCACAAGGTGCATGTACACAATTTATACATAGGATCTTTGTCCTGACATATAATATTATTACAATATGTGTGTAAGTTGTGATGTAGTACTATGAGGTAATACTGGCTTTTAAAGCTAGGTTGTTGTTTGTCATCATGACTTCAGGTGTTTGTTACTGGTGGAAATAATATTGGAAGGATTCACAGTTTCTTTTTATGTGAAAACAAATAACTGTCCCTCTGGATTTAATATACAGTCAATTTTAGAGGGGTTATACAAGATTGAGCTGCTCCGGCCTACGAATTCTTATCTTCTGTGTGGGCGGCAGGAAAACTGTCTCCTCTGCTCGCTTGCTTCTCAGTTATCTTGAAAAACAACACTGGTCCATATCCTGAACAAGGAGTATGCTTCCAGCCTCTGGATTCAGCAAAACTCAGACCAGGTGCTGCTCTAATACTTCAGTACCACGGTCCCTGAAATAAGAAGGTTGTACCTCCTTCTTCAGAACTAATTTATACTCTATTTCCACACTGAAGCACAAGACATTACAAACACAGAGTTCAGCGCTGTAGGCCAACTGCTAGCTTCTCATGTAACAATATACACCAGTATTCCTCTCCCTAATGGTTACAACGCCTCTGCAATTCCAGCGTTAATTCCTTCTATACAATAAGATAGGTGTCATAGTACCATTTGGCAATCCCATATAGGCCTATGCAGTTATACTCCTCTCCGACACGTTTTTACATGGTGGAGCAATATCTAGGCTTTTCCTCATGTTTGCTACTGAACCACACACATACAGACATAATTTATCATTTTACATACATTTTTCATCTAAAAGAGATCAAATATGTCAGCTTACCACAATTCAAGGAAATATTAAACAAGTACGTTGACTGGCGATGAGTTATGGCACAATTCCGATCTGCCTCTGTCCCAGGCTTTTATTAGAAAAATATGAGCTGGTTCTCAACGCACTTGCTCCTCACAAAGTTTATTTTCAAAAAGTGGCCCTGAACTGACGCTTCTAACTGACTATATAAATGGTCTAACCAATGAGACCATGTTTACAAAAGCCTTTGAAAAAATTTACCCTTCCTACCGTTTCTATTAACAACCAAAAATAGTATTTGCAGTCGACTAATCATGTTTCGCCTTACATATCACTCTGGCCAATCAAATCGTATCTAACGTGTTGGCCTCATTTCCCCTAAAGCAGTGTCCAAACATGCCATTATGAGCAAATATGATCTTGTGCTGTCAGACAACCCCACTATAGTATTTTGGCTATAATTTGTTAATTACTAGACTATTTGCGTAACACCTAACATATTCTTTGTCAGCAAGTCCTAAGGCACCCAAATATATAAGTTTAATGGGGCCAAGTGGCTTCGTTACAAATATGTATTATTCTAGGATAGTCGTGTATTTGTTTTTTTATTTATTGTTTTAGAACCGCCACCTGTCCTGCCTTTTCGACTGTTCTGTCAGTATAAAATCAGGATTTCAGACATACAACAGTATTGTGTCATGTTTCCTAATAAGCATTAAACATGTTTTTTAAAACCTTACCTCGTATTGGTAGCGTTTTTTTTTTGTCACTGTTTATTTGAAAAAAGTCAAGCCTACATGCCTTTCGCGTGGGGTGGCATTAATTTTTAAATCGCGAGACGACGTGGTAGTATTGCATGCGTTCCTCCGTACATCTCTCTCTCTCTCTTCTAAGCCCGTCTCTTAGTTTACGTAGTGTATATAATGACATTAATGTAAGATTAAATCTGGGTCATTACGCAGTGTCTATCAAGGTCGTATAAGAAATACAGTACCAGTTTTATGTTTAGAAACGCGTGTAGTTTATGCAGTAGGCTTTTACTATCAAACGTGGAAGCGTTTCAGTAGAAAAAGGGGATTTCTTGTTCAGCTATCATGGCGTTCTATAACACACGCGTACGCCTTTGTGACCGCACTGTTCTTTTACCATTCTTCTTTCCTTTATATTGAATTACTTCGTTAGGCTTTACATTTTCTTTCGAATTTATATATGTTGTAGTGGATTTGATGGTACTGTATGGTTGTGATATTACCTAGTGTGATGCATGAGGTCAGCTGTGAAGGCTCCTGAGATAAATGTAGCTGTGAATTTACAGAAGGCCCTTCTTGCTACCACTTACGACCTCACACATATCTTTTTTTCTAATGAATGTGGCTACGTTAAAAATCTAGGGTACTGAAATGTAAGGTGTTGTATTAGTATATATAAACACACACACAGATATTTAATAAGTCTAAAAATATTAATAAAATTTATAACACACTGAACTAACTCAAGCTATTTAAAATTTTGATATTAAATTTTCTTTAAGTTTATTTGTTCTGAACCAAGGTTTTATTTTGGTCAGAACATATTAAAGATTTTGAAATTATGAATGAAATGCATGAATATATGGCATAATAAATGAAAGGTGTGTACATATGAATTTTACAAGACTAGTTAATATTACTACTGTTTATATTTGTAATTTATCTGGGAGAACGATTAATGGATGTGCTGTTGGGGTGGCTTCATCACTCCCAGTCTATGACTACCAAACATTGTCCATTTTCTGATGGGAAAAATACAAGTTTATTTCCCAACATGGTATGTTCTAGTTGATGGGAATATAGTTGGGTGTTAGTTATTAAATAAGTTGGTGAATGTCCAGCAGGCCAGACGCTCACGTATCTTTGACTGAGTAGTTCTGGTGCTGGAATCTGGTGGCCCCACCTCTCCGTGCTTGGGGGCAATATCGGCTGCTCTGCCAAAATTTTAGACTGCACGGGTCCACACTTGTATTTTTCAACATAGCATTTGACACCACTTTGGTGCCAAATAAAAAACTCACAGTTCTGAAATAAAGTATTGGGTCATGTGTCAGAACTCTACCTCCTGAGCCACTTCTACACTCAACACTACACAACAACAACACATAGACGGGGTCAGATCTCTCTGACCATACAGCACATCTTACCAAGTTGGTTTCACATAGTATAAGTTCCCCAAGACTACATATTCTGAAATATGTTCATTAGCTTCCTGCCATTGAATAGGGTAGGTGATATGTTCCACTGATCTCAACACTTGATCCGCCCTTCATAATCCTTGCTGGCGTTTATGTATTTTGTTTGTCTCTAGACCCTGAACTGGGGCTGGGGATCTAGAGCGAATCCTTACTTGTTGTAAGGGATAGATTATGATATGGCAGTATCAAATCACTGGAAACATTAAACAATATTAAAATATACAAAGAAATACTTTCAGTCTTATCAGAATTATGAATAGAGAACACAGTTATATGCTAGCAAAACTCAGCTGAGCTGCTGGCTCTAGTATGGCGTCCCTCTAAATATTGCAATTAGCTTCTGGGAATCACACCACTGAAGAATTACTGTGTCTACTACTGGACAACTTATGATGAATGGCAAAATTGCGCGTCTGAGCGCCGATAATATGTTTATCTGTGGCCAATCACCGCCTTTTTTCCTTTTCAAATTTCAAACCTCCTACCAAAAGTCAATTCAGTCATACCTCAGTCAAGTATGTATTATTGTCTGTTGGTCCGTCTGTCTCTACTTGCGTTTTTTACAAAAACACACTTGTTTATACATGCATTTCCTACACGAATCTGCCTCTAGAGTTATTTTTAGCCACAACTTTCCACCAATTCCCCCTCTCCTTCATTCATCTAGATTTTAGCACTTGAGTCTCAAGGCCGCAATTTTTTGAAAATTAGTGACATGTTTTTGTTTCAATGCAGTCGCTCGCTGATATGAACAACACAGTCTTTTGTCAATATCTTCATTATTATCTATCCGTCTGTATAAATGAAAGCATTTTATTTCTCTGCTCAAGATGGGCCATTAGGCCAGCTAGGTTTTATATTCCTAACTTTATTATTAAGAAAAAGTTACTTTTCAAGGTTAGTTTTTTTTTTTTTTTTTGAAATATGTTCGAGCATCCTCTGTAATGCGTTTGCCGCTGAATTCAAATAAAGGACTAAGTATCGCAAAAGCGTCCAAGAAATGACTGTTGCGTATAATAGCTAAGGTCCCTTTTGTCAATTTCTTTACCTTGTGTCAACTTGGAGACGTGAATTTTTTTTCCTTTCCCCACCAATTGCGTCGTTTTAGCCTTGCTAGTTTCAAGCACGTGTTCAGTCATATTTTCTTTTTGATCTCCGTTCTCATCCCGTCCCAAGGGTAAACGTTTTGCCTTCACGTCTAGCAAGTTAGTTTCCATGGCGGGTGGTGACCCGCGGCATGGGCGATCATGTCTTCTAGTAGCTTACGCATTATTTTTATCCCTACATTTTATCTTTGGAGATATTTTAACGTTGTATCACGGTTAACTTTATCACATATGTGGATTAGAATTTTTCACGACAGTGACAATCGACAGTGTGGAAACCACAGAGGCATATCCCTTCTCAGTGTCCCTGGTAAAATCTGATCTAGAATCTAAAGCAGAGACTCCGACGCCTAGCTGAGCCACAATTGGATGAGATCCAGTGCGGATTCTGAGCAAACCCAAGTACTCATTGAAATCTCTCAAGAAGTCTCTGAATGGTAGAGTAGGACACTGCTAAACGTCTTGCAGCATGACGAACAGATTGACCACCCTGAATCCATGCCATGGCTCGACCACGGTCTACAGTGCTGAGACTTCTCCTTGGTGACATGGCTAATGCAGTGATCATTTCGAGAACTTGTCATACTGATTTATTGCATACCAACGGTGAACACTCTTTACCGATGATCATTTTCCACGTGCATTCAAATTCAACTCACTTTGTCACCTTTTGAACTAGTGGGGCGTGTTGCAAAAACCATGAGTTTTTGCAGCAACAATGGCAATTTTCACGTGCGGGTTAAAGTGACCCAGTTTTTGGACATTTAAAGAAAATTAATTTAGTGCACACAGAAATGTATACTTATTTCTCTGAGCTTAGTCTTAATAACATTTTCACTTGTCTTTACAGTTTGCCAATCAATTATATAAACCTCGTCTAAACTGAATGGCGGCCCTTAACTTTTGTCCAGTAGTATATGTGAGGACAGCAAACCATAAGTCAGAAGAGTTCAGGACCACCACTGGTGTAAGACAAGGTGATATCCTGTCACCTTATCTTTTTATACTCCTCATGGACGATGTTATCAAGGCATGTAAGGAGAGAACAAGAAAGTATTCAGTGGGGCGCTGGAAGATGAGACGGGTATGTATTTCAGAGCTGGCATTTGTTGATGATGTTGCCCTGATTGCTAAAGCAGAGGCACATCTCCAATCCAACCTGCAAGTCTGGAAGGAAGAGCTGGAGAAGAAAGGGATGGTCATAAGCAGCCCTAAAACAAAATCCATGTGATATCACGAGAAGAAAGAAGACATCAGATTAAGCTGGCAGAACAGGTCCTGGAGCAGGTCGACCACTTTAAATATATCGGAGCTATTATAGACTGACAGGGGGGGGGGGCATCATAGAGGAGTTGGCCACTCGAGAAGCATCAGCTGGGAGACTTTTTTAGGCCATAAATCGAGGATTCTTCAGCAAGAGAGAGGTTGGTAAGAAAACGAAGATGGCTGTATACCGCTCCACCTATGTCCCAGTCTTGACATATGGATGCGAGTCATGGGCAATGACTACAACCCATACAAGCCAGATCCAAACCTCAGAAATTAGTTATCTGAGGAAGGTGGTTGAAGTAACAAGAAGAGACATGGTCCGCAACCAGACGATATGTCAAGGCTTAAAATCCCACCCCCTGCAGACCCAAGTAGAAAAGTCCCAACTAAGATGGTTTGGCCATGTCTGCAGAATGGGAGAAAATCGGCTACCACGACAAGCATGGGAAAAAACAACCAGGGATTCAGACCCCCAGGACGACCCAGAGTCCTCTGGGAGGAAAACATTAGACAATCTTTAAAGGACCGAGATCTAGAAAGGAACCAGGCCAGGAGGTAGACAGCCGATAGGATAGTCTGGCGCTCTCTCTTCCAAACCTCTACACCTCACGGTAGAAGGGGAACGACTAAGTAAGTAAGTAAGCCAATGAGTAACATTTCTTGGGCTGTGTCATATAACTTCGCATCTTCCTCCACTAATTCGGCGTCCATCTTGCCATGCGGCGTCTCTATTCTCGCGTGCGATTTCAGTGCCTGTCAATCACTAAAAGTAGGTGAGGTCTCGTAACCAACTCTTCGCCACCTTAATAGGTATTGGTGAGGAGACAAATCGTCGTGTGTGATTTACCGCTGGCTACAGACATTATCCATCCCTTGTCACAAAGTCTTTTGTCGTGACATACGGTCGCCCTTTGTTTTTGTTACGTTTTTGTCTTCCTCAGCGGGCAGATTAATTTAATCTCTTCCTTCATTGTTCAGCCTCATAGACAACATCGAAGGAGCTATCGCCATATGTATATAGCGGGGCTTACACGATAACAATATCCAGCACGTGAATGGAGGTAGAGGCAGCAACTGCTGCCTTACGATGGCAGTCTGCGACTTTATTAACAAAGGCAGTTATTGTAGCAGACTCATAACTCATGCTTAGAAAGGTCCAAAATGGATGGCTCCGACATGAATGGAAAAACCTCCAGAGAAGAAGCATCGATTATTCAAGAACTGATATGGATCTGCTGCCCTGGTTATGCAGGGCTTCACGACAATGAAAGAGCTGACAGACTAGCTTTCAGAGCACCCATAGATGGTACACCGTACATGGATAAAAGAGAAATAATGAGGGCGATTCATGATCGCCTATTAGAGAATGACACTGTAATCGATGAATCATCAAGGTTAAGACTGCTGAATAATGCAAAAACGTAAAACCAGCAGTTGGATGATTAATGAGGAGGAGCAGATATAACCAGTGAACCAACTATAGGTTTGCCCGGAGTGCAATGAGTCGAATCTGATCAACAATAACAATAACTATTGTCTTCTGGTAACACCTAATCCTAAGCCTGTCGTGAGTCATGTGTTTGTCTTGCTCCAGCGGCTGTCTCCTATTGTATCCATATGTGGTTGTTTAACCAGGGTTTTAAAGTATTAATTGAATTCTCCCCATGATCCATGGAGCCGTCTCCCACGCTAAACAATAATTTGTCTAACGAGCAATGTGTGTTCTAATAGATAACGTAAGGTTGGGACATATCACAGGTGTGGTGAAATATTAAAGCGGTAAAAGTCTTGATTACGAAAGATCTATCTTTAAAATGATAAAAGAGCGAAAATGGAGAGAGAAATAAAATAATAAGGATGATTAAAGAGGAACAGGACGATAGAAAATAGGAAGAATTTATAACAGGTGTTCAAAGTTCTTTGCAGAGTTATTTTGGGACGTGGAACAATTGGGACGCACGGTTTTGGAATTTTACTATAATAACAGTAACAAAATTAAAATGTAAATGTTGTTATTCAACGCAACCTTTTATGATAAATTTACTCTTCTTCTTCTTTGATCCTTAACCGCCGACTGTCAAAGAAGTCAGTGGCCATTACGTCTTATGGCGTTTTGTAGGGCAGCAACAAACTGCTTCAACTTTATTCAGCGGGGTGCCATCCTTCGTACAGTTCGCCAGATCTGGGTCATTCTTTGCATTCTTGGCATATCGGCATCTACAGTTCTCCGCTAAGTTGTTATTGGTCGACCTCTGTTTCACTTTCACTCGGGGGTCCATAGAAAAGCTGTTCTTATGATGGCACCGGGGTCTCTTCTGAGGATGTGGCCAACCCAGCTCCAGCGTCTTCCAGCTTTGATAGTGTGCATTTCCTCTTGGTTACTCCGAGTATGTAATTCTTAGTTAGTGATAATATTCGGTTAAAAGAGTCGGAGAATTTCCCTTTGGCAGATTTTGTGGAAGGAGGACAATTGTGACATTTCCTTCTCTGTTACTCTCCAGCATTCCGCACCGTAGTGGAGCACAGAAAGTACACTTCTGTCATATAATCTTAATTTGGTGTTTGTGCTGTACTGGGAAGACTTCCAGATGTTGTTGAGACTAGAAAGGCTTCATTATGTTCTTGATGCCTTTTGCTTGTTCCGCCGTCTAGTGTTACTATGCATCTTAGGTTTGTAAATGTGTCCGTATGTTCCATCTTCTGATTCCTTATTGGTATGGGCTCAGGACTATCCACATTGAGTGTGATGACCTCTATCTTCCTTAGACTGATGTTTAGACTCACCTGCTGGCTATTCTTATTCAGTCTATAAAAAATTAACATGAAGATTGTTTGTATTCTTTCCTTTTTTTTCCTTTGCGTCTTTTCAATCCTTCCCTCAAACCCCACCGGCATGAACTGCGGCACATCGGTTGCAAATCGCTGATCTAGATATCTATATTTTTTAACGTGTATCGGTTTGTCCCCTATAACAATGTTTATGGGATGGAAAGTTAGACATTAATTATATTGTTTCCCTGAACATCAATCTTGGGTCACTATTTCAATGGAGACATCATTGGAGTTGATGTTCTGAAGGTGAGAGGTACAATGGAGGACATGACTGGAGTAGCTCAAATGTACCACAATCAGGCGATACATTTAAAGTTCAGTTATTATTTTTTTTAATCAGGCAACGCCGGGTATATCTTGCTAGTGTAACATAGAAACTACAAGGTGGACATCTTTATTATGAATTAGATCAGGTTCGCACTGGTTTTAGATCATTTGTATAAGATAGATGGTTTTGACACGTGTAAAGATGACGTAATAAGTCTAAACATTGGCAGACGCGACCAAAAAAAAAAAGCTTTGCTGACCTGACATTGCAAAACAGAGCTTTATTTTTTGACGAATAATTGTAGACGTTGCATAGTTTGAGCACCAATAAAATATGCTGATATGAAAAATCTCATGCTCTCGTAGAGAAAATATAAGATAGAGTTTTCCCACATTTTAGTAGTGGGGACCCAAAATAAAAAAGTGAACCTCTGGTACGCATTAAATATGAGAGGATGCGTTTAGTATTTGGCTGTACGCGAGATTCCCCAATTGTGACGATGCGATACATGCTTGGATTGCTTTTAATTACATATAGATATGCGATGTCCATGCAAAAGCTTATATGCGAGTAACCACAGACAAAAGCCACCCCCTGCCCATGAGAACAAAGCTGACATCAAAGGAGCAAGAATAGAGAGGGGGATGTTATGAATGGCGCACGTAGGGGTAACTATTAGACAGGTAACCACAGTTAAAGGTATAGTTATGGGCGAAGAGTAGTGTAAGTCAGTTAAGAACTGAACGAACTACAAGCAAGTCATCATTAGCACTGGTAAAGAGTGCTAATCTTGGGACAATGGGAGGGCAGAACTGGAAATTAATCATCTTATAACTGATAATGCTCTTCTGTCCAGTTTCATTCGGGAAACGGATTTAACTCATCATTTTTCTTAAAAATGACCTTAAAATGTAAGTTTCTGATTGTTTCTTCAAGACACAATTTTAATTTAAAGTATTGCGAATTTATTATTATGGATCAAAATGAAAAGATGCTAAAAGGAAGAGACGATCGCGTCATTCTCAGCAAGCAAACAGTTTGATTATGGAAAGAAGCCAACAACTTGAACTGGAGACAGTATGGTGCGGAGATGCAGATTAAATCAACAGACAATCAAGATACTCTTCTGTTTAGTTTCATTCAAGAAACGGATTTAACTCCTCATTTTTCTGAAAAATGTAAGTTTTTGGATTGTTTCTTCAAGACAAAATTTTAATTTAAAGTATTGCAGACTTATTATTATGGATCAAAATGATAAGATGGCTAAAAGGAAGAGACAATCGCGTCATTCACAGCGAGCCAGCGAGACTATAGAAGAAGCAGCAATGTAATACATGTAACAGAAACAACACACTATAATTAAAAACCTGGCAATTTTGGCGGATTGTTGCTAATATTGCCATAATTCAGAAGACAGAGCGGACTACAGGAGAGACAAGCGGGCCAAGAAGCTATTTACCATCTGCATGCCGGGCAGCCTTCTACTCTACACTAGTGGGAATGTAAAATTAATTGAACTGGTCAAGCAGGTGGACGTTGCAATGATAGAGATGACAGACTAACTTCAAGAGCCGCCATTGGATATGGATAAAGGAGAGATACTGAGGGTAATTAATGGTCGCCTAGTAGCGACTGACAGTGCAATCGATGAATCATCAAGGCTAAGATTGCGTGCGCGGGAATTTAGCATCAAACGTGAGACCAGCATGGATGGACGTAGGCGAGGAAGCATCCGGCGTGTATACAACAAGCGCGGAACATGAACAAATACCATTCATACTCTTCGACATTTACTGAGGGAAACGGAGGACCTATGTGTTTTCTCTGAGTGTACTGACGTCGGATTCTGGTTAATAATAAAAATAACTGTGGTATTAGAAATTGCAGCCAAAGACTCCCAATGTAACTGCTTGATTAAGTGATGGCACTATTAGAAAAATGAGGATGAATTCAAAGGCCTGGTAACGCTTCAGTTGCAAACTAACGCACGTCCTATCACCCATGTCAGTGTGTATGCTCCTACTATGTACTCGGATTCGGAAGATAAAGACGACTCCTAAAAGAAGTAAGCAGAAATTAAAAGTACACCTGGTCGAGATTAACTAGTTCTCCTTGGTGTCTTCAAATCTAGATTGGATGGCGATAATGATTTATGGTCTTCAGGTCTGAACAAGTTTGGTATTGCACGATGAATGAAAGTAGACAGCGCTTCTTCGACATATAAACTCTGTGAGGCCAATACCTATCTTCAGACAAATCCAAGCATAAGATGTCATGGAGATACCCACGATCCAAGCATTGACACCAATAGGATCTAATTCTTGATAGGTCTCTTCTCAAGTAGGTGAGTGGAGAACAAAGATTACTCTTTATTGTTCTAGAGAATTCAGAACCAGAAAGGTTCCATCATTTCAGACATAAAGGGAAACCACACATTTGTATCAAACAGATGTCAGACCCTGTCAACACCCCTGTGGCGAGATGGAAGTTATAGATAATACTGGTAGATGAGTGGTAGAGATAAATAGAAACTTAGTTCCATAGAATCAGAGATGAGAACTGGTTAACTATAAGTAGGAATGGCACAAGACAAATCAGGTGGTTGACCTCATAATCAAGGTGATAGCTGGAGAAGAGAACTGATAGATAAGTTACCTTCTCGCTAGACTTACCATCAACTCCAAGGGTATTAATGTCAAATTGTGAAAAAACTTCCGGTTCAAGATGTCCGACACAGTTTGTACTTCGAGATTTTGGAGTTTTTTCCCGCTTTACTGCAATTTTTCGTAAGTAATTGACTTGGTACGAGCCATTGGGTTCATGTGAGGAGACTTCCCCCATGTTTTGTGCTACATGCAATGTCTGCACGTTGCGTATATACCTGAATGAGGGCATGATTTTGGAATGTTCAGCTAACGACACTGTCAGCCATCTTGTCATGTCAGAAAATTCTGTTCACAAAAAGATTACGTGTACTTTCTTCACATGCTTTACTATAATGGCGTCATCAACAAATGTCTTCACTTCGTATAAAGCATGTAGTCTTGGTTGACAATCCACCTAAGAGAAGGACAACTTCACACAAACCCAGGTAGGAAAGACTCGTTAGTCCAGAAAGATAGCTCTCATAGGAGAGACAACTCTGATGTAAAACAACTGCTGCCTTGTAGGAAGGTCACGGAAAAACCGGAGGCTAGGGAAGCAGTCCCGAACAAATGCATGCTGAAGACGGATGCACTGGGCCGCAAGGCGCACAACATAGTGCAACGCAAACCGCCATGAGATGACAGACACAGATATGACTCAACGAGATAGTGCTCGACCCAAGGAGTCCCGCCAGGTGGGAAGATTGCCGGACTCCCTGCCTCGAAGGGGTCCACCCAAGGCTACTGGTGGTCACTTATCTCTGCATCGTACAGCCAGGGCGCAGAATATTAGAGAAAATGAGACTGGACAAAACCCCCAGGAAAGAACACTAAATATACTCCAATGGAATGCAGAAGGTGTCCTAAGGAAGAAACTACCGCTCACAAAAAAAACTACATGATGAGCAAATTGATATAGCCTGCATACAGGAAACACACCTAAATACAAACCACAGATTTTCTGTAAGAGGATATGAAACCCTCCGGCTTGATAGAGAGGGACACAAGGGAGGAGTACTCATGTTAATCAGAAATTCCTTGCCTAGCAGAGAACTTTGTGTTGCTAAAAAAGGTCAGGGGAAAATTATAGGAGCTGATATCACGATAGATGATCAGACCGTTAGAGTAGACAACCTATATGCCCCCCCCCCCCCCCCCTCCCCAGATAAAGATCTTTCATTAGCCACAATGGAGATTAGGCGCACCAACTGCCTAGTTGTTGGTGATTTCAACAGCCATTCAGAAAGGTGGGGTTACACAAAGGCTGATACCCGTGGCATTGAGGTAGAGGACTGGGAGATTGACTCAAATCTACAACTCATCAATAGAGCAGATGATACACCCAGCTTCTACTCAAGAAGATGGCAATCGACCTCGACACCCGACCTTGCCTTCTCAACAGGAGACATCAACCATAAGATCGAACGCTTTGTGCTCAACCAATTGGCGGGCAGTGACCACAAACCGATCAAATTAACGATCAATATGGAACATACACTCCACCTCCATAAACCATTACCCCGCTGGAACTACAAAAAGGCCAACTGGAACAAGTTCTCAGCACTGACTGGTGAAAACTGTGGTTCCACAAACACCCAAAACAAAAGAATTGGAGAAAATAGTTGACGGATTTAACAAAGCAGTTCTGAAAGCTGCCCTGGAAATCAATACCAAGAGGGGCGAGGAAAGATTATAAGCCGTACTGGACAGAAGAACTCAATGAACTGGAAGAACAGGTAACAGAGGCCAGAGATGTAGCAGAACAGGTCAAAACAGTTGAGGCAAACATCGCCTACAAAGCTATCTCTGCAAAATACAGGAAAATGTTAAACTGTTCAGCCAAAAATAGTTGGATCAAAACAACAGAAAGTCTTAACCTCGATAAAGATGGAAGAAAATTATGGAGGCTCGCCAAAGTCTTAAATAATGAGGAATGCAAAAATAAGGAAATAGCCCTACAACAAAATGAAAAAAATACTCACAAAGAAAGAGGCAGCTAATGTTTTTGCTCAAAAATTCTCACTTGAGAGCCAGATAAATATTCCACTGGACAGAAAACAGAAAATTTCCAAAGAGCAAGAAATTTACCAAAATATACCAACTGTTCCAGAAGAGCATATGACAACAAACCTCACCATGAGAGAGCTAGAGGCAGCCATCGTATCCCTTAAGCAAAGAAAGTCACCTGGAAAAGACAGGGTAACAAATGACATGCTTAAAGAGCTAGGGCCTAAGGCCAAGAAAGTACTCCTCAAGATTATGAACTATAGCTGGAAGCGTGGAATAGTACCACAAGCCTGGAAAGAAGCAATACTAGTTCCAATCCCCAAAAAGGACAAAGACCGAATGGACCCCAACAGCTACAGACCCATCAGCCTTCTAAGCTGCACGGGAAAGCTTATGAAGAGAATGATCAATACCAGATTAAGCTGGCACCTCGAAGAAAAACAAATTTTACTGCACCAACAGGCAGGCTTCAGGCAACATAGGTCTACAGAGGACCAAGTCACCTACATTGCACAGGAAATCGAAGATGCTTTCCAAGAAAGAAAGCACACTTTAGCAGTCTGGGTAGATATGGAGAAAGCATTTGATAAAGTTTGGAAAGATGGGCTAAGAGTTAAAATGCTTAAATATGGAGTCTGTGGAAGAATGTATAACTGGATCAGCAACTATCTAACAAACAGAACAGCTAGAGTGCAGGTGCACGGGCAGTTAAGCAAAAAGACTACAATGGAACATGGAGTTCCACAGGGTGGGGTCCTTTCCCCAACACTCTTCCTCATATATATAAATGATATAACAGAAAACATCCACAAGAATGTCCACAACTCCCTCTACGCTGATGACCTGGCCATGTGGACTTCAGAACAATACATCTCCACAGCAAGAGTGCGCATGCAGGATTCACTGCTAGCCCTTGAAAGTTGGTCCAAAAAGTGGTTGCTCAAAATAAATGAACAAAAAACTACACACACTATTTTTACCTTGTCAAATAAACCACAGCAAGCAAAGCTGCAATTAAATGGACAGGCAGTACGAGGAGATGAAACACCAACATACTTAGGAATCACACTAGACCGCCGAATGACATGGAAATCACAGATTAACAAAATACAGCTAAGGGCAAAACTTTGCATGGCCATCATGAAAAAGTTAGCAGGTACCACATGGGGTGCTGATGAGAATATCCTCAAAAAGCTGTACACAGGCAGAGTCAGACCTGCTATGGAATATGGCATCACAGCTTGGTCGACGGCAGCAAAGTCAAATTTTGACAGAGTAAACAGACTCCAAAACCAAGCAGCACGTATTATAACAGGGGCCCTAAAGTCTACACAAATCAACCATATGGAAAACATCACAGGGCTACAGTCAATGGAGGATAGACGTGACAGCAGAGTCTTAAAACAAGCTGAAAAATTTAAGAGGCTCGAAGGACACCCCAAACCAAAGAATGATAGGCTAGGAAGAGGCAGGCTCAACGAACTAACTTTGTCGCCCAAGCAAAAGAAAAAATTAACAATAATACCATAGCTAGCTCAGTTGCAAAGAAAATCCCAACAAGCTCAACTATCCCACTGTGGAAAATAAGATGCTTTCCTGAGTTAAAATCTGATATTCCAGGCATTGAAGGTAAGGGAACACAGACAGAAACACAAAGAAAGTGTATAGCAACCAAGTATATTGACCAAAGATTTCCAGCGAAGCTTTGGACACATGCATATACTAATGGTTCGGCAACAAATGCAGTTGAAAATGGGGGTGCCGGCATCCTCATAAAATTAAAGAATAGAATTCACTCTATGGCAATTGCCACTGGAAAATACTGCAACAACTTCTGTGCTGAAGCAGAAGCCCTGAAACAGGCAGCTGAAACTCTTATTGAATGCAAAGCACAGGCAGAAAAACAGATAGTAATCTTTTCAGATGCCCTCTCAATAATATCAGCGCTGAAGAGCCACCAAACTAAAGGATTGAAAGATCTGATAATCTCCCTTGAAAGACTGGCCGAATGCTTCAAGAAGTGCACTATCCAGTGGATACCAGCCCATTGCAACATACCAGGAAATGAAGAGGCAGATAGACTTGCTAAAGAAGGAGGTGCCTTACAGCAAAATGATATAGAGACAACTTACGCAACGGCAAAGACCACTATAAAGGCTACATTCAAGTCCAAATGGGAAAGAGAGCACCCGGGACATTTGAAAAAATGACGCATATCATCAACTATCCAGAAAAGAACAGGTCATCATTTTTCGACTGCGCACTGGGCACAACAGATTGAGATACCATCTGTACCACAAATACAAAATTGGTGCAACAGATCTCTGCACCTGCGGTACCAGCCCGATGACAGTCGAACACCTGCTGCAGTACTGCCCAACCTACAGTAATGAACGGGGTAGCATATGGCAACAACTCACTTCTGTCAACGAAAAACTGTTTGGAGATGTCGGGAACCTTGAGCTGACTACTGCCTTTATTAGAGTCATAAATGTGGAAGTCTGAAGGCGAACGAGGAAGAAGAAGAAGAAGAAGAAGAAGAAGAAATTGTAAACGTAGCTTGTATTATTCTTTGCCAAGATAATTTTATATGAAGCCGCGGTAGCATAGTGGTTAGTGCACTGGCTTCCTAGCGCAGAGGTCTATGGTTTGATCCCCAGATCAGGTGGGATTGTTTAGGCGACAAACGGTACCTGGGTCGACCCAGCCCCAAATGGGTACCAGAGCAACTCTGGGAAGGTTAAGGCGGCCGACGTGATGCTGACCACATCACCCCTAGTGTGCCGACGGTCACGAAAATATGGGCCTAACACCATATTCCCAATATGCCTCAATGGGCGTGTAACGGGATCCTGTACCTTTTTTTAAGATAATTATTACTTTTCAGCCACACAACAAGAAATATATAACTCGTACGTTAAGAAATGCAATAACTACTGTTGTATGATTTAATAAATTTACTTTAATAAAGTTAAGGTACAAGATTAATAATATCGATATTTGCACCAGAATATTGTGACAAAACGTGTGTACATGTACTTTTGAGCCCCTCTCTCTTTCCTTCATCCGCTTTTTATTTGGCATATTTTATGCACCTTCATTCATTTTTTGCTGTGGCCGCTCCCAGACTTGTTTATGTTTCGCCAGGTCAATCGTAATAATACCAGGCTAATTATACCGATCTGCGGGTTAATACAATTATCACGTAAGTAGTCTAGCAACCTTTGATAGAGTCGATCTCTATTGACACAATGTGGCAGCGCATGATCAATGAAAAAAAAAGCCATACAGGCTGCCTAGGAAATCCGTCTGGCGGAGGCATGGAACCGCAGGTGATATTGAGATAATCGTTTCCGCTGGCCCGTCTTGGTACCAATATTACCGTTAACCCTTCTGGGGAGAATATGTTGGGGCAGGAATGAGTTCACATATTTGTTTATGTGTTTGCGCAAGATGTAAGCGGAAGTAATACAGCCTTATTAGAAAGAGGTCACGCGTTGGAACTATAAAATGTAATTGTTTTTAAATATGCGGGGGAAATTAAATTAAACACCCCCACCCAGTTGCTAAGGGTGTGACGTCAGGTGCGCATGCGTAAGAGATGTCAATGTCGATCGAAAGGACATTTTGTAAACCCGATTTTTGATCGTAGATTAGTTCTTTAACGTGAAATAAAATTTCACAGCCACATCTGGCCACCAGTTGTTGAAGCGTCTCTTTTTGCTTCAAACATTTTTTTACGGTGGGTCAGTGATCAGGATGTCTGAACTCGGTTAGCGTAAATGGTTGACAACCGTTCAGGTTCCTTATGAACTTCCATTAAAGAATGTGGGCAATATTATCTCTTACCACAAAGAGTGCATCGTGCATGAATTAACGAATCAATAATAATATGTGGCAACGAGCCAAGTTCAATTTGGTTGATTTTTGGTAAGTCCTCGGGTTTTTTTTACTCTAACATAGATACACATTTTATTGACGAAAATATACGACGACATCATAAGGAATTAGTTCATGAATAGTACATTGCATTACATTCTAATTAAAACATGTTACCGTCCGTCTTCCAGTTACTAAAGAGTCGTCAGAACATCCTGGGCTATATACTCGCGTTGCCGCAGCGCAGTCAACCGGTAGTGAGACCCAATTAGTTTGCGAACACAGATCATAAATGATCAATAATCCTTCTGTCCATGGTTATCCAACAACCATGTAACATTTCCATTAAATTCATTATAATAGTAAGGACTGACCCTCTGTCCTCATTTTTATATAAAATTAGGCATAATATGAAGCCTAACACTGGAAGGAATAATATACGTCTTCATTACTCCAAACGCGCTGCCAACTGTAGCAGACGACATCGTTGAAACATGTCGTAACACTCCTCCATGTCACGCTTTGAGGAGGTGTGTAACGTAAATAAACTTGAGAAATCCGCATGGTCATTAAAACTCAGGGAATTTTTAGATGGTGATGAGCAAGTGCAGCTCAGAATGTTGACCCAACAATAGCTAGTGATTATGACGCCATTAAAGCCTTATTATTACGGCGTTTCCATTTAGATGAAGAGGGATGCAGAGTCAGGTTTAAAAATATTCTACCAGATTCCAATAAAGATCTCACAGGTTTTATTGCGAATTTACGCAACACCTTTAATAGATGGGTGGAACTTGCAGGTGTGAACAAATCTTATGATGAATTAGTTTATTTGTTACTCAAGGATAAGGTACTATCCTCTGTTAGTCCACCGTTCTTGTCTTTCTTACAGGAACGAAAACCATCTATCATTGCTGCGTTAGAAGAAATGGCAACAAATTATTGTACTGCACATCCTAATGTCAGCATTTCTAAGTCCCAAATAAGAGAATCTTTACCAGTGGCGTCCAATCTGTCATACCGTAGTTATGACAAATCAAGATCACAAAGCCTCGATAGAAATCATTTCTAGGGAAATTATAATTATAATAAGGGGCAAAATAGCTATAACAATAATAGTAATTTTAACAGAGGTATGCAACAATATAGTAATCAGTCACCTCACTTCAGGTATAACAATAGTCAACAGAATTCAAATCAGAATAGATCATATAATTCTAATACTAATAACAATGTTAACAGATGGAATGACAATAATTAAAACTCTAGACCCAGACACAACAGCCACCACGGGGGACCACGAAATGATTCCAATAACTATTCCCGTCATCGGTCTCTGTCACGCAGACCATCACATTTTGATCACAACGCAGGGGCGGCACTCACAGATGGTACGACCTCTAGTGTTTCTGATAACAATAATCAGTCACAATCTTCGTCTTCGTGTTGTGCTGTTAATTATAATGTGGCAAATAGTTGCCAAGATTGTAATGCTGTTTTTCAGAAGGCCAAAGAAACAGTGCTGAATTTTGGACACCTTTAGACAGCAGTTGGTCTTTCGGCGAACGACGGCACAGGCACCCTGATGTTCAATAGAGGATTAGTTAATGGTACTGTGGACTCAGTTTTGAGAGATTCGGGATCAACTACCATTGGAGTCAGGCAGTCACTGATTCACCCAAGTTGTGCTACTAATTAATACGTCAGGTGTATTACTTTTGGTGGTACTGTTGAGCACTACCCCATTGCCATTGTATATGTTAACACACCCTTTTTTACAGGTAATGTCAAGGTGTGCATGTTGCAGAATCCAGCAGCTGATCTTACGGTTAGACGCATCCACGGCAGTAAGGATTGCACCCCAGAAGAAATTAATGAATGGGAAAGGAAAAATTTGCAATTTTATAGCAATGCTAACGCTGTCATTACGATGGCTAAACTCCGTGCCAACAAGATGAATGCATGTGGCACAGTATTTTCAAACTTTGTTCTTAGCACTATTTTGGAGAGTGATGAGGATGATAAAGATATCCCTCATGTTGACAGGGTCGGGTACAAAATCATATCTGATGTGTCTTGTATTGAAGACCAGGATACTAAATGTACATCAATTGTCAATAAACGTGACAATGATGTTACTACATCTTACTATGTATATTTAAGTACTTCCAACATTGTTAATGCTACAACTGGTCTTACACATTTTCTCTTTACTTTTTTGTCTGTTATCTCTAGTTTGGTTTTCAAGGTGAACATGAAATGTTTTCATGTGAACAGAAAACTATCTACTGCCAATTATTCACGTGTCCTCAACAATTTACTTCTGATCTTATTGGTCAGTTATTTTTTCAGAACTGTCGTGAGAAATTCTAATCCACATATATAAATTAAAAAAGTAAATGTAAAGCCTAACAAATAACTTCAATAAAAGGAAAGAAGAATGGTAAAGAACAGTGCTGTCACAATGACTGTACTCGAAATCCCCCTTGTTTTCTCCTTCGTCTGCAAATTGTAACGTTTCACGTTGATAGTAAAAGCCTACTGCTTCAATACCCGCTTTCTACGATAAAACGTGTACTGCCTTTCTAAGAAAAACCTTGAGATACGCAAGCTGACCTATATTTAAGATTCCATTCATGTCATTTTATACACTAAGTTACCATAAACGAAAGACAGATGGACTAAGGATAGAAAGAAAGGGAGGGGCTGAAAGCCGAAACGCAGGCAATACTACCACAGTCTCGCGATACACAATTAATGCCACCCCTAACACGCGTGTAAGGCCACAAGCACTAGCTTTTTTCAAATCGACAGTGATAAAAAACACTACCCATACGAGAGTTAGGTTTTAAAAAAACTTACAAAACGCTTATTAGGAAACATGACATTCTACTGTTTTATGTCTGAAATCCTGACATTAGTATGACAGTACAGCAGACACCATAAAGTTTGGAAGTGAGGAGGTGGCAACAGCACGACTATCCTAGAAGAAAATGCATATTTTGAACGCAGCCACTTAGCT
This sequence comes from Oreohelix idahoensis, assembly GCA_024509875.1. Classification (NCBI taxonomy): domain Eukaryota; kingdom Metazoa; phylum Mollusca; class Gastropoda; order Stylommatophora; family Oreohelicidae; genus Oreohelix; species Oreohelix idahoensis. The sequence continues at coordinate 489,170 of JAMPIV010015718.1, read as the reverse complement.
CCTTTAAATTTGTATATTTGGGTTCCTTAGGACTTGCTGACAAATAATATGTTAAGTGTTACGCAAATAGTCTAGGAATTAACAAATTATAGCCAAAAGAAATAGTGAGGGTGTCAGAAAACCCCAAAATCAGAATCGCTCAGTGGCAGATTTTAAAACCACCATTGTACGGGAAAGAGGTCCCCATGTTAAATCCTATTTGATTGGATAGAAGTAAATGTAAGGCTAAACACGATTAGTCGGGCTATAAATACTATCTTTTGTTGTTAGGGGAGACGGAAGGAAGGGTACTTTTTTTGAAAAGCTGTGTAAACATGGCACGATTGGTTAGACCCGCCAATATAGTCAATCAGAGGCGTCAGGTCAGCACCACATTTTCAAATAAACTTACTAAAGAACCAGTGCGTTGAGCGCCAGTGCATATTTTTCTAAATAAAAGCCTGGGACATCGGCAGATCGAAATTGTGCTATATTCATTGCCAGTCAACGTAACTGTGTATTATTCCATGAATTGTGGTAAGCTTGAAATATTTGATATCTTTTTAATGAAAATTGAATGTAAATTGATAATTTATGTCTGTATATATGTGTGGTTCAGTAGCGAACATGAGGTAAAGCCTATATAGTGCTCCAACCTGAACAAAAGGTGTCGGAGGAAAGTAAAACTACATGGAATTGCCAAACAGTACACTGACACCTATCTTATTGACTAGAAAGAAATAATGCTGGAATTGCAGAGGCGTAGTAACCATTAGGGAGGAGTATACTTGTGAAAATTGTTTCAGATGAAGATAGCAGTTGGCCTACCGCTCTGAACTCAGTGTTTGTTATGTATTGTGTTCAGTCTGGAAATTTATTATAAATTAGTTCTGAAATAGGAGGTACAACCTTCTTGTTTCAGGGACCGTGGTCCTAAAGTTATTGAGCAGCACCTGGTCTGAGCTTTGCTGAATCTAGAGGCTGACAGCATACTCCTGGGTCCAGATAGTGACCAGTGAGGTGTCTCCAGAACACAGGGAGGCTATCGAGCAGAGGAGTCTTTTCCTGCCACCATCACGAAAGATAAGCGTCTGTGGCCAGAGGAGCTCAACATTATGCCCCCCCCCCCCCCCTCAAAATCTGACTTTATAATAAAACAGAGGGAAAATACAGTGTTTAAATTGATAGGAACTGTAAACTTTTCCCCATACTATTTCCAATATAAACAAACACTTGAAGTCATGATGACAAATAACAACATAGCTTGAAAAAACAAAACCAGTATTACCTCATATTACTACTACACAGCTGACACACATATGATAATAGTAATAAAATATGTCACTACAAGGTTCATATTGATAAATTCTGTACATATAAATTGTAATTACAATTGATTGTGATTCCTGGTTCACTTTGTAGTTGAATCAGGACATATATATTAGTGAAAGTAATTAATACATATTTATATTTGAAACTTTACCAGTGACTCATTTAAGATAGTCTTATAGAGTGTTAAATGTGTGTGAGTGTCACAGTGTTGTCAAGTGTGGTGGAATAAATTAAATTGTGTATCTGTCTGTTGTTGTTGTGACTTACACTTCATCATATACATACCCTAGACATTTAACGTAGTCATCACAATATTCCAGAATAATTCTGACTGAGGTATAATGTGGTAGCAAGTAAGGTTATCTGTAAAACACTACACCTATTAGATACAGATACCTTCACAGCTGATCTCAGTCAGTACACTAAGTCCCCTATAAATATTTATAACATCCCACTTTACCACATATATTGGGGTCTCGCTCCAGGGATATTGAACTTTCTCCTGTTATAGATATTGGGAATAATAAGAATTAAAAGGTATCCTTGGGTGGAAATAAATAACGTTGAGCTCTCAGTGCCTGTGGTGTCCTTGGATAAGTAATATTAGAGTGTATTGTTTAGTTAGACATTACCTAAATTTACCTGTTAGAAAATGGCGGACCTGGCCAAATTTCGATCTGCTGCTGTACAGACTGCGAAAGAGTTAGGAATGGACGGGCAAATTATGATTGCTTATGTCACTGCTGAATGTGACAAATATATTGAACGGGAAGAAAGAAGATTAGAAAAAGAGGCCGAAAGAAAGTTAGAGGCTGAAAAAGAAATTAAGCGGTTGCAGATTGAGGCTGAGGCTGAGACTAAGAGGTTGCAGATTGAGGCTGAGGTTAAGAAATTGGAAGCAGAAGAAAAAAGATTAGCTGCAGAAAGGGAAGACAAGAGATTAGCTGCAGAAAGGGAAGACAAGCGATTGGCTGCAGAAAGGGAAGCAGAGGATAAGAGATTACAAAGGGAACATGAGTTACGACTAAGGGAGTTTGAGTTTCAAGGCCATGCTCCTGAAAATGGTGCCAGTCCCTTTACCTCTGATGCCACTGCTAGCCAGGGAGCCTCAACCTCAGCTATGAATTTTCATTTAGATCATTTTGTTGAGAAAGACGATGATATTGAGAGCTATCTAAATAGATATGAACTATTAGCTACCACATATGGGTTAGAGAGAGAAAGGTGGAGCTTAAAGTTATCTCAAGGGCTTCGTGGGGCAGCTTATGAAGTTTTTGCCAAAATGAGCAGAGGTGATCAGGAAAATTATGAAGTTGCTAAATGTTGCAGAAAGGTATCAAGCGGCTCAGGCAGAGGTATCAGGTAATAAAAAGAAACAGGTGGAAAATTTTAGGGCACCACAGAACTTTAATAAATTTGATCCTAGAGATCAAAACAAAGGTAAGCACCAATTTGATAGGCCACGGTATGACAATAAAAATAAAACCCCACAATTCGATGAAAGGAGATATGATGAAATAAAATCTTTCAACCAAGGGAAAAGGGGGTGTAAAAATTGTAAGAAAGATTCAAAAGAAATCATCGCCAAGTACATAAACCTTCACTAGGTTTCCAACAAAATATAAATATTCGTTCACCCCCCACCTCCTGCAGAGCGACTATAAACACGACATCGCAATGCATATCAGCTTCGTCACAGTATGACAGTCGCCTCTCCAGCAGAGAGATTACACTGTTGGAACTCGCAAAACAAATCTCCAACTTAGTGTAGTCGTCATAAAGCACTAACCCAGCTATAGTGTTTAATTCGGTACTCTAACCAACATAGTACCTAAAGTTAAGATAGTTAATTGAGTCACACTGTGTTTAGCTTAAGTTGATATTCATATACTGGAGCACGCTTAGACACTTACAGTACTCACTAACTTCTTTAAAGAGAGTCGAGTTGACAAACTAGATTACACATAGTCTTAAGAGTGTGACAAAGTAGATCAAACATATAGCCTTAAGAATGTGACAAAGTGAATTAAAAACATAGTCTTAAGACTGTGACAAAGTAGATTGAATACATAGAAGTTCATCATTGTGACACAGTAGAGTACACACATATAATCTTATGAATGTGACAAACTAGAATAACTACATATAGTTTTAGGAAACTTAACAGTGTTCTTCCCAAGGTACAAGATGCAGCATACTTGATGATCAACACTGACATTGGTTAAAATATGTATAGTACATTAAATGCATGTTAATTATTATAATGTACCTATTTCAGGCATAAAAGTATTCAGGACCAGAGAAAAAAAAAGAGAAAAGAAAAGAAGAAGGGAAGTGATCCAGACACAGTCAAGTGGAGTCTTACTCATGGACATAGGCAAATATTGCACTGAGGATGAACGTCCCCACTTATTACTGCACTGGTTGTACAGAGATAACAGAAAAAAAAACAACTTGGTTGCAGTATTGGTATTATGGGTACTGCTTACTTAAGAGATGATGGTAATGACAGTTATAGGGTCATGACTATATTACTTTTACATCCTAAGGTTAGATATTTTGTTAACCCTGGCGTACTACTGCATGTATATATAGGTTTAGACAGAGTGAAGGATTTGACTGATGCATCCAAGACTAGAATCAGTCGGGCACATCAACTCTGACATAGTGACATGTATCTTTCACTATCGCCCCAATACATATGAAGATACTAGTGCATGTATATATAGGTTTAGACAGAGTGAAGGATTTGACTGATGCATCCAAGACTAGAATCAGTCGGGCACATCAACTCTGACATAGTGACATCTTTCACTATCACATTAGGATATTTACTGATGCACCACTAATTAGTTATTTCTGCTTATCTGTCTCGTATAATGGATAAATTACATTAACAGCAGATATTTCAAGACATATAAAGGTACTGACAAACCTCTGTGTCCAGAGGCAGTGACCATGTCGAAAAATAGGAATATATATATATATATATATATATATATATATATATATATATATATATATATATATATATATATATATATATATATATATATATATATANATATATATATATATATATATATATATATATATATATATCGATAATAAGTGCAGAGCCATGATTTATTTTTTTTTTTGTTGAGTATTGATGGTATGCCTCAAGCTAAGGTTCAGCAATGAGGTAGCGTTACATTTTGCTTCAAAATATTTTGTGGGGAAATTTTTTAACATGTAGACTTTGAATATGTATACAGGCGCGGTGATAATGGTATGTTAAAGAATAGAATGGGATTGCTAGATGATGGAACACAAATGTCTCCCTATGGGATACATTTGTATGGCCCGGGTTGTATGTCACCGTTCACTTTGCTAGGAGCATTATAAAATGCTCAAGCAGGAATTATAAGCGGTGATTTGGTTTTGGTTAAGAGGGAAGGTATGAAAAAATGGTTTAAGAAATAAGAATAGATTTGAATAAAGACTATTTGTCTTGCTAAAAGGGAAATAAGATGAGGGAAATCATGCTTTGATCAAAAGGAGAAGACTCTAATTATTAAAGTCAGGGGAGGAAAGTGCTTAATTACACATAAGTAGATTTGGTGAGTTGGTAATTATGGTTTAGAAAATGTACATATAAGAATTGTATAGCAAGCTTTAGAGAAGATAATATAAGGTTAAGTCAAATATGCAAAGGGAGACAATGGTTAATTACCTCCCTTATATGATTAAGTGAGTTGAGAGAAAAAAAAATATGCACGTGAAAAGTTTACCAGGACAACGGATGACACTTCACTGAGTTGTTTACACAGCGGATAAGCGTGAACATTTTTCAGCTGAGCGAAGAATAGGAGGAACCAATAAATTTACCGTAAACAAGGACAGATGAGCTATTAATGATTTTATAGAGAGAACTCACTTAGACGCGCTGTTGAGCGGTCGCATTTTTTCGGAGGAAGCAGTCCTGGTTAAGGACGTAGAGTGGCAGGAATGTGTTTTCTGCCAGGCTCAAGTTACATTTCTGTGAGAAACAGAATGAATACTTCTGAAGAATCCTATAGACCTAGTTAGAGTAGTAGAATCTATTCACTTATGAAAGACAGAACTGTGTTTAAAATATAAGTTTAGTGATAAGGGGTGATAGTAAGAAAAATGAGTGTTATGAGGTTTCGGTGCAACCAAAGTAAGTAGGTCCTTTGACTCATAACTTTTGATAGACATTGAATAGAATTATTTCAGAAGTTGAAATAAGGTATTACAAGGTTAACGACGCTTACAACTAAGTGAGCGCAGAATAAGGAGAAACGAAGCTGAAGCTACAAAATTGACTATGATGTGAATAAACTGAGACTAAGTCAGCAGCTGAGAAGTTTTACAGAAGAACATAGATTTAATAGCCGTGTTGGGCTATTGTATAATGAATTTTGCAACATCACCTGCTACAAGTAAGATGAGTAAGAAATTGAAGGGTGATTGTATTTACAGGATGAAACATGAGCTCTCTAGCAGGTATAAGTATGAGAATACCGCAACAGGTGTACTCAATGTATCAATTTGCATATATGAGTTTTAAGATGATGGTATTTGAGTAAATTGAGTCAAATCTGACAGGATTAGTAGATGAAGGAAACCAACTCAGGAAAGAGTTGATGAAAGGCTTGGGAAATCCAGAATAAATATAAAAACCTTAAGGGAAGAAAATAGGTATAAACCATATCTGTTGGTGTTCTCAGGTAGAGAGCTATATATATATATATATATATATATATATATATATATATATATATATATATATATATATATATATATATATATATATATATATATATATATATATACAGGTACATGGATATATACCCAGGAGGAATGGGATCTACAAGAGATAGTTAGGAAAAAGGTTGTTTGTACCTGGAATTAGTACCACATGCCTCTGTTATGATGAACGAGTTTATATGATATCATCCAGGAATAAATAAAGCGGTGTATTAAGTTTTCTTACTGGATTAATTGGTGCCTTCTTGGACCAGTCTTTAAAACACCCAGTCCAGCGGGGACATTTAGTTTAATTGGTATCGTGACCAGTCCCAAGACATATAAAGGGACCACTGGGACACAAGTAATGTGGGACAGAATATGAAGACTAGGGAATATGAGTGTAATTCCTTCAATAAAATAGTTACGAATCTTCTGGCTTATTTCTCAATCTTGAACAATACACTGTGGCGGCCCTCGAAGTACTTTAAGCTACAGAAAAAATATGATTCCTCCAATATCTCAGTAGCTAGAAAAGTACGTCCTTCATTGACCACTATAATATACGAAAAGCCTAGAAACAACCGTTTGCATAAATTAGTGCAGAACGGATTACGTCATAAACTCCCGGTAACGTATTAAATAACTCGTGTTCAATATAAGTAAAAACCCATGCAACTACATGATTAACCACAGATAGAGATATTACCGCGTAGATTAACTGCTAAAAGGATGGTCACCATGCAAAAATACATTACTAATCTTACTTAACAGACATTTACTCGGTCCAGCCAACACAGTCAAGCAATACCTTGGCCAGACATAAAATATTATCAGTGATAAGATAATCTACTGTGGCCATCTCAGAGTTGTATACTTATTAATCGGGCACTCTCATGCACTGTTTGTTCGGAAATGTGTTACGTATTAGTTAACCACATTTCTCTCTACAGATCCAAGGTGTCAATATGGGTTCAAATGAAAGTGAATGATTAACCTAATCAGGAATTTGGTCGCTGAAGTCTCAACATTGCAAGAATTGAGGGAAGGGAGTGTAAATAATGAATTGAAAATACCAAATACTGTCAGAGGTGGGAAAAAAGAATGTGAAGTGCACAGAATGAATTACAGGATGGCACAGATAAATGTGACGTTCCATGTTATTTTGCCACAAACATAAACACTACTCATGACACAGACTACCACACATATATATGTACGATACAGTCAGTACACATCATCACCTGTAATCTTCCCCAGTATATGGTATGGGTTCTCGTTTAGTGCAATCCTTTCAGGGTCTGTCCATGTCTTCTTGATCTTGTTCATGCCTGACTCCAGTTCTCGTCTTCCTATGTTTTTTGCTGACCTTATACCTACCTTATTTTGGGGATTCCAGAGCAAGGACTGCCTCGTGATGTTATCATCCGGGCTCCTCAGTGTGTGTGTGTGCTATCCAAGTCCATCGTCTTCTTCTCATCTTTTGTTCCACTGGCGCTTGTCAGATTCTTCTCATCTTTTGTTCCACTGACGCGTGTCAGATTCTTCTCATCTTTTGTTCCACTGGCGCTTGTCTGATTCTTCTCATCAGTTCCACTGGCGCTTGTTAGATTCTTCTCATCAGTTCCACAGGCGCTTGTCAGATTCTTCTCATCTTTTGTTCCACTGGCGCTTGTCAGATTCTTCTCATCAGTTCCACTGGGGCTTGTTAGATTCCTCTCATCTTATTGTTCCACTGGCGCTTGTCAGATTCTTCTCATCAGTTCCACTGGCGCTTGTCAGATTCTTCTCATCAGTTCCACTAGCGCTTGTCAGATTATTCTCATCAGTTCCACTGGCGCTTGTCATATTCTTCTCATCAGTTCCACTGGCGCTTGTCAGATTCTTCTCATCAGTTCCACTGGCGCTTGTCAGATTCTCCTCATCAGTTCCACTGGGGCTTGTTAGATTCTCCTCATCAGTTCCACTGGCGCTTGTCAGATTCTTCTCATCAGCTTAACTGGCACTTGTCAGATTCTTCTCATCAGTTCCACTGGCGCTTGTCAGAGTCTTCTCATCAGTTCCACTGGGGCTTGTTAGATTCTTCTCATCAGTTCCACTGGCGCTTGTCGAATTCTTCTCATCTTATTGTTTCACTGGCGCTTGTCAGATTCTTCTCATCAGTTCCACTGGCGCTTGTCAGATTCGTCTCATCAGTTCCACTGGGGCTTGTTAGATTCTTCTCATCAGTTCCACTGGCGCTTGTCAGATTCTTCTCATCTTATTGTGTCACTGGTGCTAGTCAGATTCTTGTCATCAGTTCCACCGGCGCTTGTCAGATTCTTCTCATCAGTTCCACTGGGGCTTGTTAAATTCTTCTCATCAGTTCCACTGGCGCTTGTCAGATTCTTCTCATTAGTTCCACTGGCGCTTGTCAGATTCTTCTCATCAGTTCCACTGGCGCTTGTCAGATTCTTCTCATCAGTTCCACTGGGGCTTGTTAGAATCTTCTCATCAGTTCCACTGCCGCTTGTCAGATTCGTCTCATCTTAATGTTTCACTAACCCTTGTCAGATTCTTGTCATCAGCTCCACTGGCGCTTGTCAGATTCTTGTCATCAGTTCCACTGGCGCTTGTCAGATTCTTCTCATCAGTTTCACTAGCGCTTGTCAGATTCTTCTCATCTTATTGTTTCACTGGCGCTTGTCAGATTCTTCTCATCAGATCCACTGGAGCTTGTCAGATTCTTCTCATCAGATCCACTGGGGCTTGTTAGATTCTTCTCATCAGTTCCACTGGCGCTTGTCAGATTCTTCTCATCTTATTGTTTCACTGGCGCTTGTCAGATTCTTCTTATCAGATCCACTGGCGCTTGTCAGATTCTTCTCATCAGTTCCACTGGCGCTTGTCAGATTCTTCTCATCAGATCCACTGGCGCTTGTCAGATTCTTCTCATCAGATCCACTGGGGGTTGTTAGATTCTTCTCATCAGTTCCATTGGCGCTTGTCAGATTCTTCTCATCTTATTGTTTCACTGGCGCTTGTCAGATTTTTCTCATCAGTTCCACTGGCGCTTGTCAGATTCTTTTCATCAGATCCACTGGCGCTTGTCAGATTCTTCTCATCTTATTGTTTCACTGGCGCTTGTCAGAGTATTGTCATCAGATCCACTGGCGCTTGTCAGATTCTTCTCATCAGTTTCACTGGCGCTTGTCAGATTATTGTCATCAGATCCACTGGCGCTTGTCAGATTCTTCTCATCAGTTCCACTGGCGCTTGTCAGATTCTTGTCATCAGATCCATTGGCGCTTGTCAGATTCTTCTCATCAGTTCCACTGGCGCTTTTCGGATTCTTGTCATCAGATCCACTGGCGCTTATCAGATTCTTGTCATCAGATCCACTTCCGCTTGTCAGATTCTTGTCATCAGTTCCACTGCCGCTTGTCAGATTCTTGTCATCAGATCCACTGGCGCTTGTCAGATTCTTGTCATCAGATCCACTGGCGCTTGTCAGATTCTTGTCATCAGATCCACTGGCGCTTGTCAGATTGTTGTCATCAGTTCCACTGGCGCTTGTCAGATTCTTGTCATCAGATCCACTGGCGCTTTTCAGATTCTTGTCATCAGATCCACTGGCACTTGTCAGATTCTTGTCATCAGATCCACTGCCGTTTGTCAGATTCTTGTCATCACATCCACTGGCGCTTGTCAGATTCTTGTCATCAGATCCACTGCCGCTTGTCAGATTCTTGTCATCAGATCCACTGGCGCTTGTCAGATTCTTGTCATCAGATCAACTGGCGCTTGTCAGATTCTTGTCATCAGATCCACTGCCGCTTATCAGATTCTTGTCATTAGATCCACTGGCGCTTGTCAGATTCTTGTCATCAGATCCACTGGCGCTTGTCAGATTCTTGTCATCAGATCCACTGCCGCTTGTCAGATTCTTGTCATCAGATCCACTGGCGCTTGTCAGATTCTTGTCATCAGATCCACTGGCGCTTGTCATATTCTTGTCATCAGTTCCACTGGCGCTTGTCAGATTCTTCTCATCTTAATGTTTCACTGGCGCTTGTCAGATTCTTGTCATCAGTTTCACATTAGTGATCATGTCATACCACTTCAATCCTTCTGTTCCACGCACGCATTAATGACCAGTAGTACACACATTAATTCAATGACAACACTACAAAACAATTCTAACGTACGTCTCAAACAAAACAAATACTGAAATTTTCATCGTAAAAACAGACAGTAACATAAAAACAAACAATGAACGTCTTACTTCCGTCATTGACAACTATCCTAAACCAAGTAAGTCGGTATGGTATCGCAAGAGACAGCGTGACTGAATTTGCGCCCTGATTTGGGTTGCATGTAGTGTCACTGCCGTCTTTTAAATAACTTTCAACAGAACTTGAAGCATACATTATAACTAGGTCAGCTGAAAAAATAAAAAGTTTGTAGAACTAATTAATGATATAATTTTTTATCTGTATGGCACTCACATTTTTTAACAGAAGTATAATGAGTACACAAATTAAGTTATGTTTTTATCCTAAAATCTACAAGTAACTTGACCTTCAAACTTACGGTGATCGGCGACCGGTTGATCTGGTTTACCAGTAGATCACAAACCATCATGTGGTAGATCTACGTTAAGGAAGAAAGGAAAGGAATGTTTAACTAAGGCAGATTTATGACTCCCTCTCTCCCACTGCCACTTAATAGCGCGGTGCTCCAGGTATAACTGGATTTTTTCTTTCCAGTGAAAAAACCGAAAGTTAGGTATTTCCTAATAATGTTTCAAGACCTGATGGTCTTTTTATTTGGACATGCGCCGTAATATAACCGATTAGGTTGAACGGGACGCGCCTCGCCAAAACTTTATTTTAAAAAAAAAAAGGATAGAAAAAGTGAGTTTGTTGGCCAACTAGATCAGACGTAACAAACATTTCTTTTCTTTGAAGCCAATTTAACTTTGAGTCACTTTTACTTTTCATTGTCTATGATGGGATTGCAGGGAGCAGAACGTACAGCAGGGATACACGTTATACATAGGCTGTGTCTGGAACTATAATGTACTCTGCTTGTCTGGGACCATAAACGATGATGCTCCCATATGTAAAGAACAATATTATGGTGGGTGTGGGTTGTATGGAGATGATGATCAATATCAGGGCTATGAAGTTACACGAACGGACACTGCTTACAGTTCCTTTACATTTATTGACTGTTAAACAAGTCCCGGAATAACATTTACATTGTCATGCCCACCGACATAATATTAAGGCTAACATTGCCTGTCGGAAAAACTACAGTATTCATACGCTGTCTTTCCGAACACACCATAATAATATACAGAATGTCCTTGGTGCGGCATACACTCTTCGCACACAATAATCCCTCAAACAACTATATGGGCGGAAAACACTATCGCACTAATACATCACCATCCAGGTGTATATCACTTATTATTAGTGATTGGCGGCATGAACATCGCCATATAGATTCACAGAATCTCCTCCAGGCGGGACAAACACTTCGCCTGTACTTTACCTATTATAGCTACATGGCGGGAAACGTGTCGCCTTACTCCTCCGTAGCTCCAAGGTGGAAAGTCGTCACCTATAATGTTCTCCATGAACATACATTTATGGCTCCAACAAGAATGCCTCCAGGCGAGAAAATCATCGCCATTAACAAAATAAGTGGATAGGACCTATCGCATCATGATTATCGTGATCACAACTATGGATTCCCTCAGTCACCCCAGACTTGTATTCACTACATATTTTCTCCCAACGCATGCACAAGTCACACAATGTTGACATAAAGTCAGACATGAACTCAATCCCTGAGTTACACTTAACCAAGTGTTGACAACAACAGTTCAGTGACCCTTAACATGAACCACTATCATCATTCACTCACATGAAACTGTTCTGTGACATCCTGGAATATTCCTAATTCCAGATACTATGGGACCTGAAACATTTTTTATCATGGCAGATCTTTGTCGAGCTCTGTGGTTTGAAAGTCCCTACAGCATATATATATATATATATATATATATATATATATATATATATATATATATATATATATATATATATAATATATATATATATATATATATATATATATATATATATATATATATATATATATATATATATATATATATATATATATATATAATATATATATATATATATATATATATATATATATATATATATATATATATATATATATATATATATATATATATATATATATTTAACTTAATCAAGCAACTTACTGAGCATTAGAAAAATGTACTGAAGTGTGGCAGGTATACCATGTGTCATTATTTCTCTTCGTACTGGCTTTGGATTGGTTTATAACAACAACATTCACCCTAATTCAGTGCGATATGACTTTCTTATTGCAAAGCGTTCCATTTCCGTATTTTCTCCAAAGGCTAGTAGCTTTGTTCATAGGTAACACGATGTCACTTTTTGTTATTGTTATTCTGAATTGACTTCACTGCACTCCGGGCTAACCCATAGGTGCTTAGTCTCCCTCAGCAAATGTTGAAGAGTATGAATTCCACTTCTTCTTCTTCTTTGATCCTTAGCCGCCGACCGTCAAAGCAGTCAGTGGCCATTACGCCTAGTGGCGTCTTGTAGGTCAACAACAAATTGATTCCACTTTGCTCGGTCGGTGGCCATTCTTCGCACAGTGCCCCAACTCTGGTTCATTCTTTGCATCTCAGCCTCCACAGTCCTCCGCCAAGATTTTTTTTGGTCGGCCTTTCTTTCGTTTTCCTTCAGGGGTCCATAGCATAGCTGTTCTTGTGATGGCATCGGGGTCTCTTCTGAGGACATGGCCAACACAGCTCCAGCGTCTGCCAGCTATGATGGTGTGCATGTCCTCTTGCTTGCTCCGAGTAAGCAGATCTTGGCTGGTGATGGTATTCCACTTAGACAACTATTAATGGGTCGATAGATTGTATTGTGATATTCAAAAAAATCACCAATAACGTTATTGAATGATTTATCAATTATTATTTGATTTTTTTTTAATGTAAACAATAGCAGATACGCCGAACTGGAAGAAAGTAGTACAAGCATCTATTATGTTACCTCCCTTGCCGTTACTTATTCTTAAATTAAGAGCAGAATCAGGTAACATCTGGTCTACAACTGGTTAGTTAGACTACATAAAGAAATCAGTTTCAGCAGTTAGTGTATATTAATTCATTTATTCTCATAAGTCAGAAAGTTTCAAGCATATTTAAATTGTGGAGCCTCTCTCTGATAAATGTTGGTACCTTTACTCGGTATCACTAACATTCAAACCTCGTGTACAACAGCTAGCACTGACCATACTGGCATGCTGGACCAAAGTAGCCAAACTTGCATGGCCCATTGTTAACACAGCTCCCATCATTTGTACAATTATAAGTACACTGACATTTGAGCGTGCAGGATTCTCCAAACCATCCAGCGTTACAGCCTGAAATATTACAACAATGTTACTCACAAATTCGCTATTGGAATAATGAAACAATTGCGTGTATTACTGATAATGTTAGTCTATGGTGAATAAGTCATATATGTTTTCTATTTTCACCGTGCAAGCTGCATGAAATAGGCTCTATAGCTGGCACTAATGAAATCAGCTTCCATGAGGGAACTCCTTGGACTCTTCCAGTTACGGATTATGTAGCAGATCGTTATGGTCATAGTCAGACCGCTAGCTCCACACACAACTTGAACTTAATTGTTTTTTTGCAACATGGCCCACTGCAGCAGCTGTCTATTCTTTATAAATCTTCCTTTCTACGAATCCAAATAAAAATCTACATCAAATCACACTGAAATTAACATATGTTATTTTTGATGCTTCTAACTACTGGAAGTATCTCGATACTAATACTGGAGAACATACGCAGACCATAATGTCGTTTATGTTTGGACATGCGCTTTAATACAACCAACTGAAGTTGTTTCTAGACGTAATGTTCGCGCCTCGCTAAAACGAGGCATAATGTTATTTAAATAAAAATTGTGCCTGCTGTGGTGAAATTACAGTGATGCAACGTTAAAATTCCTCCATTTATAAAGATAATAGGTAAAATAACATGTAGGGATAAAAATATAGGTAAGATATGCCGAGGCTTCTTCACCTACGCCAGCGTTTTCTAGCGCCATTGAAACTAACTAGTTAGAACATGCAGACAAACGGTTTATCCTTCTAGACGGGGTAGAAACGGAGATAAAAGAAAAAAAAATGTGACGGTCTGAACACGTGTTTGAATCTAAAGTCTAAAAGACGCAATTTGTAGTTTGTAAAGAAAAAATTACGCCACTAGTTGACACAATGTAAGGAATTGGAAGAAAAACGACCTTAGCTCTTGTTAGAAACAGACGTATCTTTTACGTTTTACGGTAATTAGTTGTTTTTAGTTTGAATATAGCGGCAAACGCCGTACACGAAGGTTCAAAAACAAATTTCAAAACTAACCTTGAAAAAAGTAGGTTTTTTCTTAATAATAAGTCTAGGAGAATAAAAACTAGCTAGTTTGATAGCCCATCTTAATCTGATAAATAATATGCTTTTAATTACACAGACGGACAGATAACACAGAAAATATTGACGAAAGACTGTATTGTTCAATACAGACTAGCCAACAGTTATTTGTGCATATTTTCACTAAAGTTACATTTTGACGCGTCCTTGAGCTAACGCATAAAACCAAACTGCAGGTGGACTAGGGGCAGGGTAGGAGGATAGTAGCTAAAAATAACTTAGCATAGAATCTTAGAAGTAGGGGAGAGACAAAATTTGTGTAGTTTTTTTCTTGTAGTTGGTCCAAAAACAAGTGTAAATTTGGGAAAAACCAAGTTGGGACGGACAGACCGACAGAAAAATACTACACACTAGAATGAGACTGGACCTAAATTGGACTTTATAGTTTGAATATTTGAAAGGTAGAGGGGAAGTCCGCTGATTGGACAGAAGCTTTCATATTATAGATAGAAAGACGCCCGCTAGTGCCATTTTGTATAAGACTGTCCATTTACACAGTTCGTTAATGCTGGAGGAGTGATTTCCAGGAGATATTAAATATTATCAGTGGGACGCCCTAATCTAGCCAGCAGCTCAGCTGAGTTTTGCTAGTACAACGTAACTGTGTTTTCAATTTTAAATTGTGGTAAGGGAAAAAGCATTTACCTTTTTTATTTTAATATTTTGAGTGATTGATACTGCCATGTCATGAAAAATGATTACGACAAGTGAGTGCTTATTCTAGGTCCCCAGCAGCAGTCCAGGGCCTAGAGGCAACCAAATAATATAGGAAAACATATCTAAGACTATAGAAGGAAGATCTATATTTGAGATCAGTGGGAACATATTACCCACCTTATTGGATGGAAGAGGAAACTATTGAACATATTTCGGATGCAATGCAGTCATGGGAAACTAGTACTATTTGATACCACCTGAGTGAGATGTGCTGAGTTGGTCAGAGAGATCTGACCCAATCTTGGTAATGTTTTTTTTTCGTTGTTATGTGTAAAAATTGGTGCAGTAGTGGTAAGGGTGGTATTTAGGCTGACATCAAATTCACCACCCCTATCGACACCAGGTATTAAAGTGTAAGATGTAGGTGTCTTATCTGGTTTAGAATGTTGCTGTGTAGGTTGTAGTAGAATAGTTCCCAGAGTACAACACAGGCAACATGATGTGTAGAGTCATAAAAATGGTAACTTCATTTTTCGTTTTCTACAATTTATTGCACGCCACAAAACAGTCATGATATATATGTCATCACCAACATAGTCCAAGAAATTCAGCATTCAAAATAATATTAGTGCCAGCTGATAGTCATGTAGAATCCAATATTCATAGTGTAAACAAATAGCTTCCACATATTCGATAACATAAAGTTCTGGTTCGTGAAGCTGTATACATAATATATAGCCCAAATCTGGGTACCTAAAGTTCATACATATAAATTCTGCAACAGTGTCAGCTGCATCTCATCACTGTTCATAGATAATAATAAATACTCCCTTCCTGATGCTAGCAGATCAGATGTATACAATAAGTCCATTTATCCTCTGCACGTGAATAGCATACTGGGAATACAGGTCAAGCCAACCTTTATAACGTTCCTAAGTCTAACCATCTGACTTGGATGTGATCTCTGATATAACGAATCCTGGAACACAGACAATAGCCTTGTTTGGTCTAGAGCGACCCATATATATATATAACTAGTTCAGGTATAAAGATACCGGTGGCGAAACCTAATCAAAAGTACCTCTCCATTTTGAATCACACAAGCGAGCAAAGAGCAGCAAAAAATGTCGAACTTTTAGATGACATCGAAAAGTTCAAATAAAGAGGAATTACCTTTATTCGGAATCAACCACAAAACATATGCCTCCAGGCAGGCTTGAATAACACTGGGAAATAGTCTAGTTAGCTAACTAACTCACAAAGACAATGTATTTCCCTCAGAGAAATCACAAGACGCAGATTTGCGTCCACTCGCTGCTTAAACCATTTTGTAACTCCGACCTGGGCGGAAACCACAATCGAACTCTCCAAGTCTAGACATGCGCAGAACCCATCTACGTGAGTATCAATTCACACAAGACGATTCTAAGAACATACGAGATAAGAGACATTCACTATCGCTCCCTTTATGGTCATGAATCGAAAACCTTAAGACAGGTTTCAGACATCTACAACACTTGACTGATACTACCAAATAAGGAGATATGGTCACGCTTCGTTTAAGAAATTATAGACCGAACGAGTCTCAAACCAAGAGGAGGTAAACTCATAAAAAATAGTAGTCTCAAAATCTCGAGTTATGTCACTTTGACTGTAAAATAATATCGTACACATTTCAGTCAAGAAAATGATCATACAAAGATTTTTTTACGAAAAAAAATGATTATACAAAGACTTTGGAAAAAGTAATTATTTGTGCGTAACATTACCGCACCCTCCCGGAAAAAAAAATGACACTTTTTTTTTTTTAAATCCTGGAGCCGGAAAAATCTAGGCTCCTAACGCACGTATGATGCGCGGATATATACCTAACAAACTAGCTCAACGCATGGAGCGAAACTGAGATCATATCTCAGATCTTTAGAGAAAAAATTTATCTAAGTATACGCGTATATATTCCAGGAAGGTGCCACCAACACACGCCACAATGATGGGACATCATAATGAAAGTCAAATTACACTCATGCCAATATATGAAATTAAATCCATTATTATAATATCATGCAATGTGTTGCAAATAGCGGTGTAATATACTAATATACCGCACTATACTATTACATTATATAGTGCATCAGTAATTATTAACTAAAATATGTGTTGTTCTTCGTAGATAAGAATACAATCAAATAGAAGAAGATGTGAACATCATCCGCTCCCAATCTAGGACAGGACTTGATATCATCAAAGTTTCACAATGGACATAATCTCGCTGACTTCAATGATGTGCTGCGAAAATATCAATAACACAAATCTTAAAGATAACTGTTAAATCTCTTAATACAATCATGAAAATATATTATCTAAATGTGGCCGAGTGATCTTTTGGCCCGTATATCACTAACTAAGCCTTCTTAGATAATTACATGGTACAATGTTATAAATTCCTCAAAAAAGTGAGAAAATATTTGCCAACATGTCATTATAGCATTGGACTGTATATCAGGAAATATATATGACAAAAGAATCATGTGGAATCGTGTGGGCATCTGGACAGAATGTCTGCCATCACATTATCCGAACCACGGATAGCTCGCACCGAGAAATGAAATGGTTGAAGAGCTATGGCATAACGGGTGGACCTCGAGCTCTTCAAGTTTTTGCTCTGAATAGCAGTAAGCGCTTTTTGGTCGGTTTCCACAATGAAGTGTGCGCCTAGAAGAAATCTTTGTAACTTCAGAATAGACCATACCATAGCCAATAACTCACGGTCTAAAACCGAGTAATTCTTTTCTGCAGCATTTAATTTCCTAGAGATATACATCACCGGATGCAGAGTATCAGAATACTCCTGCATAAGTGCTGCCCCAATCCCAGTTGACGAGGCGTCACTTCGAAGAACAAAAGTCTTCTCAATAGTAGGTAACCTAAGAATAGGTGGAGATGAAAATAGGGCTTTAACCTGGTCCAATGAGGATTGACATTCTTGCGACCAGCGGATCAGATTAGGCGATCCTTTCTTCAATAAAGTAGAAAGCGGTGCCATAATGGATGACAGATTCGGAATGAATCGTCCGTAAAATTGGATCAAACCTAAGAGACTCCGTACTTGTTTCTTTGTTTTAGGGACAGAAATGTTAAGTATTTTTGAAACATTGTGGTCCTCTGTCTTTAAAAGACCATGACCAACCCGATGACCCAGGAAAGAAATCTCACTAAATCCTATAAAGGCTTTAGAGGGTTTTGCAGTCAAGTTATATTCGCGAAGAGTAGACAGCAATTCGTATAAACCCAAATAGTGATCTTCCCAGGAATCACTGAACAGGCAGATATCGTCTAAGTATGCTATGACATCTGTACGATATGCGAGAATTCGCCGCATCATGCGTACGAATGTAGCAGGGGCGTTCATAAGACCGAAAGGCATGAAATTCCATTGGAATAAACCCCTAGGTGTAGAAAAAGCTGTAAAAGGTTTGGCACGTTCAGTTAGAGGAACTTGCCAATAACCTTTAGACAAATCTAGTTTGGTAAAGAACCTAGAATTAGCAAGTTTATTTAGCAGCTCTTCCAATGAAGGCATAGGTTCAGCATCGAACTTCGTAACTTGGTTCAATTTGCGATAATCTACGCAAATGCGAATGTTATTATCCTTCTTCCGAACAATAACCATAGACGAAGAGTATGCTGAAGTGGATGGTTCAATGATTTCCAATCGAATCATTTCATCCAATTCTTTTTCGACTTGTGACTGAAAATGGATAGGTATTGGATAGGGTCTGACTCTGATAGGATTATGGTCAGTTAGCATAATGTCATGTTCGATGACATGTGTGTGTCCCGGGATGTCTGTAAGAACATCCTGAAATGTTTGCAACATCGAAGAAACTTGTCGATGTTCTTCAGCGGAAAGATTAGGAGAAACGGTCACGTTTTTCCAAGATTCCGTAGCATAAAGTGGGACCATAGGAAGTGGAAGATTGACATCAGAAAAAGTAGTTTCCTCATCCTGTATAACTGACAGGGATGAGTAATGACCATGAGGTACTTGAGAATTGTCCGTTGCCTGGAAAATAGGCTGCAAATAGTCTGGTCTGTCATGAAATTCCGTGAGCATATTTATGTGGAAAGTTTTATGCTTTCCATCAATATCGACAACATAGTCGACATCGGAAATTTTGGAGACTATTGCATATGGACCTTTCCATGCAATAAGAAGTCTGTTCTCCCTTGAAGGAAGTAGAACGAGAGCTTTGTCACCTGGACAAAGTTGTCGTAGACATCTATTCTTATTTGCAAACTGCCTTGCCTTTTCTTTAGCAAATTCGGAAGACGAAGTTGCTAGTTTGCATGCCTCGATGATCTTTTGCCTAAGAGCAATGACATACTCATAAGAAGATTGAGTCTCATCGCTAATATTATCGGCAGTGATTAGATCGTGAAGTAAAGACATAGGGCCGCGCGGTTGCGCGCCAAAGACAAGTTCAAAAGGGGAAAACCCCGTATGTTCATTGGGGACCTCTCTATACGCAAAGAGAGCCGCGGGTAAGACCCTGTCCCAATCCTGAGGATGATCCTCAGTTATCTTCCCAAGTAAAGTTTTCAGAGTCCTATTCAAACGTTCGACTAACCCATTAGACATTGGGTGATAGATACTGCTGAGAGACCTTTTAATATGTAGCATAGACATTACCTGTGACATAGTGTCCGATATAAGTTGAGTGCCATGGTCTGACAATATTTCTCCGGGAAAACCCAAGCGAGAGAATATTAGCCAAAGAGCGTCTGCGATATCAGCAGTTGAGATGCTCTTGAGAGGTATTGCCTCTGGCCAACGTGTGCACATATCGACACATGTAAGAATAAATTGATGTCCTCTAGCTGACTTAATTCTAAAAGGACCGATAATATCTATTGCCATTTTTTGAAAAGGGCGAATAGGAATGTCAGCAGCCTGGATAGGCGCAGCATGTCGTGGTCCTTTAGATTTGACCTCCTGACATACTTTGCAAGAGCGACAGTAAATTCGTATGTCCTTGCTCACAAATGGCCAAAAGAAAGCCGCAAGAACCCTCGACTTTGTACGGGAAAACCCCATATGTCCAGCACATTGCGAGTCATGAGCATGTTGCAATATTTGCAATCTCA
This sequence comes from Oreohelix idahoensis, assembly GCA_024509875.1. Taxonomy (NCBI): domain Eukaryota; kingdom Metazoa; phylum Mollusca; class Gastropoda; order Stylommatophora; family Oreohelicidae; genus Oreohelix; species Oreohelix idahoensis. Next base: position 468,746 of record JAMPIV010015718.1, on the reverse strand, counting down.
TGCTTTTGGGCACAAGAATTTGTGAATGAGTGGACGTAGTCGAGTCTTGTACCATACGTACAAGTACGCCGTTCTTCATAGAAATCCAAGATTTTCTATTAGTATTTTGATTAGGATCACCTTTTTTTGCTAGAATGAAGAATTTTTGTAAAGAAGGATCTTCTTCTTGCAATTTGATAAATGAGTCACGTGTAATAGTCAAGTGACTATCTTGGTCATTTACTTCATCATTATTAGTTAATGAAGTTTGAGGTGGATCCAGAGCATGTGCTCTTGTGACCACCGCATTGGTAGCTTCCATGTTTTGCTCTTCCCAAACAGCAATCTGCTGTGGGGTACATTCCCTAACTCCGTGAATACGACCAATAATAAGGTCCGCAATAGGGTTTGGAAGTAGACACGCGTGGACCTCTCCCGTGAAGAAAGGAGTAGCAATATGTATTATGGCAGTAGGATATTTTTCCAACGTGCCACCAAATGTGACACATTTGATGACCTTTCCTGTAGCACAGGATGGATCTACAAGAGATTGCCTAACACCAACAGTAGTACATCCAGAATCAAACAACACTGAGACTGGATTACTATTTACAAGCCCCTTATGTAATATAAGAGAACCTCTCCCGTCATGAGCAACATTAGCAGGAAGAGCGGGCAAAGGATGACCACAGCTTAGAGTAGTAACGGTCTTCGGATCAAATAAAGTACTGCATTGGATACATTTATTTGCTCTACCAAAATCAAAAGATGAGCATCCGATAGCATTATGGTCTTTATCATTATTAACCTGTTTATCTGCTCCCTGAGATTCTTGTTGAACAGAGTTTGTCTGTTGATATCTTTTTCTCTTATGTTGCGATCTACCGCGACCATTATTGCCTCTGCAATCATTAAAGTCCCTACTGTAATTTTTATCCTGGTTTGAGTTCCAGTTTCCATAACTGTCATTACCATCTCTATACTGGTGAGAACCTCTATTATCTTGGTATTGAGGTCTCTGCGAAAAATATTTTCCTCTATACCGATTACCTTTATGAAAATTTCTAAAGTTACCGGGAGTAGAATACCGTGTAATATTAGGTTGTCTCCAGTTCTGGGAAGAAGAATCTCCCTGGAATTGATTGCTATGATTCTGGGCATAATTACGGTTACTCTTTTTATTGAAATTCTGCTGGCTACCCTGAAATTTACGCATAAAATTTGGGCCATAAGGTGCTGCCGAAGCAACTGGCAGACCTTCTTTTACTTTAGAGTTGCTAATGGTTATGTGAGGATGTGCAGTAACATACTGGCTACAGTATTCTTCCATTTCTTTTATGTTTTTAGGCTTACGCTCATGAAGAAAAGAAAGAAAAGATTCATTAACAGAAGACATAACCTTGTCTCTAAGTAGTAAGTCCATAAGAGCTTCAAATGTACTCTCTGTCTTAGACAGCTCAACCCATCGTAAAAAAGTAAGACGTATCCTTGAGATGAATTCAGAGAATTCAACTCCAGTTTCTGGTAACATGTTTTTAAATTGAAGACGATATCCGTCCTCGTTAAGTTGGTACTTCTTTAACAATGCTGCTCTGACAACCTCATAGTTGTTCTTGTCAGGCACATCTACCATACCCAACAAAGTCAAAGCATCACCTCTAAGTATCTTGGACAGATGATAAACATACAATGTTTTATCTATGTTATGCACCTTACATGCACTTTCAAATCTATCTAGATAAAATGTTATATCATCAATTGAGGCATTAAATGCTGGTAGATTAAGCTTGAAATCCTTAGCATTAGTCTTATCTGACACCTTATTTGCATCATTAGCATTACTAGACAACTTCAACTTTTCTAACTCCAAAGCTAAGAGTTTTTCTTCATGCTCCATTTTTGCTTTTCTCTCTTCCATTTCAAGTCTTTTATTTTCAGCCTCTCTTTGTAATCTTCTTTCTTCAGCCTCAGCCTGTAACTTTCTTTCTTCAGCTTGAGCCTGTATTTCAAGTCTTTTATTTTCAGCCTCTTTTTCAAGTCTCTTCTCCTGAGATTCTGCTTCTCTTTTTTGTTTTTCCATTTCCATTTGGAATCTCTTTTCCTCCACCTGCATCTGCAATTTTTTTTGTTCAACTTCTAATACCTTATCATATTGAGCAGTTGCATATTCTTCCAACTTATCACCTGTCTTGCCAAGGGATTTCCCTTGTTCAATAAAGTAATCAAGTGTAGACATGATGTCTAATATTATGAGTCACAACCTGAAATAATTAATTAACTTATTTCAACCTTAATAGTAACAAGACTTAATAAAGTACTTGTATAATCCCAATGTTTAACCCAACCTCTGTGGGAAACAAGTCTTTGACACCACACTTGTATTATTCAATGTATAATAATATCACAAGTCCCTTCTTAATCATCAGTGCACTACATAAATCAGTGCATAACCATCAGTTATCTATCATAACTGCACTACAATAGTGCATAAGCAAAAAACCACCAGTTAGTTATGATAAGTGCACTATAAACCAATAGTGCATGAGCATATATGTAACAATAGTGAAGGCTAACTATGCAAGAACTATGTAAACAATAACAAACAATGTAAACAATAACAAACAATGTAAACAATAACAAGGATCAGAACAATACGAAAACATTCGCATAAGTCAAATAAGTAGACAGCGAAAACTAAAAGAAATATCACAAAGAATGTGATGACAAAATGCGAAAATATGACAAACAAATGACGCTACAGTGTATAAACAAAAATTTTTTGTAAAGAACTAAATAATAGGAAAGAGTAGACCTACAAATACAAACAAATCAAAACAAAACTAAAGAGTATGAAAAAATACCGAAAACAACACTGACCATATCGTCACAACTAACAAAAATTAGCAAAAATATTGCTAACAATTTCCAATTAAGGAAATTGCCCCTAACAGAACGCTATCATAAGACCTCTATGACGTGGTATTTCTTATGACAGTCACCACCCATCCAGACCCGCAGAGAAATAAACATATAAATATACAAATAACATATAACATATAAACATGTAACATGAAAACAATAGGAGAAAGTGTGAAAGTACAGAAGGCTCAGTTAGAACATAAGGGCACAGTTCACAAACAAAACAGGCCACTTAACTTCTATAAATCCAGCGTCAGCACGGTGCAGAACAGGATGTAATCAGCATTCTGAGGATAATGATCCAACGTTGATTAACTTCTGCTCCCATAAACAGCCATGACGAAGGAAATGAGCTTCTAATACTGCAACAGTTGCTACGGCACTTGACCTTCTGAATCCGCAACAGTACCTCTGAGACCGGAACAGTTGTTACGGCACTTGTCCTTCTTCCTTACAGATCAGGAAAACAATTTGCTCGGAACTTGTCCTTCTAACTTCGGAAAACTGGATACCCACGAGCAGCGCCGGGTAGTTTCAAAAAATCAGCAACTGTCAGGAAATCCGGATACTTTCAACAAAATTTCTTGTAAGGTGGTAGTTGATGCTGTAGTTGTATCTAGTATGATGATGATGTCTGGGTTTGTTGACCCCCTTGATAGCTGGTACCAGAGTAAACCAACATTTGGCCACCACAATGATAATGGTGCGCCAAAATGCCAGGTACGTTAGCTCCGTTATAACACACTACAGTTCAATGAATGTCTGCATTCAGAAATAATAATTCTGATATAGTGTAGGAATCCAGATCTCAAATAGTGTAAACAAATAGCTTCCACATATTCGATAACATAAAGTTCTGGTTCGTGAAGCTGTATACATAATATATAGCCCAAATCTGGGTACCTAAAGTTCATACATATAAATTCTGCAACAGTGTCAGCTGCATCTCATCACTGTTCATAGATAATAATAAATACTCCCTTCCTGATGCTAGCAGATCAGATGTATACAATAAGTCCATTTATCCTCTGCACGTGAATAGCATACTGGGAATACAGGTCAAGCCAACCTTTATAACGTTCCTAAGTCTAACCATCTGACTTGGATGTGATCTCTGATATAATGAATCCTGGAACACAGACAATAGCCTTGTTTGGTCTAGAAAAAAAAAAGTTAGTTGCTTATCCTTTACAGGACGTGGCAATCAACCCCAGCTTTTATTGGCTGTTTGTAATTTTTCTAGGCAATTTTTTTCATTCAGTAGTTTGCCATTGCTTTCTGAACGGTACGGCGCTTATACCATTGTTAAAAATCCACACAAAGCGATCTGCTACCAAACCGCCTGCAGCAGGTTTCGAACCTGGTATATCTGGATTATGAAACTGCGGTCATATCCATTAGGCCACAGAGCGACCCATATATATATATATATATAACTAGTTCAGGTATAAAGATACCGGTGGCGAAACCTAATCAAAAGTACCTCTCCATTTTGAATCACACAAGCGAGCAAAGAGCAGCAAAAAATGTCGAACTTTTAGATGATATCGAAAAGTTCAAATAAAGAGGAATTACCTTTATTCGGAATCAACCACAAAACATATGCCTCCAGGCAGGCTTGAATAACACTGGGAAATAGTCTAGTTAGCTAACTAACTCACAAAGACAATGTATTTCCCTCAGAGAAATCACAAGACGCAGATTTGCGTCCACTCGCTGCTTAAACCATTTTGTAACTCCCCGACCTGGGCGGAAACCACAATCGAACTCTCCAAGTCTAGACATGCGCAGAACCCATCTACGTGAGTATCAATTCACACAAGACGATTCTAAGAACATACGAGATAAGAGACATTCACTATCGCTCCCTTTATGGTCATGAATCGAAAACCTTAAGACAGGTTTCAGACATCTACAACACTTGACTGATACTACCAAATAAGGAGATATGGTCACGCTTCGTTTAAGAAATTATAGACCGAACGAGTCTCAAACCAAGAGGAGGTAAACTCATAAAAAATAGTAGTCTCAAAATCTCGAGTTATGTCACTTTGACTGTAAAATAATATCGTACACATTTCAGTCAAGAAAATGATCATACAAAGATTTTTTTACGAAAAAAAATGATTATACAAAGACTTTGGACAACAAATGATCTGTGCGTAACAAGTAGGCAGTGTGTTTTTTGGTTTCAGAGTTTCTGGTCTGGCACTACGCTAGTGCCAGATGCTTTGTAGAAGTCCAAGTGTGGATGCCTAAGAAGCCTACCATTTCACTCTAGCTACTGTGAGGAGTGGGCCACTTGAATTCTTTACTGCATCGTCATAGGCCAGATAAGTGAAAACCTGGCCTGCTGTGGATTCATCAAAACTTGTCCACAAATCAATAAATAAATAAAATCATGTTGTACAAACACTATACCTCAGTCCCTATTTCAAAGACAATGAACATTATAAACAGAGATTGGGCATGATGACACCACCCCGACTAGACATCCAGTGCTAGTTTTCCAAAGACACTGTAGTTAGTATTAATATTAACCAATGTAACAATATATTTATGTATAAAATTTTCATTTGATTATTCAATATATATATGCACTTTTATTGATAAATACATAGTTTCATACGTCCTGACCAGAAGAAACATTTGGTTCAGGACTAAATAAATTCAAAAAATTGTAAAATCTAAACTTCTAAAGCCAGTGTTAGTTGATTTGATCATAGAGCTTATTATTATTATTAGACTTAGTATTTACATGTGTGTGTCTGTGTATTTAATTACCTACACATCACTTTTCATTACCCTAGACATTAAACGTAGCTAACATACATAATAGTACAATAAGTCTGTTTGAGGTCATAAGTGGTAGCAGAAAGGCATTCTGTACTCACATAAACTGTTATCTTCAGGAGCCTTCACAGCTGACCTCATCCAGTACACTAGGTAACATAACAACCACGCAATAACATCAAAAACCACTACAAATATTGGGTAGCTCTTGTCCGGGATTAGGTTTATCAAAGATATTAGGGTCTCCTGGTCCGGGAATTAAACGATTGGGGGCATAAGTTGTATAAATTTAACAGTGTCCCTAAAATTAAAAGTGGAAAGTAAAAGTTGATGAATCTTCACAGCCAGTGGTAATTAATTAATTAGAATATTACCTTAATAATTAGAGGTTGTAATTTACCTTAGTCATTGTTAAATTGTGTGATATAGTATGGCAGATCTAGCCAAATTCAGATCGGCTGCTGTGCTGACGGCGAAGGAAATGAACATGGATGGTCAGGTTTTAATCCAGTATGTAACTTCAGAATGTGACAAGTATATTGAAAGGGAAGATAGGAGGTTAGCTGAAGAGAAGAGGTTACAAATTGAGGCTGATAAAGAACTTAAGAGGCTGCAGATTGAGGCTGACAAGGAGGCTAAGGCATTGGAGGCAGATAGGGAGTTTAAAAGGCTCCAATTAGAAGAAAAACAGGCTGAAAGGGAAGCAGATGAAAGAAGATTAGCAACAGAAAGAGAGGAAAAGAGATTGACTGCCGAAAGGGAGGCAGAAGAAAAGAGACAGGCTGCTGAAAGAGAGGAAAGGAAACAGGCTGCTGAGGCAGAAGATAGAAGAATGCAAAGGGAGCACGAATTACGACTAAGAGAGTTGGAAATTCAAGGCCATGCTCCGGAAAATGGTGCCAGTACCTTTTCCTCCGATGCCACGCCTAGTCAGGGAGCCTCAACCTCAGCTACGGGGTTTCCTTTAGACCATTTTATTGAGAAAGACGATGACATAGAGGGGTACCTAAGTAGATTTGAACTATTGGCTACTACGTATGGGTTGGAGAGAGAGAGGTGGAGTCTTAAGTTATCCCAAGGGCTTAGAGGTACTTCTTATGAAGTTTTTGCTAAAATGAATAGAGACGACCAAGACAATTATGACATGCTAAAGCAGGCTTTGTTATTGAGATATGAAAAGAATGGTGAATTTTATCGTAAGAAGTTTAGAAATGCCAAACTTTTGTCTGGGGAGACATACCACCAATTCTCTGCCAGACTGGAAACCTATTTGGAGAAATGGACTGCTCTGGGGAAGACCCAAGATCTCAAAGAGATGATCATGATAGAGCAATTAAGAGAGTCCATGGCTCCAGACCTGAGAAAATTTCTCATGGAACAAGGTGCAGAGAGGTTGGGGGAGGTTTTGAATGTCGCTGAGAGGTATCAGGCAGCCCAGGCAGAGGTAAGTTGCTCTAAAAAGAAACATATAGAAAATTTTAAAGCTCCACAGCACTTTAATAAATTTGATACCAGAGAACAAGGTAATAAAGGTAGGACAAACTTTGATAGGCCACGAAATGATTATCGTGATAGAAACTCACGATTCAATGACCAACAAAATAATGAAAGAAAACCTTTTAACCAAGGAAAGAGATGGTGCAAATGGTGTAAGAAAGACAACCATAACACCGAATTTTGTAAAAGGAAACCTTCAAACATTGCTGCAATGAAATCGGGGAACCAGAGATTAAAGGTTAATCCTAATGGACAGCAGGAACCTTATCACCCCCCCAGTGTGTGAGGATGTTATTTGTAATGGGGTCACCATAAGGTGCCTTTATGATACAGGTTTGGATTATGATTCAGTTGAGAAGTCTAGCCTAGTGGACCCAAGTCAGTATACCACAGAAACAGTGGAAATACAAGGGGCGACTAAGGACATACCACTCATGACACTTCCCATCGCAAGGATAACGGTGAAAACTCGCTATGTGGAAGGAGAAATCAGAGCAGCAGTGATAGATGAACCAATCTACCCTCTGATATTGGGGTGTAGATACGTCTTTTGGGGGAATCCTGAGAGACCTGTGATCATGGCGACAGTGCAGACCAGGTCACAGTCAAAGGAGGAAGAAGGTGAACCTATAAATGCTCATCCAGAAGAGATGAGGAAGGCGCAGGCTGAGGATAGGACACTCAAGCCATGTTTTAAAAAATTGCCCAAATTCCACACACCTCCAAGCAAGAGAGAGTATTTTATGAAGGACAAATTGCTATACAGGAAGACAGGAATTAGATCCACTGGTCACGGACAGTTGGTGCTTCCCAAGGTATATAGGGCAAATTTAATAAGTAGCTTACATCTTGGAAAAAATGGTGACCATGAGAAAGTAGGTACCATCTGCCAAAAGGTTGCTCGAAAATACTATTGGCCCGACGTAAGTGTCGATATTGAGAACTTTGTAGAAGCATGTGGCGTATTTCATGAGGGAACACCCACAAAGGGAAAAAATGTGCAGGATCTAGAAACGCCACGGGGCAAACTTAGGCCTGCAAGGGAAAATAATTATAATAAAGTAGACAAAGTGGAATGGGAGCCCCGTTTTCACACCCAGTCTTCACTTGAATGTATTAACATGGCCACTATGCGACGAGTACAAAGAGTAATTTTACCCCAGAATAAGCTGACAATCCCTCGGTCAGCCTTATTTAAACTGGAGGAAACTAAACGAGAGCGAAGATCTCTCATAAGTAATCTAAAGTGGGGTAACAAACCCAAGAAAAAAATTGGTAGTGGTCGATTTGCGAGTGATGATTCTAGGAAGAAAAGTCCTCACTATAAGGCTTCTAATGGAAAGGACCTGACGGGTGCCATGCAAAATAAGTATAAAAATTTAAACGTCCATATGTAAATTATTAAGGACCTGGACCGATGAGAAAGCAGAAGAGACTGTTACCTCATCATATCAATATGTGAACGAGCTGACCACTCGTCTGAAAGCTGGATGGAAACTGGCAAATGATAATTTGAGACAAGCCAGGAAGAAACATGCAGCGTATTTTAATAGGAAAGCAAAGGACAGAGAATTAGCTGTGGGAGAGAAAGTGCTTCTTCTACTACCCGGCAGCCAGAATAAGTTGCAAATTGAATGGCAAGGTCCATATACGGTTCTAGAGAAGGTGTCTAGAACAAACTATAAAATTGACAAAAAGGGGAAGGAAAAGATATATCATGTGAACCTTTTAAAGAAGTATCTGGACAGACCAATCCAGGAAAGCACCCCCTTACTGACCTTGGCTATCGCAACCCAGATGCAAAAAGAACCACTCACCTCACATGAATACCCATTACATCCTTGTGAAACAGCAGCACAGGTAAAAGCCAGTAAGCACCTGACTAAAAACCAGAGGGAGAGAGTTCAACAGGTTCTGGAGGAACATACAGATGTATTAACAGATAAACCAGGACATACAAATTTGCTACAGTATGACATGAAGCTGGTAGACTCAAACCCAATCTGTATGAGAGCCTATTCTGTTCCGTTCGCTAAGGAGAAGGCACTGAAAGAGGAGATAGATTATTTGTTGAAAGAAGGGATTATTTCACACAGTGAATCTTCTTTTAGCTCCAGTGTAGTTTTGTTGAGGACACCGTCTGGGGAACATAGACTGTGCATAGATTACAGGAAACTGAATGCTGTCACAGAAGGACAAGTGGATCCATTACCGGATACAAAACAGTTATTTGCCAGATTGAACAAGGCAAAATACTTTTCGAAGGTGGATCTTAGCAAAGGCTATTACCAGATTCCAGTGAAGCCTGAAGTTAGACCTTATTTAGCTTTTAGCACCTCGGAAGGACATTATGAATTCAACATGCTACCATTCGGATTGAAAAATGCTTCGAGTGTATTCTCTAGGATGATGCGCAAGTTGTTGGATCCCTTGAATAATCCATGTATCACAAATTTCATGGATGAAATTCTCGTCGCCACAGAAACATTTGAAGAACACATTAACTCTCTGAATATGTTATTTGATAGGCTCAGGGAAGCGAACTTAACTGCTAGACCAACAAAATGTTGTATTGGATGCAAAGAGTTGGAATTCTTGGGACATACTGTATATCAGGGTAACATGACCCCTGACCCCAAGAACTTGGGAAAACTGCAGAGAGCACCTAGACCACAAACAAAAAAAGACGTGCGATCATTCGTTTCGTTATGTCGGTTTTACAAAAAATATATCAAAAATTTTAACTCTATATGTGCTCCTCTGCCTGATCTGACTCGCAAGGGAAATCCAGATAAAATTGTTTGGTCAGCGCAATGTGAATTGGCATTTCAAGAGTTAAAGGAAAAACTCACTAGCAAGCCTATTCTCAAATTACCTGATTTGACTCAGGACTTTGTGGTGAGAACAGACGCAAGCAATGTAGGCCTGGGGGCTACTCTGTTGCAAAGGTCCTCTTCACCCAATGGGGAACTGAACCCAGTCGCTTATGCAAGCCGCAAGTTGAACAAAGCGGAGCAAGGATATTCCTCCAGCGAAAAAGAATGTTAGCTTTAATCTGGGCAATACAAAAGTATGGTAAGACTTTTGTGGTCCAGACGGATCACCAGCCTCTCGTGTTCTTATCTCAGGCCAAGCATGAAAATGCAAGATTGTTAAGATGGTCTTTATTGTTGCAACCATACCAGTTTAATATTGAATATATCCCGGGGTCACAGAATGTCGGTGCAGATTTCCTCAGTAGGCACCCCTGTGATCAAAATTAAAATAGTTGGCAGGCGGGAGGAGTTAATTTTATCTATGTGTATCACTGGTTTTGGAACTTGCATTAATACATGTTCTCAGGTGGGGAGATGTGTAGTGAAGTTACAGTGATGCAACGTTAAAATTCCTCCATTTATAAAGATAATAGGTAAAATAACATGTAGGGATAAAAATATAGGTAAGATATGCCGAGGCTTCTTCACCTACGCCAGCGTTTTCTAGCGCCATTGAAACTAACTAGTTAGAACATGCAGACAAACGGTTTATCCTTTTAGACGGGGTAGAAACGGAGATAAAAGAAAAAAAAATGTGACGGTCTGAACACGTGTTTGAATCTAAAGTCTAAAAGACGCAATTTGTAGTTTTTAAAGAAAAAATTACGCCACTAGTTGACACAATGTAAGGAATTAGAAGAAAAACGACCTTAGATCTTGTTAGAAACAGACGTATCTTTTACGTTTTACGGTAATTAGTTGTTTTTAGTTTGAATATAGCGGCAAACGCCGTACACGAAGGTTCAAAAACAAATTTCAAAACTAACCTTGAAAAAAGTAGGTTTTTTCTTAATAATAAGTTTAGGAGAATAAAAACTAGCTAGTTTGATAGCCCATCTTAATCTGATAAATAATATGCTTTTAATTACACAGACGGACAGATAACACGGAAGATATTGACGAAAGACTGTATTGTTCAATACAGACTAGCCAACAGTTATTTGTGCACATTTTCACTAAAGTTACATTTTGACGCGTCCTTGAGCTAACGCATAAAACCAAACTGCAGGTGGACTAGGGGCAGGGTAGGAGGATAGTAGCTAAAAATAACTTAGCATAGAATCTTAGAAGTAGGGGAGAGACAAAATTTGTGTAGTTTTTTCTTGTAGTTGGTCCAAAAACAAGTGTAATTTTGGGAAAAACCAAGTTGGGACGGACAGACCGACAGAAAAATACTACACACTAGACTGAGACTGGACCGAAATTGGACTTTATAGTTTGAATATTTGAAAGGTAGAGGGGAAGTCCGCTGATTGGACAGAAGCTTTCATATTATAGATAGAAAGACGCTCGCTAGTGCCATTTTGTATAAGACTGTCCATTTACACAGTTCGTCAATGCTGGAGGAGTGATTTCCAGGAGATATTAAATATTATCAGTGGGACGCCCTAATCTAGCCAGCAGCTCAGCTGAGTTTTGCTAGTACAACGTAACTGTGTTTTCAATTTTGAATTGTGGTAAGGGAAAAAGCATTTACCTTTTTTATTTTAATATTTTGAGTGATTGATACTGCCATGTCATGAAAAATGATTACGACAAGTGAGTGCTTATTCTAGGTCCCCAGCAACAGTCCAGGGCCTAGAGGCAACCAAATAATATAGGAGAACATATCTAAGACTACAGAAGGAAGATCTATATTTGAGATCAGTGGGAACATATTACCCACCTCATTGGATGGAAGAGGAAACTATTGAACATATTTCGGATGCAATGCAGCCATGGGAAACTAGTACTATTTGATACCACCTGGGTGAGATGTGCTGAGTTGGTCAGAGAGATCTGACCCGATCTTGGTAATGTTTTTTTTTTCGTTGTTATGTGTAAAAATTGGTGCAGTAGGCAGTGTGTTGACACATGGCACAAATTTTGGTTTCAGAGTTTCTGGTCTGGCACTACGCTAGTGCCAGATGCTTTGTAGAAGTCCAAGTGTGGATGCCTAAGAAGCCTACCATTTCACTCCAGCTACTGTGAGGAGTGGGCCACTTGAATTCTTTACTGCATCGTCACAGGCCAGATAAGTGAAAACCTGGCCTGCTGTGGATTCATCAAAACTTGTCCACAAATCTATAAATAAATAAAATCATGTTGTACAAACACTATACCTCAGTCCCTATTTCAAAGACAATGAACATTATAAACAGAGATTGGGCATGATGACACCACCCCGACTAGACATCCAGTGCTAGTTTTCCAAAGACACTGTAGTTAGTATTAATATTAACCAATGCAACAGTATATTTATGAATAAAATTTTCATTTGATTATTCAATATATATATGCACTTTTATTGATAAATACATATTGTTTCATACGTCCGGACCAGAAGAAACATTTGGTTCAGGACTAAATAAATTCAAAAAATTGTAAAATCTAAACTTCTAAAGCCAGTGTTAGTTGATTTGATCATAGAGCTTATTATTATTATTAGACTTAGTATTTACATGTGTGTGTCTGTGTATTTAATTACCTACACATCACTTTTCATTACCCTAGACATTAAACGTAGCTAACATACATAATAGTACAATAAGTCTGTTTGAGGTCATAAGTGGTAGCGGAAAGGCATTCTGTACTCACATAAACTGTTATCTTCAGGAGCCTTCACAGCTGACCTCATCCAGTACACTAGGTAACATAACAACCACGCAATAACATCAAAAACCACTACACCTGCATAACATTTCTATCAGAGCTAGTTTGTTCTTGTTCTACAAAATATATCTGGATAACGTCTCCCTTTGAGAATCCAAAGTATTCGCAGATAGTGTAATGACTCTTAAAAAACGTAAAATAAATAAATGAACATATATATATATATATATATATATATATATATATATATATATATATATATATATATATATATATATATATATATATATATATATATATATATATATACGAGGGGCGTTCAGAAAGTAATGCACCACATCGTTTTTCTCAGGAATTGTTTATTCAAAAAGCATGAAATTTATACACAATATACATGGATATGTCATGTAAACACCGGTATTATTCTACATAATCCCCATCAACTTGTACGGCTTTATGCCAGCGCGAAACAAGTGCATGTATTCCTAGCCCGTACCAGATTTTGTCTTGATCATGTAGCCATTTCTTCCTTCATCATCTTCAAACCTTGTCCCACGGAGTGCATCTTTAAGTGGACCAAATAGATGAAAATCAGAGGGTGCCAAATCGAGACTATAGGGTGGATGGGGTAGTACAGTCCAACCCAATTTGGTGATTGCTTCCCGTGTTGCCAGACTTGTGTGTGGGCGCGCATTGTCGTGAAGGAGAAGATGGTCTGCTGGATTCTTGTGCGGCCGAACTCTGCGAAAACGTTGATTGAGTTTTTTCAATGTCTTAACTGATTCCGTACGTAAGATCTAATAATAGACGCAAAGGCCGAACGCTGTAGACGTAAGATCTTTTAAAAGACGCTGATTTATTTCATTGTTTCTTTCGATTCTGATATTTTATACTGCCCGGAATTTATCTCGAACGGAAGTAAACACAAAACTGGGCAAATTTCAACAAGCTTCAACGTCTTTTATTTGCGTTTGAACGTATTTTTTCACATTTATCTTCATCTTTAATCGTGTTTTGTCGTATCGCCATAATGGCCGAAAACACAGAGGATATGTTACTAATATGTGAACAGTGAACAAACTGTGTGATCAACCATAACTTTCTTACTTTTTCTGTGTTTCTAAATGGATTACCTGCACAAAGAGAGCAGTGAAACTGTATTGTGATAACAATTTATGTTACAAGCCTTACGTAAGTCGAAAATGTTTGTTCGAAATTTCAAGTTATCTTTTTTTCCGTGTACATGTTATCTGTTATAACATAAACATAACATAAAATTAGCTAGAAAGGCATATGGATTTATATTGTTCATCCAATGCACTTTAATTTGATGTATAATATGTTATACGTAACTCATGATTAGACACACATTGTCAGTAAATGTAAATTATGTATGTGTAAATTTTTGGGGCTTAAAAATAATTCCGTCCAGAGCTGAAAATAATTACGTACGGAATCAGTTAATGTAAGCTTGCGAATTGATTGTCTCACCTCTTGGCATAACGTCCACAAGAATCACACCTTCAATGTCCCAAAAGACAGTGATCATGACCTTTCCAGCTGAAGGAATTGTCTTGAATTTCTTTCTTCTTGGTGATTGCGGATGATGCCACTCCATTGACTGTCTTTTTGTCTCAGGCTCAAAATGATGTGCCCAGGTTTCGTCACCTGTAACGATCATAGCCAAAAATTTAATTTCTCTCCATCAGCATTAAAACGCTCCAACAGTTCAGAAGAAATTGCTTTCCTTTGCAATCGGTGGTCATTTGTGAGACCTTGAGGAACCCACCTTGTGCAAACCTTAGAAACTCCGTGAGTTTTTATAACTGCATTTGCACTACCAATGCTGACTGACAGCTGTAAGGCCAATTGTTGAGTAGTGATTCGCCTATCAGTAACAATAATGCCCTCAGCGCATTTCAACATTTCTGCTTTGGTGGATGTGGCAGGACGTCCACAGCGCGGCCGATCAAGCAGCTCCGTATCTCCACTTCCTGATTCTTTGATTCTCTGAACCCAGCGACTGACTGTACTCCTGTCGACTGCAAAACTTCCATACACATCACATAGACGCTTGTGAATATTCACAACAGTTTCCTTCTCTGCAACGAGAAATTCTATCACAATTCGCTGTTTATAACGCAAGTTGCTAACACGCTCATTTTCAACGGTTTAGTGCAGCCGTGTTATTTGGCCGGTTGCGGTGCAATTTAGTGCACACAGTTGGCACATGCCATATTTGAAGTGTGCAAAATTTCATGCTTCTATCTTCATTATTAGCTGAGAAAAATAATGTGGTGCATTACTTTCTGAACGCCTCTCGTAAATATATATATATATATATATATATGTGTGTGATAGGGTGGGCGAGAGATGATGATGCTGTTGTCATATGTGATCACTTTCTTGCACACTGGCACGCGTTCTGAACAACAATAAAACTTGATTCTAAGGCAAGGGCTGTATTTATTTAAACAACCCTCCCAGTGACAACAAGCAAATAAACGAACGCTAAACAAACACCAAACCAACACCCAGCCAGTGCTCAATTCCTAATCTGAAAGGCAAACAAAGCACTGACTAGTTAAAATCATAATAATTAAATAATGAGAAACACCATGCTCTCACCTGTAAAACTGTCCTTCTTCCACGCCACCCGAAACATTCACCTATCACGCACACACACTCAGTCCATGCATGTCGTTTTAATGAGACTAGTATGGTGGTGTGCATGAGGCTGACAATCTCACCATGCAATACAGATTGCTACCGAAACCACTACTGCAATAGCATCTGAATGCTTTGTGCAGTCTCCATGCGGACGCCAGCCACACTGATGGCCCCATGCTCCATCAGCAGGCCAGCGACATTGGTGGTCCTATGCTCCATCAGGAGCTAGAAGAGACATAATTTGTTCCTAAGTAGAGAAGATACTTGGGATAAAATACAAGAAAGGAAAACAGCAAAACTTAAACTACTAGCGGCAAGTACACATAATGCAGTTGAATCTTGCAAACTAACTTATAACTTGTTAAATAAAGAAGTGAAGACAAAAACTCGAAGAGATAAAAGACATTTCATCAATGAACTGGCCGTAGAAGCTGAAAATGCTGCAAGAACTGGTAATAGTAGGTGCCTTTATCAGATTACAAAACAACTATGTCACCAGCCTACTGCTATGGAAACACCTGTTAAAGGTAAATTAGGGAATTCAATACCAACAGAAAAAGAACAAATGAAGAGATGGGCTGAGCACTTCATGGAGGTGCTAAACAGACCACCACCAACAGTAACACCTGATTTTAATAATGAAACACTCACAACCACCTTGCCAATAACTTGCGATGAATTCACGCTGGACGAGATCAAACAAGCCGTTAAAAGATTTAAAAATTTTAAAGCTGCTGGAGTTGACGAAATTTCAGGGGAAATGATTAAAGCAGTTAATGACAACAACCTCTTGAGAATTTTAGATATTATAAATGAAGTATGGAGAGAAGAACAACCACCACAACAATGGAAAGACAGTATTATTGTAAAGTTACCGAAGAAAGGTGATCTATCAGACTGTAATAACTGGCGTGGTATATCTCTATTATCAGTACCTGGAAAATTATTATGTTGCATGATGTTAGAAAGACTTAAATTGCATGCTGACGAAAAGATCAGAGAAGAACAAGCGGGTTTCAGGCCGAAACGATCATGTATTGATCAAATATTCACACTAAGAACAATTATAGAAGAATCAGTGGAAAGGCAATCGCCACTTATTATCACCTTCGTCGATTTTCAAAAAGCCTTTGATAGTCTACACCGCCCATCATTGTGGAAGATACTTACAATCTATGGTTTTCCAACAAAATATGTGAATATAATCAAAGCGCTATATGACAATGCAAGATGTTGTGTTAGAACAAATAAAGGGAATACAGAATGGTTTACAGTAGAAACAGGGGTGAAACAAGGCTGTATTATGTCACCACTACTTTTTGGAATAGCTATTGATTGGGTTATGAGAAACTATACCCACAATGAACAATTGGGTATAAAATGGACAAATGGAAAATTCCTGGGGGACCTGGATTTCGCAGATGATGTAGCATTCTTAAGTTCAACACCAAGACAATCCCAAGAAGCAATAAATAATTTGTGTCATCTCTCGGTTAAAATAGGTCTCCAAATAAATGCCTCTAAAACTAAAGCTATGAACTTTTCTAACGAGACCTTTGATATCATCTTGAACGGGGAAAAACTACAGAAAGTTGAAAGTTTCAATTATTTAGGCAGTAAAATGACTCAGGATGGTGACACAACAAGAGAAATCCATACTAGAATTGCTTTGGCAGCTAGCGCCTTCAATAGATTATCTAACATTTGGAAATTACGATCATTGAATATACATACCAAGCTTCGTCTGTTTAATTCAAATGTTATCTCAGTGTTAACATACGGCTGTGAGAGTTGGAAAATAACAAAATCATTGGAGAACAAGCTGAATACATTCGAGAACAAATGTCTTAGAAAACTCATGAACATCAGTTGGAAAGAATTCAAGACTAATCGACAAATAAGAGAAGACTCTAGGCAGAAATATGTCTCCGACTATATAAGGAAAAGACGATGGTCATATATCGGTCATGTCCTACGAATGCAAAACAACAGAATACCACTACAGGCGCTCACTTGGGTTCCTGAGGGTAAGAGGAAAAAAGGAAGACCAAAAGAAACACTCAGAAGAACAATAATAAGAGAAGGAAGAACGTTGGGCCTAAATAATGTGCAAGAGCTAAGAGGAGTGGCGTCACAACGAACAACCTGGAGAGCACTGGTTTCTGCCTTATGCGCCGTGTTTGGTGCTTAAAGAATTTATTATTATTAAGTAGACCCACGTGCTCTCGTAAACTGCCTTGCACATAACAATAAATAAATAATAATAAAATGGACATAGAATAATATTCAACGAAATGTACAACGAATACTCTCATTAATGAGCATAAACTTCCACCTCGCCACTGATACATATCAATATTTGTTCCTGCACTCTAAAGCATGTCGTATATGCCGACTTATGAGATTAGGAATCTTATCATATGAAACACATCGTTACAGAAACAAACCACTGCCATAGCTTATAAATGCTTCGTGCAGGCTTCTGTTGAGACCCAGCCGCACTGGTGTCTCCATGCTCCGCAAGGAGCAAACAGAGAAACACTTATGTCTCAAAGTGCCTTACGCACAAAGGAGTGGCATAAAGCTCACCAGAAATCTAAATAATTATTCTCCTCCACGCAACCCATTAAAAATATACAGTAGAATTATAATCAACATTCGTGAAATACACTAACTAAATTACCTTCACATCGAAGAATAAAATAAAATAACTCTTGAACTAACAAAGCTAACAAACGTTATAATAAGCCCACTGCGCTCTCAAATAATAAATAGCTTAACATCATTAGGCCTATAGCAATTGGTATTTAAGAATGTTAATGTCGGCTCACATGCACCATCTTTACGCACAGTCATCAATACATGGCCCCCGGCTTCCATCTTGCCAACAGTTAATATTATCTAAATTTCAGTAACTGAAATCATCTCTGACCAGTTCCATGTATGAAATAGGTTCCTACTATATTCGCTTTTCAGCCCGGTCTCATGAATGAAATCATCATCATCATGTGACGTATTCTTTCCAGAACGTTGTCTCCATTACAGCTGCTCTGAACGCATCACGATTCTGGGCAAGTCGACCTGCATCAGCCAAAGACAAGTTCAGACTCTCTGTGATGTCCTGGGTCCACCGTCGTCTAGGTCGACCCCTTCCCCTTTTTCCAGGGACCATGCCTTCCATCACTGTTTTTTCCAGACTATTATGTCTTTTTATATGACCGAAAAATTTCAGCTTCCTTATTGCGATGGTATTTAGGAGCCAATGTTCCTGTACATTTAGTGAGTGCAGTACTTCTCTGTTGGTCTTTTTTTCTGTCCAGGGTATTCTCAACATCCTTCTGTAGCATTTCATTTCGAATGATGTAATCTTTTTTGCAACTGTTTTATTGAGTGTCCAAGTCTCGCAGCCGTATGTTGCTACTGGGAATATACATGCTCTGATCAGTTGTAACTTTGTTTCTTTGCTTGTGCCTTGCCATAGGTTTTTCATCTGTATTAGCTTATGTGAAGCAATTGCAAGTCTTCTTTTAATTTCTACTGCACAGTCGCCAGAGCTGTTAATGATTGATCCTAAGTATTCGAATTCATTGACACTTTCCAGTTCTTCGTTATCAATTTCAATTTCTGGTTTGGTCTTTACTTTGTCTGTTGTCAATACTTTGGTCTTCTTGGTGTTTAGGTATAGATTCTGGGCCTCGCTGTGTTTTTTGGTGGACAGAAGTAATTGTTCAAGTCCTTCTGGGTTGGTCGATAGGAGGACTGTGTCGTCAGCATATCTGATTTCCGGGATCTGGTACCCGCCGATGTTAAATGAGTCAAACTCTGTGTGTTCTTGGTCATCTCTTACGTTTCTCATGATATTCTCGGCATAAATGTTAAACAGGTAAGGGGAAAGGGTACAGCCTTGTCTTACTCCTTTCTGTACTTCAAACCATTCTGATGTTTCCCCCTCTATTCTTACGGCTGCCTGTTGTTCTTGGTACAGCAGTGCGATGAGTTGTATAAGGTGGTTTGGAAATCCCATATTTTTCATAATAGCCCATAACTGCTGATGTTGTACACAATCGAAAGCTTTTGTGTAATCAATGAAACAAGTATGTAGGTCAACGTTGAATTCTCTACACTTTTCTATGATGATCCTCATGTTGAATATATGATCCCTAGTGCCTCTACCTGGTCGAAAACCCGCCTGTACTTCATTTATTTCTGTTTCTAGCTTTTGTTGCATCCTTTTCATTATGATTTGTAAAAGTATTTTGCTGGCATGGCTTATAAGAGCTATAGTTCTGTAGTTTGTGCACAGTTTCAGGTTGCCCTTTTTTGGCAAGGGTATGTAAATTGATCTTTTCCATTCCTTGGGCCAAATTCCGCTTTGCCAGATCTTGCAGCATAATGCATGGTATATACGAGCGCTGCCTTCTCTTCCTGCCTGTATCATTTCAGCTGTTATTTCATCACAACCAGGAGATTTTCCACTTTTTAAGTGTTTGATTGCATTCCGGACTTCCTCTATGGTAGGTTCTGGTTCACGTTCCGCTTCATTCATGACGTTGTTATCTGCCGCTTTGTTTATTTCCGTATACATTTCTTGACAGTACTCCTTCCATCTGTTCAGAATATCTTTACGTTCTGTTAGAGTGTCGCCTTTCTTGTCGTTTATTGCTCGAGGTGATGATTTAAAGTTGCTGTTTTTCAATGTTCTTACTTCAGAAAACATATTCTTACTCAATCCCTGTTCGCGCA
The DNA here is from genome assembly GCA_024509875.1 of Oreohelix idahoensis. Classification (NCBI taxonomy): domain Eukaryota; kingdom Metazoa; phylum Mollusca; class Gastropoda; order Stylommatophora; family Oreohelicidae; genus Oreohelix; species Oreohelix idahoensis. The sequence continues at coordinate 448,518 of JAMPIV010015718.1, read as the reverse complement.
TTTCCTCTATTTTCCTGCAGGTGTCGTTTATGTATTGTTGTTTGTCTTGTCTGACTCGTTTTTTAATCTGCTTTGTGTATTCCTTGTACAACTCCTGATTTTCTGTATCTTTTTTGGACTTCATTTTTCTTCTCTCTACCACCAACTTCAGTGTTTCGTCTGAGATGTATTCTCGTCTCTTTATGCTTCTTTTAGGAATTAACCTCTGTGCATTTGTAATATATACATCTCTGATGTTATTAGCAAGTTCATCTGGTGTCATTTCCTCCTGTACTGCCATAAGAATGTCAAATTTGTTCTGAATATCGACACTGTACTCTTCTGGTATGGCGCTTGTGTCATAACGTATTACTTTGTCGCTTGTAACGACTTTTTTCAATTTGATCTTGAAGTTTGCAGCAAGAAGTTCATGGTCGGAGTCACAGTCTGCTCCTGGGAACGTCTTGATGGATGAGATACAAGATCGCCACCTTTGTTGTATTAAGATATAATCTATTTGGTTCTTGCTTTTTCCGTCCGGTGACGTCCATGTATATAGTCTTCTAGGGTGTTGCATAAAAATAGTATTCGTGATGACTAGGTTGTTTTCTAGGCAGAATGTTGTCAAGCGTTCTCCTCTCTCATTTCTCTGGCCCAATCCATAACTTCCTTTCACTCTTTTTTCATGTTCTAATCTTTCGTTTCCAACTTTGGCATTAAAATCTCCCATTATTATCCTAATATCTTGCTTATTTGCTTTCTCTAATGCATTTTGCAGTTCATTGTAAAAATCTTCAATTTCCTGTTCTTCAGCAGCTGCTGTTGGCCCATATGTTTGTATAATTGTGATGTTCTTTCTTTTTCCTTTCAGTCATTAGGTATAGTATATATATAGTATATTAGGTTTCTACTATATCCTTACAGCCGTAACCTGGACTTAACACGACTAATAAAACCTATCCACACATTATTTTCACTCATCTATAACTTTAAAACTAATTATAATGTCCTAAAAGGAATATCCTTATGAAACACATGTATCTATTTTCTCAAACATTAGAACCGAGTCAAGCTGAACATAATTCTAAAGCTACCGAACGCTAATGCTAATCTTCTTAAAATTATAATGTCCCTTGACTCAATGCCGCGTGCAAACTTCTGTTGACTCATCTTGTGCCTTCTTCTCACATCGTGTCTCTACTGCGAATATCACCAAACTGAACACTGTTGCAAAAAGGGTCTTTGGCCTTGACCAAATAACACGCAGTGCATGCGCGTAGTAATCGCTTCACGAAAGTAATACACGCGTAGCCGGGCTCATGACTATTTACCGGTGTTCTGGTAAAACTTATACTGGACAAAAACACAACTATCTGCTAAGGGTATTAAATACATAAGTATGAAAATGAAGACGTTATTATGGCCCTATATCATATATCCCTCCTGAAGATGTTGTGGTACCCACAGCCTATTCTTCGCCGTTGTCATTGCGCCTGATTCTTTCTGAGCGGCGAGGCTTTGAGCTCAGATTATGTTGGAGGTACCAACCCGGCTGGGGACCCTCTTTGTTCTCATGTTCCTCGTCGTACGTTGTTGGGCTGGCAGTTGATGTGGTTTGGAAGATTCGTCTACTTGTGCAGTGTCGCAGCTTGCTTGTGACTTCTGCTTGTCAGTGCATGCAGCTGTCGACCTTTGCGGGCATTGCTTCCAACGTGGTTTAAATTCGTTTTCTGTGGACGTTGGCTTACATTCTTCACAATCTGCTTTAGATGAGTTTCATCTTCTGAACGTCGATGTGCATTCCTTCCTGTCTGCTCAGGATGAGTTTCCTTCTCTAGACGTCGACCAATTCTATTTGCGCTCTTAGGGTGACAGTTGTCACGGCCATCTCTTGGCTTTCACCCTATAGGCAACCTAGTTGTGGCCGTACGTTTAGGGAGGGAGCTCCTTGAGGGACAGGTGGAAAGTAAATGCTCTGTGTACTTGCACTTAAAGCACCGTTTAGGAAATGGGCCTTGACGGCATTTAACTGCTCTGTGGTCTGAGAAGTCTCCACAATTGTAGCATCGTATTCGTCTAGACTTCCTCTGTGCCATGGGTCGCCTCCTGCTACCTTTACATTTTTGGCCGCCAATGCGGCATACACAAACTGTTTCCATGCCCTGAACAGATGGTTTGCTATCAAACTCTACTTGCTCGTTCCTTGCCAGACTCCGGAATCCTTTTCTGAAAATCTTAGTTTGATGTACGAATACATCAATACCTCCATCATCTGGCATAATAAACCCCCATCCTCTGTCGACACTATACCACTTGCAAAATCCTTGTCGCCTTTTTTGGTGCATCTGTGTGTGTACTTACTGTTAGATCACAGCTTTTATTGTCAACAGCCTGACTCTCACCTACAGGAAGGTCTAGTTGAGGTTCCTGCTCACACACTCCCTCATCGTGCTTTGGCTGCTTCCGCGGTTGCGTGGTGTTTTCTTTCTTTGCACCTCCTTCTGTGCTGGCGAACTGGTCTGTGATAGCTGTGCTATGGGACTTTAGGGGAGCTACTTCTGCTTCGAGTGCGTCCTTTTCAGTGTGAGCTTCTACACTGGCTACCTGCACAAGTGTATCAGGTTTTTTGCCTTCCCAGAAAACAGCATTGTCCCTAACTGCCTTAAATCTTCTTCTTTTTTGATCCTTTGCCGCCGACCGTCAAAGCAGTCAGTGGCCATTACGCCTGGTGGCGTCTTGTAGAGCAACAACAAATTGATTCCACTTTGCTCGGTCGGCGGCAATCCTTCGTACAGTGCACCAACTCTGGTTCATTCTTTGCATCTCAGCCTCCACAGTCCTCCGCCAAGTTGTTTTTGGTCGGCCTCTCTTTCGTTTTTCTTCAGGGGTCCATAGCATAGCTGTTCTTGTGATGGCATCGGGGTCTCTTCTGAGGACATGGCCAACCGAGCTCCAGCGTCTGCCAGCTATGATGGTGTGCATGTCCTCTTGCTTGCTCCGAATAAGCAGATCTTGGTTGGTGATGATATTCGGCCAAAAGATTCGGAGAATTTTTCTTAGGCATGTTGTGTGAAAAGACGACAATTTCGACATTTCCTTCTCTGTAACTCTCCAGCTCTCCGCGCCATAGAAAAGCACAGAAAGCACACAGCTCTGATATAATCCTAATTTTGTGCTTGTGCTGTACTGAGAGGACTTCCAAATGTTGTTTAGATTAAACTGCCCTAAATGAGACACCTGAATTCTCTACGATATATTCCTTCACAAATGACTTACTCAGATCATCTCTCAGCTGGGCAACAAAATGATCCCTGAGCATGGATGGGTCCGCGGGAGCCAAGCCTTTCTTCATCCGCGTTGCATCCAATCTAAGAAATAATTCATGCAACAGGTGAGTGAATTCCGTTACTGATAAGCTAGGCCCCTGACTCATGGAATAGAAACCCCTAGTCATCTCATTGACTAGTTGTCGCTCACTGTAGGCTTCTTCAACTATTTAGAGTAACTTCTTAGGGCTGGCCTTGGCTCCGCCACGTATCCGTTATTCCCTAGAGACCACTAGTGTAACATTATTCCACACAATGTCCAACTTATCCTCTACAGTTAGGGGCACTACCTTCCATGCCGCTTTTACATCTTTCACAAACTCTGGCCAAGTGGGGCTTGCCTTTTCACCAAATCGCCTTACCTCCAGCACCGTCACCTACATTACCTTCACAGGCGAATTGCTCTGGCCCTCACTTTGCCCTACTGATGCACCCATCACTGGTATTGGATCTGCATCCTCGTGCTTTCATCTGCTCGGAACACGTGTACTCATTGAGGCCATCTTTCTGCAAGACTGCAATGCTGGGTATTTACAATAATTGCTCGTTTGCTGTCGGCTCGGTGTCACTGTCTGCCTATCCTCCCGACAACGCCAATTGTGATAGGGTGGGCTAGGAATGATGATGCTGTTGTGAAATGTGATCTCTTTCTTGCACACTCGCACCAAACCCGAACTACTTTAAAACCCTGAGGCAGGGGCTGTATTTATTCATTCAACCCTTTCAGTGACAAAAAGCAAATAAAGCAAACGTTAAACAAATAAACCAACAAACGAAACAGCCAGCCAGTGCTCAATTGCTAACCTCCATGCCGTGTGCGAATCTCACCAAACTGACCACTCTTGCCAAATCTCGACCAAATCACATGCAGTGCATGGGCACGTAGTAATCGCTTCACGAAAGTAACATACTCGTAGCTGGGCTCAGGACTATTAACCGGTGTTCTGGTAAAACTTATACTGGGCAAAAACATAACTATCTACTTCGGGTATTAAATACATAAATATGAAAATGAAGGCGTTATTATGGCCCTATCACGCACGCACGCACGCACGCACGCACGCATGCACGCACGCACGCACGCACACACACACACACACACACACACACATATATATATATATATATATATATATATATATATATATATATATATATATATATATATATATATATATGAGTGAACATCCTTGAGTCCGGATGTATCGTATACAATTGTGCATGCCTTAGCATTACTTAATGCATTTTGGCACAGTTGCTCTTTAAGTTTTGGGGTGTAACGCCGTTAAGTTATAGTCGGCAAGATCGGCTTGCTTTTGAGGGAAAAAATATTAAAGTATTTTCATTGTCTTTTTTATATACGCTAAAGGGCTAAATCAAAAGGAAATAACTGCATGATAGAAAACAAAAGAAGTAATCAAAATTATAAAAACATTTTTTTATATTTTTGCTAGCAAAGACGTCTATGTTGATTATTTTACAACGCAATTGAAAATGGTTAATTATACACTTGTAACCGTTAGAGTGGGTATAAGGAAAATTTGGTTGAAAGTGTTTCCTATGAGATTAATTTTAATGATGGAGAATAACTGAATTTATAGTTGTAGTCTAAGGGGAATAATCGATAGAATGAGAAGAGAGGGTCAATAGAAGCACTTACATTCCTTGGGTGAGAATTCTGATGTTGTATTTTTTGTTTGGTTTTGTCTGTGTGAACTCGGCTACGTGATCATAAATTCAAGTGCTCTGGTTAGTTGTTTGTTAGACAAAGTTATTCTAAAATGTTCAAAAATAGTCGAAGTGGTAAATCCACACTTTAGACTAAGTCGGTCAGATCCGAGATGCGATAGCGTTAGCAGCAATTTTTGCTTTGAGCTGTGATAGAAGTGGCAGCAAATGGGAGTTCCATCGGGTCGATAAGCCAATAAATGTTTTGGGTGATTCTACAATGGTAGAATAGTGACTATCGCCCAAACGCCCAAGCGCATTTCTTGCCACATTTTGTGACGACAATCTTGTAATTTATCCTGAGGACAAGATGCCAGAGTTCCCAGTGAGAGAAAATGTGTGTAATTCGAAACAAACCAGGTACGTTGAACCTTATGAGTCTATAACTAGTTGTGAAGTACAGTGGACAGGCGGACAGGCTAGCGAGTAGAAGATAGACTTTGTAAATTTATATCCCTGGCGGTGAGGCCAGTTTCCTTATGATACACCAAATAGAACGTAAGAAATTGTCAGAGCGTAAGAGAAACAAATACTTGTACTTATACGCCAAGAAATAGATACCAGATAAAATGTTAACAACAGTGGTTCTCAAACTATGACCACAATTACCACTAGAGATAATTGTGAAAGCTGAAGCAAGCAAGAGAGAGATAGAGTGACACTGAGATTTCTCATACTGAATTTTGCTGTACAAGTCTGCCAACCTAAGGTGAAAGATTCAGCTTATCATTTTTCAAATTGTACTGACTTATGTAAATAAAGTTCGACGTTGAAGATTTACTGCTGTCCGCGTGAAATCATTCATCAACTGTTGGTATGAGAAATGTTATCGTCTGAGAGAAAGAAGTTTACTTATTACCATACAACAAGCTGCCTACTGCTAGTGTAGAGTTACGAACACATACGATGAACAAATGTAGAAGTAGGAAGTACGAAATAAGACATTCTGTATGGCAATGGCCACACACGTATACTTTAAGTATAAATGAAAAACAAACGTTGCGTTATGTGTAACACTTTTATTTTTTTGATTATGTTCATTAAGTAAAAATTAACCCGATTTGTACTGTAGAGTCAGTTTAACACATTGGCTTCTAAGACATACTAATCATTAAATATGTCGTATTATTTTGTTTCTTGCAAGAACTCAAAAGCAAAATGAAATCAATTTTCCAGTTAAGCCATTCTGAATAACAATATTGCATGCGGCATGCATCTGCAATTGCTGTAAACAAGGCCCATGGATAATCACTTAAAGTAGAAGCCATTAATTAAAAGAACATTCATTTTCAGGACGAATATCAAAACATCACAGTTTGGTTTTTACACTTTCCTTATTTTCACAAATCTTTACTCGAAAACCGGGCAACACCGAGTACTTAAAGCTAGAGTATTTATATACTCATACACACACACTCACACACACAGATATATACTGAAGCACATTAAAACCGCACCACTATTATATATACTGATGCCGAGAAGCTGGCAAAAAAAGTGTGGGAATGGATTTTCCCCGTGTTTGCCATGAGGTAGAGAGCGAATGGCTGCTGGAATGGAAAGTGCAAGATTCAACCCATGGGTGTGTGTACAGACTACATGAAAACGATGAAAGTTACACGTGCAACACGATTCTCAACAGCTATGACCCTGAAAATGTGTACGCGTTGTGGCAGTATACTCGGTATAAAAAGGCCGTTGAGACAAAACACCCAGTACATGTGCTTGAAATGCCACGACTATCTGAAAACGACCGCCAACGAGCCATTGGTATGTTGGAGACCGGAATGAGCTCGCGGGCCATTGCCAGAAGGATGAATTGCCACCACAGTACTATTGTACGTCTCAATGAACGTTACGGAACCACTGGCAGTGCCCGGGATAGACTTTGGAGTGGCCAACCACGAGTTACTACCCCTGCGCAAGATCGTCATATTGTGCTGAGTCACCTAAGGAATTGACTCTCCCGGCAAGTCAAACAGCAAGAGCAATAGTGGGTAGACGTGGGCAAGTCTCTCGAATGACAGTCATACGGCGACTCAGAGATACAGGCCTTACTGCAAGACGACCTTATGTTGGGCCAAACTTGACTCACAGACATCGTTAGCAGCGCCTGCAATGGGCAGAGCAACATATCAGATGGACTAGACTGCAGTGGAATGCTGTCCTATTCACAGAAGAGAACAGATTCAACATATCCTTTTCAGATGGACGTATGCGGATTTAGCGACGGTGTGAAGAGCGCTTTGCAGATTGCTGTGTCAACCGATTTCGAGGTGGCAGTATTCACATTTGGGGAGGATTCAGTTTTCACCATCGCTTGCCTCTTCACGTCTTCCGTGGAAATGTTAATGCTGTGACATATCGAGATGAGGTTCTGGAGTCACTGGTTGCTCCTGCGTTCACACTTTATCCAGACTTGCAGCTTCTCCAGCAGGATAACGCACGTGCATTTTTTTGTATTTTTGGTTTTCTCCCTTGCCTGCACAGAATGCAATGAATTTCATAACAATCAAATGTACAAATTAATGACCAGCATTGATTCATAGGAAAATGAATAAAGATTCCAAATATGTAAACTTGTACACACTTATATTTACATTTCACACTCTGTTCTTGGATTGTACAGGTGGTGCGTTTTTAATGTGCTTCAGTATATATATATATATATATATATATATATATATATATATATATATATATATATATATATATATATATATATATATATATATATATATATATATATAATACTGTTACAGAGAACTGGGAGCACCTGCGGGAACACTATGCAAAGTATTGCGCTTGTCACCTTTGGTAAGAAGACAGCAAAGTCGAATGAATGGTTTGATGCTGCATCAGATGTGATGACACCTGTCATTGAAGCTAAGCGCATTGCTGCGATTGAATACAAATGTTCACCGAGTGCTAGAACCTTGAAGATCCTGAAGGCTTCGAGAAGCCTAGACAATTGTAGGACGGTATAAAGAAAGCCATGGGTCCCCTCCCCCTTCCCGCCCCACAAAAAAGTAATACGGCACTGTTGCTGTCGGTTTTGACGGAGTCATAATAGGTAAATCTATGTTGTAAAACTTTGTTGGTCAAAGTTGGATAATTGGGTATTAACTTCTGTGACAGGTTGTTTAGGGGTTATCTTCTCTTTCTTTCAATTATTGTCGTTGATCTATCTTAACGATGCTCAGTTGTATGCTGTCTAGGCATGCGCAAGTTCTGGGCGCGAACTGAGGAAACTTCCGTCAGGGAGGTGGTGTTTTGGGCTGTCGGACATGATGTCCGTTGTGATTTTCTCTATATCATCGTGGGGATTGGAAAGTTTTCGATATGACTGAAATGTCAATGTTTTCCCCAGTGATTCTTTGTTCGTCAAGAGTGACGACATTTATTAAGTGTGTATCCGGAAGATTCTGTAAAAGGTAAATGTCATTCTTATTAATATGCCTTTGGTTGCAGAACATTTGAAATTACCTATGTGCGAGTGAAGCTCACAGATCTTGAGACAGAATTCCTTCTTTGCTTCTTGTTCTAGCCAAATGAGACTATGTGTCTTCAATTGAACAGAAGCCTAATGATGATGATAAATTATTGTGGACGCCGCAGGTTGGCGGTATATATGTTTAGCATGGCTTGATCGTGTCTGCTAACAAAGGATACACAGCTGTCTACATATTAAGGCCCTGTATTACGGCCAATATTTTTCAGCAAGAGGAAATATATCTGGCGGGCTATGCCAGTTGAAAAACAGCCTTAAGTATTATTGCTACGCAATTTAGGAGCTCGTTTGTTGTATGACAGAACTAATTAAGTTCTTGACGCGCTGAGTCAATGGTACGGAAGCTACATTATAAACTGTAACATTAGGACAGATGATGTTTGGGTATGTCCTAGTTGATGTATGATGCAAGTCTTTGATTACACTGGCTAACAAAAAAAATTTTTTTTTCTTTCTCTAACATTTCTATGTTTTTCTGGTCAATTTTAATGCGCTGTTTTTAAATCTGCAAACCGTTTTTCTCTATCAGGTCGGGATCTCTAGAAATACGCAATTGAAGGTTTTTAACAACGCATACAGTATTACAACATCATTCGTACAAGAAGTATAACAGTTATGTAGGCTTGAATTTCTTTGCAGTCGACTTTCGTCGGTGAATGGCATGTGGTACATCGCGATGAAGCATCCAACAATAATCGGCAAGCATGGTCACACTCCACCGTCCTTGATAACGTGACTCCATTACGGCGATATCTTGATGGAACCGTTCTCCATGTTCATCGCTGACTTCGCCAAGGTTGTCAGGGGAAAAGTCATGATGCGAATCGAGCAAATGGATATTGAGGGACATGTTACAGCCCATAATTCTGTATGCATCTATGTACTGCTTAACAATATGCACATAGTCGACAGATTTGTGATTTCCCAGAAAGTTATCGACAATTGATTTGAATGCTATCCATGCGCGAAGTTCACTACCATGTAACAAGTTCTCGAATTGTTTGTCTGCAATAACTTTCCTAATCTGAGGTCGTACAAAGATACCTTTCTTTATCTTTGCATCACTAACTTGCGGAAACTTTTCTCGAAGATAAGTGAAAGCTTTGCTCGTTTTATCTAACGCTTTTACGAAATTCTTCATGAGCCCCAACTTTTATGTATCGGTGGTAAAATGATGCTGTCTTTGTTAACTAATGGCTCGTGTATTACATTTTTATGCCCGAGCTGCATACGATCCCTGATAGGCCACACCTTTCTTGCATAATGTTCCTGTCTGTTGCGGCTGTCCCATTCACATAGGAAGCAACAAAATTTAGTATACCCAGTCTGCATGCCCGTGAGAATTGCAATGACCTTTAGGTCTCCACAAATTCGCCATTGGTAGTCATTGTACTTTATTTTTGCCAAATGTATAGCCATATTGTCATAAGTTTCTTTCATATGAACAGAGTAGGCGACTGGAATTGATGGAAATAAATTTCCATTATGCAATAACACGGCTTTTAAACTAGTCTTGGAAGAGTCGATGAAAAGTCGCCATTCGTTGACTATGTGCTCATGACCGAGGTGCACCATTAGACTGTTTACATCTTTGCAATAGCAAATGTCATCATCCATCTCAAAGTATTGAACAAGTTCTCTGTGTCGATGACGAAATTTAGATATCGGAGTATTGGGCGCTAAAAGATTCCATTCTTTGTGTCACGAACCGAGTAATTTCGCTTGTCCTTTGGTAAGAGCGAGATCACGTATTAGATCTGAAAGTTCTGAATGGTCAATTAAGTGAACACCATCATTCACCGGTATATAATCCGAGTCAGAATTAGTTTCTAAAGCAGGTAAACTATCAATTTCTGATGGTTCATTCACCTCCAACGGATATTGTTCTGGTGGAACTGGGGTCGGACACGTGATTGGATCATGAGGCACTGGTTTCGAAACCGATTCAATATTTGGATAAACCACAGACTTTCTAGTTTTAAAAGTGAAACCATGGATATTTGTCGAGCAGAAGTAACAATCAGTAGCGTGATTTGTCGGTTCACGCCATATTACTGGCACTCCAAAAGTCATCGACTTATGGAATGCTTCGGCGATTTTCGTAACCAACCTGCCAATGTATTTGCACAAGTCGAACAAACTGCATTTGGCTTCCAAGATTTCTTTGCATCATCAACCTTCGAATCGAAATAAAGTTCATATGCTTTCTTTAGTAATGGTGTGAAGTTTTTCTGGTGAACACGATCGGTAAAATATCCGCAAACGTAACAGAACAGATCAGCCGAATTTCTACAACTTCTAGAAGCCATATTTTGCTCAGAATTATTTCAAAATACAGTAACTATTTGAAAAATAGCGTAACATATGTTGTGCATCTTTTAGCAGTATAAAAAGTAGAATTATTTTGCATTTTATTAATTTTTAATAAGTTATATAGTAAAAATGAAACGGAGCAAATAACGGTTTCCCAAAAATATATTTATTCACAAATATCTTAAGAACCCGACGTGATAGAGATAAACGGATTTCAAATTTGAAATCAGCGCAAGAAACTGACCTAAGAACACTTATTCTGATATAAGAAAGAAAAATGTTGTTTGTCAGTGTTACCAGACATTTAACAGTCATTCATTATTTATGTGAAGTCCTTGATCTTGTCGATTTGACTGTCCTGTTGATGCTACTGTCAGTTTCGTAAATAAATGTTTGAAACGTGCCAGCAGTCTTCGATTCATCATTGACTACTGCATGCGAGTGTATGGGTGCATTATTGACTTTACTAAGAGCTTCAAGCATTCGCGTTCTCGTCTACACCCACACTCAGCACATCATAATACCAGTACCACACATCTATAACATGTACGCTGTTTTGTGTGAGTAATCATATTACCCCTGGCAGTGCCTAACGCTGGTGTCCTACATCAACACCGCAACATTACACAGTCCAGGTGATAAACGACACGTTCACTCTGCCAGCTTTCACATCACGCATAAACAGTACGCTACATTTCTGGTGGCCGTTACATTTCAGGCGGTTACAGGCACCGTTAAAAACCGTCAGCAGGGAGTAGCTAACCGACAAGAGTAAATAGATGGAGCGACGAGTCAAGCACTACTCTCAGCTTTACGTTAGAGAAAATGACGTCACACCTGCAGCCCTTCATGGTGTCAAATATATGTCAACATTGGTTGAGCTGAATGCTGAACCAACATTGGAAGAACTCAGCTAGTTCATTAATAGCTTTGCCTCTGGCAAAGCACCAGGCAGTGATGGGATTCCTCCAATTAAATGCTGTGAGAGCACGTTATTACATCCCATGCATATGGTGCTGTGCCAGTGCTGTGAAGAGACAACTATTCCTCAAGAAGTGCGAGATCCCACGATTGTAACACTGTATAATATTAAAGGAGACAGAAGTAATTGCAATAACTACAGAGGCATCTCTCTTCTTAGTATTGTTGGTAAGGTTTTCGCCAAAGTTACCTTAATGAGACTTCACAAATTAGCTGAGCGCATATATCCAGTCACAGTGTGGATTCCGAGCTGGATGATCAGCCACAGACACGATCTTTTCTCTCCGCTAGCTGCAGGAAAAGTCGAGAGCAGAAAAGGCCTTTTTATATCGCTGTTACAGACCTCACAAAGGCATTTGACCTGGTTAGCAGGGATGGACTCTTTAAAATCCTCCTGAAAATAAGCTGCTCCTTAAATAACTGGAAATAATAAAGTCATTCCATGACAACATGAAATGAACAGTCCAACATGCTGGAAGAACATCATAGTTCATTATGAGTGGAGTTAAACAATGCTGCGTTTGGCTACAACTCTTTTCGGGATCTTCTTTGTTTTGATCTTGAAATATGCATTCAGAGATGCAACTGATGGAATATGCCTTCACACAAAGTCAGGCGGCTAACTCTTTAACCTTGCAACAATGAAGGCAAAAATCAAAATCATAAGGATCACTATCACAGATTTGGTATTTGCTGATGATGCTGTAGTCGTTACTCAGAGCTAACAGGAGCTTCAGAGCATGATGATTTGCTTCACTAAAACAGGCAGGGTCTTTGCCTAACAATTGGTCTTAATAAAACAAATGTGCTAAGTCAGGATGTGGATGTCCCACCAGTTATCACTATCGATGATTATGAATTGGCATTGGTGCACTATTTCAAATACCTGGCTTCTACAATCAACAACAAACTCTCTCTGGACACAGAAATTGACAGCCGCAATGGAAAAGCTGCAGCTAACTTTGCACGCCTCACAATGCGTGTTTGGGGAAACTCCAAACTTACAACGAATATCAAAGCTGCGGTATATAACGCCTGCGTCATCAGCAGACTTCTATATAGCAGCTGGACATGGACAACTTATGCTAAGCAAAAATGAAGACTCAATACCTTCCGTCTACGATGTCTACGCCTCATCCTCAGTATTTAGTGGTACGACAACGTGAAAATGTCGAGCTGTTGTATGGCGCTGGCCTTCAAAGCATGCATGCATTGCTTAGACAGCACAGACTACGCTTGCTTGGTTATGTCCGCCACAAGGAAGATATTTACATTCTGACGGATATCTTCTACGGCCAACTGACAGATAGTAAAAGAACATTCGGCGACCACAGTTGAGGTTTAACTCTTTCAGTCCCAAGCAAAAAAGTGGGTTCGCCCAAACAAAAATGGCCATCCCAGTATGTTTTTATTGTTTTTGTTTGGAAATAATTTTTTTTTAATGTTCATTTTCATAAATAACAAAAGTACAAAATGGATGGCTATACTTTAAGACAATAGCGTTTTTGAGTTGTCAAAATTAGAAAAGAGCCATAGAAAGGATCAAGAGATACGAAAGCCAGTATACTGTTGATTGGGCCAAATGGGTCTAGCGGGAAGTACAGTATACTGGCTGTTGGGACTTAAAGAGTTAAATATGTGTGCAAGAGAGACATGAGAGCACTGGACATAAATCCAGCATCTTGGGAGGATAAAGCTGCCGATCGCACCAAGTAACGATTCTCAACGGCGCCACCTCAGATAGGGTGAATAGAAGCTCTCACTGCAAGCAGAAGAGAGGAGAAAACGTCGAAAGGAACACCGGGAAAACAGGCAACCGAGAGCTGTCATCTCAGGGCTATCACTATATTAAATATATATATATATATATATATATATATATATATATATATATATATATATATATATATATATATATATATATATATATATATATATATATATATATATATATATAAATGGGAAAGACAACAAAAAGCATGGATAACAACAGAAACCATCAATAAGATAAAAGATAGAAAAAAACAAGAAAGCAGAGTTAAACACAAGCAAAACCAGAAGTTCCAAAGCCAAGCCTCAAAAAAGTGTACACAGAAGCAAACAAAGAAGTAAAAAGAAGTATCAAAAGAGACAAGAGGAAGTATATTGAGGAGTTGGCAAGAGAGGCAGAAGATGCTGCAGCCAAAGGAAATATGAGAGAACTGTATAGCAGCACAAAGAAGCTAACAGGGAAATACAAGCAAACAAGTTGCCTCATAAAAGATAAGAATGGGAAACTGCTCAGCAATATACAAGAGCAAATGAAGAGGTGGACAGAATATTTTGGGGACCTTCTCAATAGACCAGCTCCACAAAACCCGCCGGACATCCAGCCAGCAGAAGAAGAGCTACAAATTAACGGTGAAAGACCAACGAAGGAAGAAATAAAGAAAGCCATAAAGCTTCTAAAATATGGAAAAGCGTCTGGACCTGATGGCATTCCAGCAGAGGCCATCAAAGCAGATATCGACACGGCTACAGAGATGTTATATAAATTACTTGGTAAAGTCTGGGAAAAAGAAGAGATACCAGCAGAATGGAAGGAAGGATATCTGGTTAAGTTGCCTAAGAAGGGAAATCTACAAGAGTGCACAAATTATAGAGGAATAATGTTACTATCAGTGCCAGGAAATGTATTGAACAGGATTATCCTTGAGAGATTAAAGGAGTCCATAGACAAGAAATTGAGAGATGAACAAGCAGGTTTTCGACAAAACAGATCATGTACAGACCAGATAGCCACTTTGAGAATAATAGTTGAACAAAGTCTGGAATGGAATTCACCACTATACATCGGATTTGTGGACTACGAAAAAGCATTTGACAGTGTGGACAGAGAATCACTTTGGAAATTGATGAGGCATTATGGAGTTCCCCTGAAAATCATTAATTTAATAAAGAAAACCTATGAAGACATGACGTGCAGAGTTCTTCATGAAGGACAGCTTACAGAACCATTTGGGATAAGAACAGGAGTGCGACAGGGATGCCTCTTGTCTCCATTTCTTTTCTTGCTGGCAATAGATTGGGTTATGAGATCATCGACAACACACAACAGAAATGGAATCCAGTGGACTCTGACTAAGCAGTTGGATGATCTGGATTTTGCTGATGATTTGGCTCTCCTGTGCCATAACCTTAATCAGATGCAGGACAAATTGAAAACACTCGATGAGAGGTCACAGCAATTGGGTCTGAAAATACACAGGGAAAAGACAAAAATAATACGAATAAATGCAGGTAATGAAAACAGGGTTGAACTTGAAGAAACGCCAATACAAGATGTAGAATCATACACATATCTTGGCAGTAATATAGACAAAGTTGGAGGGACAGACAGCGATATCAAAATAAGAATACAAAAAGCAAGAGGAGCTTTCATTGCATTGGGAAATATATGGAGATCAAGAGAAATAGGATCCAACACGAAAATAAGAATCTTCAACTCAAATGTGAAGTCAGTCCTATTGTATGGCTCGGAGACATGGAGAACAACAAAGACAACAACCAAAAAGCTACAGACTTTCATAAATGGGTGCTTGCGTAGAATAGAGGGATTAAAATGGTATGACAAGGTTACCAATGTGGAACTGATGACAAGAACTGGACAAGTGCCAGTGGAACAAGAGATGAGAAGAAGACGATGGCGATGGATAGGACACACACTGAGGAAACCTATTGATAGCATTACAAGGCAGTCCTTGTTCTGGAACCCCCAGGGCAAGAGAGGCAGAGGAAGACCAAGAAGTACATGGAGAAGAGAGTTGGAAACAGAGGTGAAAATGATGAGGAGAACATGGAAAGAACTTGAGATGATGGCACGTGACAGGAGGACTTGGCATGTGTTTGTTGAAGGCCTATGCTCCTTTGGGAGTGGAGGGTTATGAATGAATGAATGAATATATATATATATATATATATATATATATATATATATATATATATATATATATATATAAAAGTATACTATAGTGTACCCCAGGTGTAAAGAACCATATTATGGTGGGTTGCATGTATATGACGATCAACAATGGCTCGTACGAATCAACCCAACGCCACCGGTACAGATTCATACATTTATTAAATACATATGTGTCCTGAATATCAATGATATCGTCAAGCACTGACATAATACTTAGACCAACACTGCTTGTAGGAAATAACTCTTATCTACAGAATTCAAGGACTGGCTTCACTTACGTACACAGACGGTACACTAAATATCCATTTGTCGCACATGAATCAAATTATTCCAAGTGATTGGCGGGTATTAATCATCGTCTTATCGAATCTCTCAGAATCTCCATCAGGCAGGACAATACACTTCGCCTGTACGTTACAGTATAGCTACAAGGCGAGAAAACACGTCGCCTTACTTCTAAGTAGCTCCAAATGTGGAAAAAGCGTCACCTTATCGTGTTCTCCACGAACGCAAATAAAAAGTTCTCAATGGAGCACTTCCAGGCGGAACAATAACTTTCACCTTATCCACAATAGGTAGGACCTACCCTTTAACAAATATATCCATCATATGTGATATAATCACATCTGTGGTTCTCCACAGTCACACAATACGAGCTTACTGCTGGGCTGCTGTTGCGTGCATATTTTGACGCACATTTTACAAAAATCGATATGGCTATTTAATATGGGAAAAATATAGACATTCATTTATTTGTGTATGAAAATGCTGTTTATGGTAAAAGCGAGATAATCCATGTTTGATTCACACTTTTGATTATAGGAGTAATCGTTCTGGATATTGATCCAGCGCAAGGATATTGCGCTTGCGTTTGTACTTATTTTTTAGGGCCAGAAAATATATTAATTTGCTTATTGTGTTTATGGCCTGAATTCATATGTATTACATATTATTAGTACAAGTAGAATCAGTCCTATATTGTATATTTTGGATTGGTAGGAGGGACTAGATTCTTGTATTCCGGTCTAGCGGAAGTATGAGTTGTCTTGACAAGTCGTGATGAGTTCCGATGTACTGCTTACAAATGGCGGGGTACGTTTTTCTAGAGCTGGTCCTTTCGTCAGAAAAAATGTCTTACGAAGTGGTTTCTTCTGAAGGAGATGGTGTCTCTACGATAGTTTGTGTTAGAGACTCTCCTCATGTCAGTATATAGATGATTCGGACTCCAGGTAAACCCAGCTCCTATTTTGATGATCTCTCGTCGGTTAGGCCTAGCTTGACTTTTGTGCTTCGCTATGCTAGTGTCGTGTTTTGTATCGACGAAGATGACAGATTTTCCTGCAGCGGTTATGGCTACGTGAATTAACTTGATCACCGTAGAGCTGTATGGAAACATTTATGAAATCCTTTATATACCCATTATAAATTAACTCTGGCTTATATTCTCCTTCCTATGAATGAGTGAACGACAACTCAGGGAGGCAGCCATGTTGGATTTCGGTCAGCATATGTTTTGATCACTGCCAAGAGAACAGATTATTTATCCTATTATCGGACAGTGACAGGGAGATCTCAATCTTGCTAGAAACCCCCTTCGTGGTTTCATAATATATACTACAAACTATGGACGTCAAGTAACTTTGGTTATTTATCGATCCGCCCTTCACTGACGCGTTTAGTCAGATAGGGGGATGTGGCCATAATGTATCATGACATTGAACTTTTGATGTACTGCCCATTATTTCTGAATGTGTCATGACTTCAGATCTGCTATGTATACCTACAAATTGATATGTCAACATACCATGATGTACTCGTATGTCCCAGTGTGTACGTCTGAATAAATTGAGTAAACTAAGATTCCAGCAGTCTGCATTGGTGCCTTGTAGACACAAGTGTATGAGTGGTTATATTGGTCAGCACACGAACAGTACACCATTCGCGTCAATCACACTCTACATTTCTACTTCATACATACACCATCCTGCGTCGGTTGAAGTGACCAAGTTTAGGGCCTGCTTCCCCTGGAGCCTTTGCCTTCCCTAACTCAGGACTAGGGTGAGTTACCCATTTACAGCTGGGTAGACTGGAGCATGCCTGATCTCAACAACACACCACTCTTCCTTACAGAGCATCCAGTGTGTGTGTGAAAGCAACTTTACAGAGCAGACAGACTGATACTTTACAGTGGCGAGCCAGATTCCTGGGTCCAGCTTACGCAGTTTTGTGTTGAGAATCACAGTTTACAGCTGAAAGAACATTTGTTTGAACACATCAACACCAGTAGGACAGCTATACAGTCGATGTCAGCTTGACCTGTATTACCGATAGGATGCTGTATCTAGGTCAGCGCTTGTTGACAGTTTTTCGCTGTACAGACAGTATTACACAGGACAGTGGTATCAAGTGTAGAAAATATCTGGAGCAGTATTGTTGACATTTCTCAACGTACAGAAGAATCACAGTGTTGTTGAAAATAAAGTGCATAGTTCATCGTTGGATCTTCATATGCTCAAAAGAGAAAAAATTGACAGTGTAATAGTTTAGAATTAAATCTATTACTCAATAAAGTGGCAAGTTATTAGAATTAAAATAAACTGTGCCTGCTTTACAACACCATACCTGCAACACATTCCATTCATGACATAAATTATATTGTATGCTATATGCTATTTATGCTTACATGTTATTTGTTATGTATTAAATTAATTTATGTTCTGTGTGACTAATACAAGGTATGCCGAGTTACATTGGTCTGGTACTAGTATTCGATAGGTACACATTTTCTTAATTGGAAATTTGTTAGCAACAATTTGCTGCTATTTCTGTTAGTTGTGATGAGGTGTTCTTTTCTTCGTTGTTTTTGTTAATAATTTTGTGTTCCTTAGTTTTGTTTGATTTGTTTGTATAATTGTAGGTCTCATCTTTCCTTTCATTTCAGTTTTTTACACCCTTATGTTTATACACTGTGGCGTTATTTGTCTTGTTATCTTATGGCAGTTATCATCACGGTTTCTGTGATCATTTTTTTCATTTCTCCTAGTTAATTTAATTTGATCTCTGCAAATGTGTTCATATTGTCTTTTCTTGTTTGTCCTTTGTAATGTCTTTAGTTGACATATGACGTATAGTGGTATACACTGATAGTATAGTACAGATCAGTACTTTATGATTGTTATTGTTATAAAACAAAATGTACAAGACCTTTGTAAGGCTTGTCTCCCAAAGTGATTGGTAAAGGGAAATATTTTTTCCACAGGTACTCAAGTGATCTTTGATTACATTGAGGTATACAAGACCTTTGTAAGGCTTGTCTCCCAAAGTGATTGGTAAAGGGAAATATTTTTTCCACAGGTACTCAAGTGATCTTTGATTACATTGAGGTATACAAGACCTTTGTAAGGCTTGTCTCCCAAAGTGATTGGTATAGGGAAATATTTTTTCCACAGGTACTCAAGTGATCTTTGATTACATTGAAGTATACAAGACCTTTGTAAGGCTTGTCCCCCACAGTATTTGAGATACAGTTATTATTGTCCACAGGTACTCAAGTTATCATTGGTTATTATAAACCATACAAGTTTGGACTAAGACTAAGTCTATGGTATAGACTTGTCTCCCATTAACTTGAAAGAGGGTAATTTATTTACTTTTTCAGGTTTCTGATTTAAGAAGACAATATGTCTACATTAGATTATTTCATTACACAAGGAAAATCTCTTGATAAGACTGGAAAAGACTTAGAACAATGGGCTGTTGCTCAATATGACAAAGCATTAGCTGTAGAAGAAAAAAAAGCTGCTGCTGAGGAAAAAAAGCTGCGGCTGAGGAGAGAAAACTTCAAATAGAAGAAAAAAAAGCTGCTGCAGAAGAAAGGAAAGCCATAGCTGAAGAAAAAAGATTAGAAAAAGAAGCTGATACTGCTGCTGAACTTAAGAAATTGCAGATGCAAGTGGAGGAAAGGAGATTTGAGGCAGAACAGAAGAAATTAGAAGCTGATGCAGAGCAGAAAAAAATAGAAGTTGCTGCAGAACAGAAGAAATTAGAAGCTGCTGCAGAACAGAAAAAACTAGAAGTTGCTGCTGCTGCAGAACAGAAAAAATTAGAAGTTGCTGCTGCTGCAGAACAGAAAAAATTAGAAGCTGCTGCTGCTGCAGAACAAAAAAAATTAGATAGAGAAGCTGAAGAGAGAAAAGCAATAAGAGAACATGAGTTTGAATTAGAGAAATTAAAATTGACATGTATGAGTAATGTTAATCAGGCATCTGGTGGTAATGGTAAACCCTTTGTATACAAGGTCAAGGTACCAGCGTTTAACCCTACCAGTGATGACATAACATTTTGGCTTTCTAGATTTGAACGGGCTTGTCGATCTCATAATGTTGACAAATCACAGTATGTGAATCAGTTGTCTGAAAATCTAAAAGGGGAGTCTCTGAGTAAGTTATATTTTGTTGAAGAGGCCGACAAAGATAATTATGATGCTGTTAGGGCAGCTTTGATAAAGAGATATCAGCTGTCTGAGGAAGGTTACCGTCTTTTGTTTAAAACAATGAGACCTGAGGTAGGTGTAGAATTCTCAGATTTCATCTCAAAAGCACGAATTACACTTTCACGATGGATTGAATTATCCAAAACAGAGAAAACATTTGATGGTCTTACGGATTTATTGCTAAGAGACAAGGTCATGTCTTCTGTAAATAAATCATTCCTAGAGTTCTTACATGAGCGTAAACCTGGTACAATAAAGCAAATGGAAGAATATTGTGACCAGTATGCCACGGCACACCCTGACATGATTCTTGGTAACTCTAACATTAAAGAGAGTATGCCAGTTGCTTCGGCAACAGAATATAATCAGAATTACTCACACAAATTCCAAGGAGCTAAAAATAAATTTGATAAAAAGGTTAATTGGGATAAGTATCAAAACCAAGATAACCGCTCAAATCAGAGTTCTTCTTCGAAGAACTGGAATCGGTCTGATAGTCCTCGACACGCGAGGGGTTCCCATAATGTTAGAAATTCTCGGAAAGGGAGTAGCTATAGGAACTACCCAAGTGCTTCATGGAGACAAAAGAAACAATATTACAGGGATACTCAATATAATGAGCATGATGATTATGATCATGAATATTATGATTCAAACCCAAATAGGGGTTATAACAGAGGCAATAATAATTATAGAGACAATTATAACCGAGGTAGATCACAACACAAAAGACATGGTAAATCTTATTACCAGGCTAACTCTGCACAACAGGAGTTTCACGACACCGATAATCAGAATAATGATAAAAAAGACTCCAATAGTGTAGCAAATTCCGCTTTCGATTTTGCTAGAGCATCTGAGTGTTCGCAATGCAAAACATTATTCGATCCAACCACAGTGTCTACTTTAAGCTGCGGTCACCCACTTCCCGCTCTTCATGCGTCAATTGCGCATAATGGAAGGGGTGCTCTTGTCTTTAATAGGGGCCTAATAGATGGTACTCCGGTATCAATTCTTTTCGACTCGGGGTGCACTACCATTGGAGTGAGGCAATCACTCGTAAATCCTTCTCGAGCTACAGGCAATATAGTCAAATGTGTAACATTTGGTGGCACATTGGAGAAGTACTCCACTGCCATTATCAATATTGCTACGCCTTTCTTTACAGGAGAGGTGCAAGCATGTCTCTTGCCGAATCCGATCGCTGATCTTATCATCGGTCGCATTCATGGAGTGAAAGAATGCACTCCACAGCAAATTTCTAATTGGGAAAATGTTAATATGCAATCTGCTAATGCAGTAATCACTAGGGCTCAAGCTCTTAATATGCCACAATCTTCACATTCTGAAGATAATGATGCGCAGATCCAAGATGATCCCTTGGAGATTTCCCACGATTCCTTTATCAAACAGCAGGAAGATGATCCTACTCTAAAGAAATTCTTTGGCAACAAAAGGTGATCCGAATAAGGATACAAATCGTAAATCTTGGATTACGATGAAGAATGGCGTACTTGTACGTATGGTACAAGACTCCGCTAAGTCCATTCATTCTCAAATCCTTGTGCCTAAAAATATGAGAGTTAAAATCTTACAGCACGCTCATGATTCGCAGTGTGCTGGACATATGGGTTTTTCCCGTACTAAAGCTAGAGTTCTTCAATCTTTCTTTTGGCCTGCTGTGAATAAGGACATACGAATCTATTGTCGATCTTGTAAAGTATGTCAAGAGATTAAATCCAGAGGTCCACGCCATGATGCACCTATTCAGGCTGCAGACATTCCCATTCGGCCATTTCAAAAAATGGCGATAGACATCATTGGTCCATTTAAGATAAAGTCTGCTAGAGGACACCAATTTATTCTGACGTGTGTTGATATGTGCACACGTTGGCCGGAGGCTGTTCCTCTAAAGAGCATAACTACTGCTGATGTCGCAGATGCTCTTTGGTTAATATTTTCTCGTCTGGGATTTCCAGCAGAAATATTATCCGACCATGGTACCCAACTCATATCGGATACCATGTCTCAAGTAATGTCGACTCTGAAGATAGAGAGATCGCTGAGTAGTATTTATCATCCTATGTCCAATGGGATGGTGGAACGTTTGAATAGAACTCTGAAAAACCTACTAGGTAAGATAACAGAAGATCATCCTCAGGATTGGGATAGGGTTTTACCCGCGGCTCTCTTTGCATATAGAGAGGTCGCCAACGAACATACAGGATTTTCTCCCTTTGAACTTGTCTTTGGCGCGAAACCGCGAGGTCCTATGTCCTTACTTCATGATCTTATAACTGCTGATAATATTGTCGATGACACAAAATCCTCTTATGAATATGTCATCGCACTTAGACACAAGATTATTGAAGCATGCAAATTGGCAACTGCTTCATCTGAATTTGCGAAACAGAAGGCAAGGGAATTTGCCAATAAAAAGAGATGTTTGCGACAACTTTGTCCAAGTGACAAAGCATTTGTCTTGCTACCTTGTAGGGAAAATAGACTTCTCATTTCTTGGAAAGGTCCGTACGATATAATATCAAAAGTTTCCGATGTTGACTATATCGTCGATATTGACGGGAAGCGTAAAACCTTCCACATCAACATGCTCACGGAATTCCATGAACGTCCTGATTATTTACAACCTGTTTTCCAGGCAACGGACGATTTTCCAGTCCAACATGGACAGTACTCATCTCTGTCAGTAATACAGGATGAGGAAACGAGTTTCTCGGATGTAAATTTACCTTTTCCACTGATTCCTCTTCACTCTAATGAATCATGGAAAGATGTTGCAATTTCTCCAGAATTATCTCCAGGAGAGCAGAAACAAGTTTCTACTATGTTAGAACAATTTCAGGATGTCCTTACTGACATTCCTGGTCAAACGGATGTCATTCAACATGACATTATTCTTACTGACCATAGTCCTATAAGAGTCAGACTGTGAATTATTGGCTATGGTTTGGTCAATCCTTAAACTGCAAAGATTTCTTCTGGGCGCGCATTTCATTGTGGAAACTGACCAGAAAGCTCTTACGGCTATTCAGAGTAAAAATCTGAAGAGCGTGAGATCAACGCGATACGCGATTGCTCTACAGCCATTTCATTTTGCGGTGCGAGCTATCCGTGGGTCAGAAAATGTGATGGCAGATATTTTGTCTAGATGCCCACACGATTCATAACTGTTATACAACTTTGATACAGTTGTTTCTATGTTGAAATGTGTACACATATGTAATATATCATATATTGATTGTAACACTACTTAGCGGTTCATTGATATTTATTCACCGCTGATCTTTCAATGTTTTTCGTCTTTGATGATCATGATGTTAAGATATCTTAGATGGAATTTATGTATAAACTAATGTGGAAATTGTGTCATTGCTAATATTGTAGTATGCGTTGGTGACACCTCTCTGGAAATATTTATACTTAGAGAAGTACTTTCTCTAAGGTCATAAAACTTATGCTTATCATCTGCGCATTGTTATTGCTGCGTTGTGAGCCTATTGTATGTTGCTCCTAGATGTATTTCAAAAAAAAATGTACCATTTTTTTTCCCGAGGGGTGTGGTAATCTGTTGCGTGCATATTTTGACGCACATTTTACAAAAATCGATATGGCTATTTAATATGGGAAAAATATAGACATTCATTTATTTGTGTATGAAAATGCTGTTTATGGTAAAAGCGAGATAATCCATGTTTGATTCACACTTTTGATTATAGGAGTAATCGTTCTGGATATTGATCCAGCGCAAGGATATTGCGCTTGCGTTTGTACTTATTTTTTACGGCCAGAAAATATATTAATTTGCTTATTGTGTTTATGGCCTGAATTCATATGTATTACATATTATTAGTACAAGTAGAATCAGTCCTATATTGTATATTTTGGATTGGTAGGAGGGACTAGATTCTTGTATTCAGGTCTAGCGGAAGTATGAGTTGTCTTGACAAGTCGTGATGAGTTCCGATGTACTGCTTACAAATGGCGGGGTACGTTTTTCTAGAGCTGGTCCTTTCGTCAGAAAAAATGTCTTACGAAGTGGTTTCTTCTGAAGGAGATGGTGTCTCTACGATAGTTTGTGTTAGAGACTCTCCTCATGTCAGTATATAGATGATTCGGACTCCAGGTAAACCCAGCTCCTATTTTGATGATCTCTCGTCGGTTAGGCCTAGCTTGACTTTTGTGCTTCGCTATGCTAGTGTCGTGTTTTGTATCGACGAAGATGACAGATTTTCCTGCAGCGGTTATGGCTACGTGAATTAACTTGATCACCGTAGAGCTGTATGGAAACATCTATGAAATCCTTTATATACCCATTATAAATTAACTCTGGCTTATATTCTCCTTCCTATGAATGAGTGAACGACAACTCAGGGAGGCAGCCATGTTGGATTTCGGTCAGCATATGTTTTGATCACTGCCAAGAGAACAGATTATTTATCCTATTATCGGACAGTGACAGGGAGATCTCAATCTTGCTAGAAACCCCCTTCGTGGTTTCATAATATATACTACAAACTATGGACGTCAAGTAACTTTGGTTATTTATCGATCCGCCCTTCACTGACGCGTTTAGTCAGATAGGGGGATGTGGCCATAATGTATCATGACATTGAACTTTTGATGTACTGCCCATTATTTCTGAATGTGTCATGACTTCAGATCTGCTATGTATACCTACAAATTGATATGTCAACATACCATGATGTACTCGTATGTCCCAGTGTGTACGTCTGAATAAATTGAGTAAACTAAGATTCCAGCAGTCTGCATTGGTGCCTTGTAGACACAAGTGTATGAGTGGTTATATTGGTCAGCACACGAACAGTACACCATTCGCGTCAATCACACTCTACATTTCTACTTCATACATACACCATCCTGCGTCGGTTGAAGTGACCAAGTTTAGGGCCTGCTTCCCCTGGAGCCTTTGCCTTCCCTAACTCAGGACTAGGGTGAGTTACCCATTTACAGCTGGGTAGACTGGACCATGCCTGATCTCAACAACACACCACTCTTCCTTACAGAGCATCCAGTGTGTGTGTGAAAACAACTTTACAGAGCAGACAGACTGATACTTTACAGCTGCCAAACACAGAATTTCCCAGTCACCCCAGACTTGTATTCACTAAACGCTTTCTCCCAGCGGACGCACAAGTCACACCATGTAGACATAAAGTCAAACATGAACTCAATCCCTGATTTATACTTAAACAAGTGTTGACAACAACAGTTCGGTTTCCCTTACCACCAATCACTATCATCATTCACACTCATGAAATGGTTCTGTGACAAGATATATATATATATATATATATATATATATATATATATATATATATATATATAGTGGCAAAAGAAGAGTCGGGCAACCGAGAGCCCTCAGAAATAAGGACCACTCTACTTTAGTCTTTCTGCGTGGAGCATATTTAGCGTCATACTTATATGACCGCGAGATACGCACAGTGCCATAATATGTAGATTTAGATGTGATCCTCTCTCTGTGAGGTTGATTACACCCTCACTGACTTTCAAAATCATTCACACACTTCCAGGGATTCCCCTTGTGGTGAAATATGTTCAGAACACAGAACTGCATTTTACACATACAAGAGTCACGTGAGCCCCAGATGCAACTATGGCGTTTGACCTGGTTGGCTGCATGCCGAATGATCACTATGTACTCTATGACAGGCATAGGTAGCTGAGAAGTGGCTCTGCGTAGGATGTGACAGTTCCTTGTGAGAGCCCAGAACCAGAGCTCGGTAATTCAGCTCTGCATATTTGGAGAGCCCTCTTGGATGCTTGGGAATGCACAGTATGCCACGCGCTTCTTGCTCGTGGCTTGGGACTAAGTGTTATGATCTTTTAAATACATGACAAGCTAGATAAACTGGAGTCAATAACGTAAACTCAACACATTTCGGAATTGCAGAAAAGCCACAGAAAATGCCTAGATCTACAGTGTAGATAATAAAATCGAGGAAGTTGAGGGGGACCGCGGTAAGACGTGGAGTACAATGGATGGGTTTGAAAAGGCTACGTACACCATCACTAGTAGCTTCACGTGTGAATCGCGTAATGTCATTTATACGATCATATGTAAACGTTGCTGCAAAACCTATATTGGCCAAACAGGTAAACGACTTGGGGACAGATTCAGCCAGCACGTAAATGACATCTCTCAGCAAAAGTCCACACCAGTTGCCACAAACTTCAATGGTCCTGACCACCATGGTCCCATCGACATCCAGGTCACTGCGATCCGATCCTGCTCCTCTGACACTGCCAGCCGAGAACAGCTTGAGAACCGTCTTATCCACCGCATGGGGTGTCTAAAACCAGTGATAAGGGTGGATTTGAGCTGAAGTGGTAACTTGCCACCCTTATCGACACCTGGTATTAAAGTGTAAGATGTAGGTGTCTTCTCTGATTTAGGATGTTGCTGTGTATGTGGTAGTGGAACAGTTCACAGGGTTATCACACAGGCAACATGACGTGTAGAGTCATAGAAAGGGTAACTTCGTTGTATAAGTTTCTTCCATTTATTGCACGCCACAAAACAGTCATGATACTTATGACATCAACATAGTTAACGAGTTCAGCAAGATGATATGGCACATTGAAAACAATTTCTGTAGTCAGCAATGACAGCTGTTGTATATATGCGTCATAAGACATCACAGTTCAATAGATTCAGAAATTCATAAATCATAGAGTTCTAGTTCGTGAAGCTGTATAAATAATAATAATTTCTATAACTTCTGCAACAGTGTCAGCTACAGATCTTCAATGTTCATAAACAATAATAAATGCTCCCATTCTGATGCTAGCAGATCAGTTGTATACAATAAGTCCGTTCACTGTCTGCACGTGAATAGCATACATGGGCTACAGGTCAGCTCGACCTTTATAATGTTCCTAAGTCTAACCATCTGACTTGGACGTGATCTCTGATATAACGAATCCTGGAACACAGACAATAGTCTTGTTGGTCTAGAGCGACCCATATATATTTAACTAGTTCAGGTATACAGATACCGGTGACTTAATCCTAGTCAAAGTACCTCTCCATTTTGAATCACACAGGCGAGCAAATAGGCGACAAAATGACGAACCTCTAGATGATAGCATAAAGTTCGATACAAGAGGAATTACCTTATTTCGGAAAATCAACCATGAACATATGCCTCCAGGCAGGCGTGAATAATACTGGGAAATAGTCTAGTTAGCTAACTAACTCACAAAGACACTGTATTTCCCTCAGAAAATCACAAGACGCAGTTGCGTCTGCTCGCTTCTTAAACCATTTCTCAACTGCCGAACTGGGCGGAACACACAGAACGAACTCCCAGCTTTTGACATGCGCAGAACGACAATCTCTGAGTTGCCGTTCACAATAAGACGATTCTAAGAACATTCGAGATAAAAGTCTTACACAGTCGCGCCTTTTATGGTCATGAAAAGAAGCGTTAAGAAAGGTTTCAGACATCTACCATAGTTGACTGGTACTACCAAATAAGGAGATGTGGTCACGCTTCGTTCAAGAAATTATAGACCGAACGTGTCTCTATACAAGAGAAGGCAACTCCTAAAAAATTGTAGTCTCGATAACTCGGATTATGTCCCTTTGACCATAGAAAACATAATACACACTTCAGTCAAAAAAATGATCATACATATGAAAAATGTTTATACAAACGAAAAATAATAATGATCCGTGCGTAACATTACCGCACCCTCCCTGGAAAAAAAAAATGAAACATTTTTTTTTTAAATCCTGGAGCCGGAAAAAATCTAGGCTCCTAACGCACGTATGATGCGTGGATATATACCTAACAAATTAGCTCAACGCATGGAGCGACACTGAGATCATATCTCAGATCCTTAGAGAAAAAATTTATCTAAGTATACGCTGATATATTCCAGGAAGGTGCCACCAACACACGCCACAATGATGGCAACAACATAATGACAATCAAATTATTCTCATACCAATATATGAAATTAAATATATTATGTGTTATCATACAATGTGTTGCAAATAGCGGTGTAATTTACTAATATACCGCACTATATTATTACATTATATAAAGTAACAGTAATTAATAAGTAATACATGTGTTGATCTTCGGTGACATAAAACATTCAATAGAAGAAGATGTGGACATCATCCGCTCCCAATGTAGGACAGGACTTGATATCCTCAAAGTTCCACAATGGACATAAACTCGCAGACTTCAATGATGTGCTGCGAAAATATCAATAACACAAATCTTAAAGACAACTGGTAAATTTCTTAATACAATCCTGAAAATAATTTATTTAAATGTGGCCGAGTGATCTTTTGGCCCGTATATCACTAACTAAGCCTTCTTAGATAATTACATGGTACAATGTTATAAATTTCCCTCAAAAAAAAAAAGTGAGACAAAATCTACTAACATGTCATTATAACATTGGACTGTATATCAGGAAATATATATATATGACAGAAGAATCATGTGGAATCGTGTGGACATCTGGACAGAATGTCTGCCATTACATTATCCGAACCACGGATAGCTCGAACCGAGAAATGAAATGGTTGAAGAGCTATGGCATAACGAGTGGACCTCGAGCTCTTCAAGTTTTTGCTCTGAATAGCAGTAAGCGCTTTCTGGTCGGTTTCCACAATGAAATGTGCGCCTAGAAGAAATCTTTGTAACTTCAGAATAGACCATACCATAGCCAATAACTCACGGTCTAAAACCGAGTAATTCTTTTCTGCAGCGTTTAATTTCCTAGAGATATACATCACCGGATGCAAAGTATCAGAATACTCCTGCATTAGTGCTGCCCCAATCCCTGTTGACGAGGCGTCACTTCGAAGAACAAAAGTCTTCTCAATAGTAGGTAACTTAAGAATAGGTGGAGATGAAAATAGGGCTTTAACCTGGTCCAATGAGGATTGACATTCTTTAGACCAGCGGATCAGATTAGGCGACCCTTTCTTCAATAAAGTAGAAAGCGGTGCCATAATGGAGGACAGATTCGGAATGAATCGTCCGTAGAATTGAATCAAACCTAATAGACTCCTTACTTGTTTCTTCGTCTTAGGGACCGAAATGTTAAGTATTTTTGAAACATTGTGGTCCTCTGTCTTTAAAAGACCATGACCAACCCGATGACCTAGGAAAGAAATCTCGCTAAATCCTATAAAGGCTTTAGAGGGTTTTGCAGTCAAGTTATACTCGCGAAGAGTAGACAGTAATTCGTATAAACCCAAATAATGATCTTCCCAAGAATCACTGAATAGACAGATATCATCTAGGTATGCTATGACATCTGTACGATATGCGAGAATTCGCCGCATCATGCGTACGAATGTAGCAGGGGCGTTCATAAGACCAAAAGGCATGAAATTCCATTGGAATAAACCCCTAGGTGTAGAAAAAGCTGTAAAAGGTTTGGCACGTTCAGTTAGCGGGACTTGCCAATAACCTTTAGACAAATCTAGTTTGGTAAAGAATCTAGAATTAGAAAGTTTATTGAGTAGCTCTTCTAATGAAGGCATAGGTTCAGCATCGAACTTCGTAACTTGGTTCAATTTGCGATAATCTACGCAAATGCGAATGTTATTATCCTTCTTTCGAACAATAACCATAGACGAAGAGTATGCTGAAGTGGATGGTTCAATGATTTCCAAACGTATCATTTCATCCAATTCTTTTTCGACTTGAGACTGGAAATGGATAGGTATTGGATATGGTCTGACTCTGATAGGATTGTGATCAGTTAGCACAATGTCATGTTCTATGACATGTGTGTGTCCCGGGATGTCTGTAAGAACATCCTGAAATGTTTGCAACATCGAAGAAACTTGTCGATGTTCCTCAGCGGAAAGATTTGGAGAAACGGTCACGTTTTTCCAAGATTCCGTAGAATAAAGTGGGACCATAGAAAGAGGAAGATTGACATCAGAAAAAGTAGTTTCCTCATCCTGTATAACTGACAGAGATGAGTACTGACCATGAGTTGCTTGTGAATTGTCCGTAGCCTGGAAAATAGGCTGCAAATAGTCAGGTCTTTCATAAAATTCTGTGAGCATATTTATGTGGAAAGTTTTATGCTTTCCATCAATATCGACAACATAGTCGACATCAGAAATTTTGGAGACTATTGCATATGGACCTTTCCATGCAATTAGAAGTCTGTTCTCCCTTGAAGGAAGTAGAACGAGAGCTTTGTCACCTGGACAAAGTTGTCGTAGACATCTATTCTTATTTGCAAACTGCCTTGCCTTTTCTTTAGCAAATTCTGAAGACGAAGTTGCTAGTTTGCATGCCTCGATGATCTTTTGCCTAAGAGCAATGACGTACTCATAAGAAGATTGAGTCTCATCGCTAATATTATCGGCAGTGATTAGATCGTGAAGTAAAGACATAGGGCCGCGCGGTTGCGCGCCAAAGACAAGTTCAAAAGGGGAAAACCCCGTATGTTCATTGGGGACCTCTCTATACGCAAAGAGAGCCGCGGGTAAGACCCTGTCCCAATCCTGAGGATGATCCTCAGTTATTTTACCAAGTAAAGTTTTCAGAGTCCTATTTAAACGTTCGACCAACCCATTAGACATTGGGTGATAGATACTGCTGAGAGACCTTTTAATGTGTAGCATAGACATTACCTGTGACATAGTGTCTGATATAAGTTGAGTGCCATGGTCTGACAATATTTCTCCGGGAAAACCCAAGCGAGAAAATATCAGCCAAAGAGCGTCTGCGATATCAGCAGTTGAGATGCTCTTGAGAGGTATTGCCTCTGGCCAACGTGTGCACATATCGACACATGTAAGGATAAATTGATGTCCTCTAGCCGACTTAATTCTAAAAGGACCGATAATATCTATTGCCATTTTTTGAAAAGGGCGAATAGGAATGTCAGCAGCCTGGATAGGCGCAGCATGTCGTGGTCCTTTAGATTTGACCTCCTGACATACTTTGCAAGAGCGACAGTACATTCGTATGTCCTTGCTCACAAATGGCCAAAAGAAAGCCGCAAGAACCCTCGACTTTGTACGGGAAAAACCCATATGTCCAGCACATTGCGAGTCATGAGCATGTTGCAATATTTGCAATCTCATGCTCTTAGGCACAAGAATTTGTGAATGAGTGGACGTAGTCGAGTCTTGTACCATACGTACAAGTACGCCGTTCTTCATAGAAATCCAAGATTTCCTATTAGTGTTCTGATTAGGATCACCTTTTTTTGCTAGAATGAAGAATTTTTGTAAAGAAGGATCTTCTTCTTGCAATTTGATAAATGAGTCACGTGTAATAGTCAAGTGACTATCTTGGTCATTTACTTCATCATTATTAGTTAATGAAGTTTGAGGTGGATCCAGAGCATGTGCTCTTGTGACCACCGCATTGGTAGCTTCAATGTTTTGCTCTTCCCAAACAGCAATCTGCTGTGGGGTACATTCCCTAACTCCGTGAATACGACCAATAATAAGGTCCGCAATAGGGTTTGGAAGTAGACACGCGTGGACCTCTCCCGTGAAGAAAGGAGTAGCAATGTGTATTATAGCAGTAGGATACTTTTCTAACGTGCCACCAAATGTGACACATTTGATGACTTTTCCTGTAGCACAGGATGGATCTACAAGAGATTGCCTAACGCCGACAGTAGTACATCCAGAATCAAACAACACTGAGACTGGATTACTATTTACTAGCCCCTTATGTAATATAAGAGAACCTCTCCCATCATGAGCAACATTAGCAGGAAGAGCGGGCAAAGGATGACCACAGCTTAAAGTACTAACGGTTTTCGGATCAAATAAAGTACTGCATTGGATACATTTATTTGCCCTACCAAAATCAAAAGATGAGCATCCGATAGCATTATGGTCTTTATCATTATTAACCTGTTTATCTGCTCCCTGAGATTCTTGTTGAACAGAGTTTGTCTGTTGATATCTTTTTCTCTTATGTTGCGATCTACCGCGACCATTATTGCCTCTGCAATTATCATTAAAGTCCCTACTGTAATTTTTATCCTGGTTTGAGTTCCAGTTTCCATAACTGTCATTACTATCTCTATGCTGTTGAGAACCTCTATTATCTTGGTATTGAGGTCTCTGCATAAAATATTTCCCTCTATACCGATTACCTTTGTGAAAATTTCTAAAGTTAACCGGAGTAGAATAACGTGTAGTATTAGGTTGTCTCCAGTTCTGGGAAGAAGAATCACCCTGGAATTGATCACTATGGTTCTGGGCATAATTACGATTACTCTTTTTATTGAAATTTTTCTGGCTACCCTGAAATTTACGCATAAAATTTGGGCCATAAGGTGCTGCCGAAGCAACTGGCAGACCTTCTTTCACCTTAGAGTTACTAATGGTTATGTGCGGATGCGCAGTAACATACTGGCTACAGTATTCTTCCATTTCTTTTATGTTTTTAGGCTTACGCTCATGAAGAAAAGATAGAAAAGCTTCATTAACAGAAGACATAACCTTATCTCTAAGTAGTAAATCCATAAGAGCTTCAAATGTATTTTCTGTCTTAGACAACTCAACCCATCGTAAAAAAGTAAGACGGATGCCTGAGATGAATTCAGAGAATTCAACTCCAGTTTCTGGTAACATGGTTTTAAATTTAAGACGATATCCGTCCTCGTTAAGTTGGTACTTCTTTAACAATGCCGCCCTGACAACCTCATAGTTGTTTTTGTCAGGCACATCTACCATACTCAACAAAGTCAAAGCATCACCTCTAAGTATCTTGGACAGATGATACACATATAATGTTTTATCTATATTATGCACATTACATGCACTTTCAAATCTATCTAGATAAAATGTTATATCATCGATTGAGGGATTAAATGCTGGTAGATTAAGCTTGAAATCCTTAGCATTAGTCTTATTTGACACCTTATTTGCATCATTAGCATTACCAGTGTTCAATAACTTTAACTTCTCTAACTCTAAAGCTAAGACTTTTTCATCATGTTCCATTTTTGCTTTTCTCTCATCAGCCTCTCTTTGTAACCTTCTTTCTTCAGCCTCAGCCTGTAACTTTCTTTCTTCAGCCTGGGCCTGTAACTTTCTTTCTTCAGCCTGGGCCTGTAACTTTTTTTCTTCAGCCTCTATTTCAAGTCTCTTATTTTCAGCTTCTTTTTCAAGTCTCTTATTTTCAGCTTCTTTTTCAAGTCTCTTATTTTCAGCTTCTTTTTCAAGTCTCTTATTTTCAGCTTCTTTTTCAAGTCTCTTATTTTCAGCTTCTTTTTCAAGTCTCTTATTTTCAGCTTCTCTTTTTTGTTTTTCCATTTCCATTTGAAATCTTTTTTCCTCCACCTGCATCTGCAGTTTCTTTTGTTCTATTTCAGCCTCTATTCTCTTTTGTTCAGTTTGTTCTTTCATTTTCTTTTCTTCCGACTTCAATGCCTTGGCATATTGAACAGTCGCAAATTCTTCTAATTTATCACCTGTCTTCCCAAGGGCTTTACCCTGCTCAATAAAGTACTCAAATGTAGACATGATGTCTAAAATGTGAGTACAGAACCTGAAATAATTAATTATCTTATTTCAATGTTAAATAGCAACAAGACTTAATAAAGTGCTTGTATAATCTCTATGTTGAACCCAATCTCTGTGGGAAACAGGAGTTGACACCAACTTGTATTATCAAATGTATAATAATATCACAAGTCACCTCTTAATTAACAGTGCACTACCCAAATCAGTGCATAACCATCAGTTATTTATCATAACTGCACTACAATAGTGCATAAGCAAAAAACACCAGTTAGTTATGATAAGTGCACTATAGACCAATAGTGCATGAGCATATATTAACAATAGTGAAAGCTAACTATGCAAGAACTATGTAAACAATAACAAGACAATGTAAACAATAACAAAGGTCACCAACAATGTAAACAATAACAAAGATCAAAGTCAATGTAAACAACAACAAAGATCAGAGTCAATGTAAACAACAACAAAGATCAGAGTCAATGTAAACAATAACAAAGATCAGAGTCAATGTAAACAATCAACAAAGATCAAAGTCAATGTAAACAACAACAAAGATCAAACAATACGAAAACATTCGCATAAGTCAAATACACAAACAGCAAAACTAAAAAGAAATATGCGAAGATATGACTAACAAATGACGCTACAGTGTATACACAAAAATATACGTAAAGAACTGAATAATAGCAAAGGGGAGACCTACAAATACAAACAATCGAAATCGAAACTAAAAAACACAAAGAAAGAGAGAAAAGAAAAAAGAAAAAAAATATATATATACAAGAAACAAAAATAAAGCACAACTCGTCACAACTAAACAGATATAGCAACGATTGTCGCTAGCAAATTTCACTGTAGGAAATTCGCACAGTCCCTAACGAAAACGCTAACAGTAGAACCTCTGTGACGTGGTATCTTCTACTGCAAGACTCCGCCCAACCGAGAAAACCCGCTGAAATATAAACATATAAATATACAAATAACAAATAACATATAACATATAAACATGTATCATGAAAACAATAGGAGAAAGTGTGAAAGTACAGAAGGCTCAGTTAGAACATAAGGGCACAGTTCACAAACAAAACAGGCCACTTAACTTCTATAAATCCAGCGTCAGCACGGTGCAGAACAGGATGTAATCAGCATTCTGAGGATAATGATCCAACGTTGATTAACTTCTGCTCCCATAAACAGCCATGACGAAGGAAATGAGCTTCTAATACTGCAACAGTTGTTACGGCACTTGACCTTCTGAATCTTCTAAATTGATTTAACCGGCACTTGACCTTCTGAACCCGCAACAGTACCCCTGAGACCGGAACAGTTGTTACGGCACTTGTCCTTCTTTTCACCAGATCAGGAAATCCATTCGCTCGGTACTTGTCCTTCTAATTTTACATAAACTTCAATATTGCCGAGCAGCGCCGGGTAGTTTCAAAATCAGCAACTGTCAGAAAATCCGGATACTTTCAATAAAATTTCTTGTAAGGTGGTAGTTGATGCTGTAGTTGTATCTAGTATGATGATGATGTCTGGGTTTGCTGACCCCCTTGATAGCTGGAATCAGAGTGAACCAACCTATGGCCACCAAAAATGATATGGTGCGCCAAAATATCAGATGATAGAACCAGCTCTGGCCACCAAAAATGATAAGGGTGGATTTGAGCTGAAGTGGTAACTTGCCACCCTTATCGACACCTGGTATTAAAGTGTAAGATGTAGGTGTCTTCTCTGATTTAGGATGTTGCTGTGTATGTGGTAGTGGAACAGTTCACAGGGTTATCACACAGGCAACATGACGTGTAGAGTCATAGAAAGGGTAACTTCGTTGTATAAGTTTCTTCCATTTATTGCACGCCACAAAACAGTCATGATACTTATGACATCAACATAGTTAACGAGTTCAGCAAGATGATATGGCACATTGAAAACAATTTCTGTAGTCAGCAATGACAGCTGTTGTATATATGCGTCATAAGACATCACAGTTCAATAGATTCAGAAATTCATAAATCATAGAGTTCTAGTTCGTGAAGCTGTATAAATAATAATAATTTCTATAACTTCTGCAACAGTGTCAGCTACAGATCTTCAATGTTCATAAACAATAATAAATGCTCCCATTCTGATGCTAGCAGATCAGTTGTATACAATAAGTCCGTTCACTGTCTGCACGTGAATAGCATACATGGGCTACAGGTCAGCTCGACCTTTATAATGTTCCTAAGTCTAACCATCTGACTTGGACGTGATCTCTGATATAACGAATCCTGGAACACAGACAATAGTCTTGTTGGTCTAGAGCGACCCATATATATTTAACTAGTTCAGGTATACAGATACCGGTGACTTAATCCTAGTCAAAGTACCTCTCCATTTTGAATCACACAGGCGAGCAAATAGGCGACAAAATGACGAACCTCTAGATGATAGCATAAAGTTCGATACAAGAGGAATTACCTTATTTCGGAAAATCAACCATGAACATATGCCTCCAGGCAGGCGTGAATAATACTGGGAAATAGTCTAGTTAGCTAACTAACTCACAAAGACACTGTATTTCCCTCAGAAAATCACAAGACGCAGTTGCGTCTGCTCGCTTCTTAAACCATTTCTCAACTGCCGAACTGGGCGGAACACACAGAACGAACTCCCAGCTTTTGACATGCGCAGAACGACAATCTCTGAGTTGCCGTTCACAATAAGACGATTCTAAGAACATTCGAGATAAAAGTCTTATAGAATCGCGCCTTTTATGGTCATGAAAAGAAGCGTTAAGAAAGGTTTCAGACATCTACCATAGTTGACTGGTACTACCAAATAAGGAGATGTGGTCACGCTTCGTTCAAGAAATTATAGACCGAACGTGTCTCTATACAAGAGAAGGCAACTCCTAAAAAATTGTAGTCTCGATAACTCGGATTATGTCCCTTTGACCATAGAAAACATAATACACACTTCAGTCAAAAAAATGATCATACATATGAAAAATGTTTATACAAACGAAAAATAATAATGATCCGTGCGTAACAACCAGCCGGTCTCAACACTTTCCACAGCTTTGTCTGAGGTCACCCTTTCCTCTCTTGCTCTATTTTGACTCTTTCACTCTTATCCTATTCTTCTATTTTTATGCCATCCTCCATAATATTTCCTCTTCTTTTTCCAGTCCCCACTTTCATTACGTTTGGGTATTTTTTAGTTTTTAGTTTTTAGTTTCTTAGTATGTACTGTGTGCATCCGGGGTCAAGAGTCATTTCGTTTTCAGCCTAGCGTGATAGGACTTCGATGTTTCGCCTTCAGGGAAGTACCTAGGTTTTATTTATCTATTTTTTTATTTTTTTTTAAATTTTTTTTTTATATTCATTTTAGTTCTTATGTCTCCTATCTAGCCTTCACTGTCTTTCTGTTCCTGACGAAGGCCTTGTGGCCGTAACGTAGACTACTTTCTTTGTCTTTTGTCCTCGTAAGACGAATCACCTTTTTTCGATTTTTTTTTCAAACCCATCCAGTGTAGATAATACCAATGAGTCTTCAACTTTGTGTTGGCTGCAAAAGAGCGAAAAGCTCAGCAGTCCTAGTTAAACAACAACAACAACAACAACAACAACCATCAATCAGCCGGTGTATGCGCCTGGTATGAGGGCATTTTTTTTTAACACAGTTTTTGCCTTGTTTTGGCGAGGCGCGTCCCGTTCAACCTAGTCGGTTATATTAGGGCGCATGTCCAAATATAAAAGACCCTTAGATCTGGTATTGATATTTGTATGAGGACAAGTTTCTCCCCCCAGGATATAGTATATGTCAGGTACAGGTAATCCTGTATAAATTATGTTTGCTGTATACCTCTACATAAACTGCCAAGCACAAATATATAAAATATCTTCATTGTAAGAAATATAAATGGTATTTACTTTATACCTTGACCATGAACGTCAGTTACCGTCAGTGTAGTCAGCAGGATACAAATGTCAGTCAAGCGTATCAACATTATAAACACACACGTCGTCATTCAAGCAGTTATCTCATCCTGACTGCAAGTCACTGTAGAAGAAGGCACACAACTTTAAACCTGGAGTAAAATTTTTGCATTAGCGTTAACGCCCGAACACGTAAGTTTAAAATGTGTTATAACATAGAAAATATGTGACAGAAAATATGTCTTTAAAACCAGTTTTAGGAGTTGTCCGCATATGACGTTACAAAGTGAACAATAAAAAAAAAAGGGGGGGGGGGAAGGAAGGGGGGAGGGGGGGGGCACATTGTGTGACGACAGGGAGAGTGATACTCGCTTCTTACATAAATTATATTTCTACTTTTATCCACAGTAGTTAACATTTATCTGCATTTGGTAGCAATTATCCGCAATAGTAAACTTTTATCCGCAAAAGATTACGACTCCATTTGTGGACGACTGAAATCCCATATATATATATAGATATATCTTAGGTGGTCCTCCACCACGGACCTGACAAGCTTTTCCCAACATAGTTGCAGTTTAGAACTTATATAACAGTTGTGCACTTCTAGCTTGTGCACTAAAATGCGTGAAGTTTAATATAGAGCGCATCTTTGCTCCAACTAAACTTGCAATATAATTTTAAATAATAAATAGAAAGTACGTGGTAACGTGTAAAAATCTAATACATTTGATTGTTATTATTTATTACTTGTTATTGCCGTTGGATTGTTTCCCTTTCACAAGGTAGAGGGAAAATTAAACCCCTTGAAAGAAAAATAAACATAATTAGTTTTTTTTTTTAAATTTAACAAACATTGGTAGGATCACTTCAATCAAAATCAATAAAATGAGTTACCTAATCTTCTAAATGTGCTGTAGATTCTGAAAGGTTAAGACATTAGAATTACTTCTGTCCCAGTCATTGTTTTAACGGGCATATTTACTAATTAATATTATAGTCTGAGCTGAAATATTGGATAGATTTAAAATAACTGGAACAATTTATCACACATAAGGAAGGAAACCACGAGGCCTGGAAACAGTAAATTAATATGAAACAAATATAAAGGTATGTTATAAGGCACTCGTAGAAAATAAAGAAGTAGAACACTAGACAACAGAAAAACAACAGACATGAGTGGCTTACCCAGGATTTGAACCCTAGACCTTCCGTGCGACAACACCGCCTAGCTATGCAAGCGAATCACACTTACCTTTATATTTGTTTCATATTAATTTACTGTTTCCAGGCCTCGTGGTTTCCTTCCTTATGTGTTATACATGTTTATACAATACCAAACCTACCCTCTGTCCTGATCTTACTGTTCTAAGTCTACTATCACACTGGACACAGTATTAAGGTCTTTGTCTTGTTGGACTGACCAATACTGATATATAGGGGAACAACAGAAGTGATTGTGCCATTAATAGGCTGAAATGCCCATGGTAAACTTCCGGTGTTATGTATAGAGGTTCGCACTAATGACCTGTCACTGAAACATCCTTTTTTGGGGATGCGTAAATGGCAGGGAGGACAGTGTGATTCGCTTGCATAGCTAGGCGGTGTTGTCGCACGGAAGGTCTAGGGTTCAAATCCTGGGTAAGCCACTCATGTCTGTTGTTTTTCTGTTGTCTAGTGTTCTACTTCTTTATTTCCTACGAGTGCCTTATAACATACCTTTATATTTGTTGCAAATAACAAGGTGGGGAGGGGTTGAAGAAGATTGGTATCGACTACGCCCTTCCCGCTTATTAGACAAAGTTGAACCCAGTCCAAAGATAGATAGTTATCAGGAACATAGGTAGTGTAACCTAACAGTGAAGTTAATTACTCTGAAAGAGGGGTTACAATACTAGGTATGGGTGGAAAAAAACCTGTTATCCCAAATTGTTCTTCCCTTTACTAAGCAATTGAAAGGGAGGGGGTTAAACAGAGTTAACAAAATATCCCACTTAAAGGAACAATGCGGGGTATACAGAAAATGTATTGCCCAGTAGGCAAGTTAACAAATGGTTTGCAAAAACAATTAGATTTCCTGTCATTCATGCACGCGCGTGAGGATCCACACTCATATACACACACACACACTTACCGATTGCAGCATCAGACAATCCATAGAATTATATAAACAACAATTACTATTGACACGTGAAAATGTCTAGTACTTCGATGTCCCGCCCCAGATGTAGCGAAGTTTGCTGATAGCAAATATTCCCATTAATCGCCGGACTTGAAGACTCAGAGTTCTTATGTTTTATTATATGAAAAGGAGTCTATGGGATGGCACTGACACAATTCAATACAGGTGTGAAAATGAGGTCTCTTTAATTTCTCTGCTGGAGGTAAAATTCCTTCAAGGCGTGATGATAGCAACTGACCGGTATGGTTTAAATCCAGTGAGGAAAAATTAGGCTCAGTCACAGTCAGGTAAATATGTATTCTCTCACAGTAGAGCAGTAAATAAATTATCGCTACTGGCACTGTTCATCTTCCAGTTTATATTACAGATTGTAATTAAATTTGATGATTTATTTTAAAAAAGTTCTTGGGGGTGCTTTCTTTCATGTAATAGATAGCTAGGTCGCATCGGACCGCCACAAGAATTATATTTAAAAATGTTTCATCAATATATCTGGAAGTTAAGAACCGAGTCTGAAAAGGACTCGGTATGATTTCTTTATGCTGGGATCGCAAAGGTTACGATCACTCTGTATGAAAGAAAAAGACATGTAATATACCGAAAAATCAAATAACATTCTAAAGCGCGATGAATTTCCCGTTAAGACTATATATACCCTCGCGTATTTAATTATGTATTTAATAAACACTGCGCGAGTTCTAATGGTTAAAACCCACATCTATATATATATATATAGGACTTAACTAAATTTATTAATTATAAATTCCTTCGCGACTATAAAAGTTACTTTAGCATTTAAGCCTCTGTTATTTTTGGAAATAATATAACAGGTATAACATTACATTTACAACTGGGAACTATTGAGATGGTTTAATTTAATAAATTTAAATTAACACAATATCCAGTAAAATAGAATGAATGAACTAGACCACTGATCACTAGACACAGTTATATTTTATCGTTTTGCACAGAATAGAATTCACTGCAAATATATATGAAAATCCAGGGGAAAATCTATAACAAGATTTCAATATCGCTAGTGCTTCTGTCAAGTTCTTGCCAACGAGTGATAACATGCATTTCTTCATGGTCTGTATATCTACAACTGGAATGCAAGATTGGGGGGACATGAGAAATATGACACCTTTTTTTTATCTCAGAAGACTTCTGGGGATCTGACCGCCAGACTAAAGAGAGAAGCCGCCCCTGGTCTCTCGTATCTTCGCTCGCTGCTTGCGCCGGCTTTCCCGTTCGCTCCTACTGCGATCGGTTTCGTGTTTAACACCGAGATGCGAAATACCGGCAGGAAACTTGCGTCGCTCGTTTCAGGGACCACTACTGCCTTTGATAGCATGCCGCCAGTCCTTCCTGAGATCTCCCCCAGTGTCTTTGATCGTGGTCACTACTATCGTTTGATGCTGGCAACGCTCTCCACTGGCCAAGTTAATGAAATAACCTGCATATGATTGCTCAAGAGATATCCGCGGGCGTGATTTAATCTTTCCTTAAATCAATGCGATGACCAGAATGAACGGTAGATAAACTGTCCACATATTAATCAGCAAACGTGTTGACCATCTTCGAGGAAAGGTTGCATAGCTAATAAGTCCAGGTGAAAAAAAATCCCGTTTGACGAAAGTTACAATATATTCGGGCGCACTGATGCTATACGAAGGGGTCGTTACAAAGGGTCGTACTATATCATCCAACGCTTCAGGGTCAATCAGGGTCAGCTAAGTTCGTCTGTCACACTCATTGAAAATTAACATCTTTTTTGGAGCCGCGCTAGCGTAGTGGTTACAACACCGCTCTGGCGACCGGGTGATTCAGGATCAAACCCGGGCGACGGCATTTGAGGATTTTTCGTCGACCGGGATTTGGACTGGATTAACTCGAGACCTCGATCGTCGGCGCAAAACGTCGTGTAAAAAGAGTTAAACCTTAAATCACGGGGGTTCGAACACACGAACGAAGGAATGCTTCTTTTATAAATTTCTACTATTGATCTCTTGTGTTTTGAGCTTGTCTGCAATGAAGTGAACAGAAATAAGTAGCATGGTTAGTCTTACAAAGGTAAATGTTAGTCTTACAAAGGTAAATCCGTTGCAGATAGGATTTTTCGTCTACCAATACGCAAAACTCTGCATGTTAGAATTGTATTACGCTTTTCTATATAGCTATATATAGCTCTGACCTCTATGCTAACGAGAATTTTATAAAGTATACGATAAATGGTTTCCTTGCGAAGTTTTGCGCGGACCATCGATCCGAGTTTATTGCTAGCGGTAAAAGCACGTGCATGTTTGAACTTTATTAAAAATGGATGAAAATGCCCTCGATATTGTTCCGGTTGCAGCCTGTACAGCGACACTAAGGTTTGTCTAGTTGACGCCA
The DNA here is from genome assembly GCA_024509875.1 of Oreohelix idahoensis. Lineage (NCBI taxonomy): Eukaryota > Metazoa > Mollusca > Gastropoda > Stylommatophora > Oreohelicidae > Oreohelix > Oreohelix idahoensis. Next base: position 406,182 of record JAMPIV010015718.1, on the reverse strand, counting down.
TAATCTAGTCTGCATATGGGATATATCTCTACTTGTTTCCGATAATCTATATTTAGCGCTGACATCACCCACCCTAACGAAAGCCATTCGACCCTCTATGCTAAAGGAGTTTTACGCGGTCTACGCTCAATGATTTCCTCGCAAAGTCTGCCCCGATCCTCGATCTGGGTTCATAACTAGCGGTAACACATTTAGCGTCACTTCGGCGGACTTAACACCCCGTGGTCCACACATACCTTTTGTATATCATCAATGATAAACTCTCTCTGGGCACCAAAATTGATAGCCTCATTAACAAAGCAGCAGCTACCTTTACCCGCCTCCCATCACGTGTTTGGGGAAACGCCAAACTCACAACGAAGTCCAAAGCTGCGGTATATAACACCTGCATCACCAGTACACTTTTATATGTTAGTGAGACCTGGACAATCTATGCTAAGCAAGAAAGAAGGGTCAATACCTGCCATCTACCGTGTATGCGCCACCTCCTCGGCCTTTCGTGGAAAGATAAAGTGCCAAATGTTAAGGTGTTGTCACGTGCCGGCCTTCAAAGCCTGTGTAGCTGGCTGAGACAGGGAAGCCTACGCTGTCTTGGCCATATCCACCGCATGAAAGATGGTCGCCTTTAAAGAAATGTTTGGCGACAAGCAGAAATATTTTAAGAAATATTTGACAACTGTTAGTAGTATTTGACAACTGTTATAAATATTTGACAACTGGAAGACCGGTTTGAAGAAATATTTGGCAGCTAACAAAAACATTTGCATAAATATTTTGCAACTGTAAGAAATAATTGAAGAAATATTTGACAAATTGAAGAAATATTTGCCAAGTAGAAGAAATATTTTGACACCGGTAAGACATATTTGACAAGTCGAAGAAATATTTTGACAAGTGGAATGAAATTTTGCCAAGTGGAGGAAATATTTTGCCTATGGTTAGAAATATTTACCAAGTGGAAGAAATATTTTGACAAGTGGAAGAAATTTTTTTGCCAGGTGGAAGAAATATTTTGACACCAGTAAGAAATATTTGACAAGTGGAAGAAATATGTGACAAGTGGAAGAAATTTGTTTTGCCAAGTGGAAGAAATATTTTCACAAAGGTAAAAAATATTTTGACAACGGTAAGAAATATTTGACAAGTGGAAGAAATATTTTTACAAGTGGAAGAAATTTTTTTGCCAAATGGAAGAAATATTTTGACAACGGTAAGAAATATTTTGACAACGGTAAGAAAATATTTGACAAGTGGAAGAAATATTTTGATAAGTGGAAGAATTTTTTTTGCCAAGTGGCAGAAATATTTTGACAACGGTAAGAAATATTTGCCAAATGGAAGAAATTTTTGACAACAGGAAAAAATATTTAATGAAAAAAATTTAATGAAAAGTTTGGAAAGCTGCAAGAAATATTTAAAGACATATTTAAAGAAGTATTTGACAGCTGATCTATTTACCTACATGTTGGAACCTTTGAGCAGGCCTAGGAGAAAATTTTGGGGCCATCTTTGCTGATTGGAAGAAAAGCTTTTACTAAAGTTTGAAACGTGTAGGACAAAAAAAAAGGAGATAACCGTTTGATAATTTAAACAAATACTTAGTTATAATTATTTAATGTACTACATTTCCGTGGACGCCTCCTGTTTGAACCGCTTGGGAGCCAATATAAAACCTATTACCAGATATCGCCCGTGTGAAAAAAAGTGAAACCTTAAGTCACGGGGGTTCGAACACACGTACGAAGAACTGTTTCTTTTATAAATTTCTACTATTGATCGGTATTGTTTTGAACTTGTGACGTGAACAGAAATAAGCAGCAGGGTTAGGCTTACAAAGGTAAAATATTAGTCTTACAAAGGCAAATCCCGTTGCAGATAGGCTTTTTTTTCGTCTACCAATACCCAAAACTCTGATTGTTAGATTTTTTAATTACGCTTTTCTAGATAGCTATATTTAGCCCTGACGTTACCCTCTATCGATCTGGTTTCATAACTAGTGAGGGTAAGCTGGCGTTTGCCTGTCAGAAATCCCGCTCATTTTCAAAAAAAATATATTAATAACTTGTCTTGTGTTAATTTAGCATTAGGCATACATAGAGCTTAAATACTACTTGTAAGTCATCGGTGATAGGTATAAAATAAAGATAAGAGGAATTAGACAATATTTAACAAGAGTAAAGACAACTCGTATACAACCATATATTGGTAGCAGAATAAGATCAAATAAGTCCAACAGAATGCTAACCAGATTGCAGTCAGGGGCGGGATAAGTTTGGAGCAAAACAACAGACAAACATACTAAGGAAGGAACATAAAAAAACGACCAGAAAATGAAATGAACAAAAGCCCCGGTCTAAAGGCTACAGAAATTAAGTACAAACTTAAAAACCAGCAAGGACAAAATAACAGTGACCTCTGAAATAAATAAAGACAGAGAATCAAACAAAAAAGCAACGAGAAAAACCTATATGCTACGGAATTTTATAAACGCTCAACGATTTCGTCGCGAGCGCAGACCATCGATCGCGTTTCTTTCTATTGAGGGTAAAAGCACGTGTGTTTTGGGCTTTATTAAAATGGCTGAAAATGGCCTCGATATTGTTCCAGTTGCAACCTGCAACACTAAGGCGTGTCTAGTTGCCACCATAATCTAGTCTGCCTGTGACATATATCTCTACGGTTGTGTTCAATAAAACTGTCTATTTGACCTTGTCCAGCCTGGCCTTTGACATTATTTTTTTTATGTTGGAGACTACGGCTGTGTGCGGGGTCATTTACATAACACTAACTGGACATTGGGGTGAGTAGATTTATTACTCAGGATATAATATAAATAATAAAGAAAACTACCACGTGACCCAGCGCCCGTCTCAATATGTAGTTACATTCACCCAACAACGGGAATTCCCTGTCATATTTTTACATCAAAAGCATAGTTGCCTCCGACGCCACTTCACCTCTCATCGTCTTATATTCTCATCACTAGCTACACACACACAACACAACACAAAACCAAAATCATCCCCACCATACACCGATCAGTAGTCATCTTCCCTTATAAAAAGGTATTCTTTTTTTATTTTATATTTTCCTCTTTATTCTATAGCGGGTAGGAAAAAGGGAATTCAGTTAGTGAGTGCTTATAAAAATTCCGTCTTCTCAAGTCAAGTAGCAACATAGTTGCATGAAGGTTTTGTAACAAATCGGTTGTTATATTCATGTAAAAGGGTAAAAGCACAACTCCTTCCAATAAAAATGTTAAAGCTACTTCTAAATCAGCTTGTTGTTTGTAACAAGATTACAACACATCCTCATAGATAACAACGTTCTGATAAGATCACTTTTGGACAGTGTACCTATACCTAAACTTTCATGAAATACACGAACATCTCCTGTTATTGCTTAAGAATACACTACCTCCACAATAATTGGTCAATCTACACAAGTCTGTGGTATGACGTCTTTAAAAGTGACTGTGAAAAATCAACATATAATCGCTCCTGTAAAGTTTTATTTTTTTTTGACGTGTGAAGTTATGCGCGCATGCGCATACGCCCTCGGTGATCTCTTAATATACATCTAGCGTTTATACAGCGTCGAGATTGCCCCTAAATATTATAGAAATAATGGCTTAACAAAACTATTTAAAACACTACAGATAACCAATAGTGATTTTACACTGTGAAAAGGACTATCAAACCAAGAAAGCTAACACCAATTAGTTGTAATTCACACCAATACCTGCACACAAACCACCAGACAAACACACTTTTTTGGAGGTTCTCATTACACAACAAACGCAGGGCGGAAAAAATGTACTAATGGTCTCAATAAACATCACAATAAGCTAGTCTTTTATCTGTACTCACCAACACAAGGCCGTCTCATACACAACCCAACCACCCACAAACCCAAACCCACCAGTTGCACTACACCACACAACAATTACAATACCTTCACACAAAATTACCAGACAAGAACAAAACCAATACCACCTATACCCCACCGCTTTTACATTGTCTTACTCCAGCGCTACACCTCAAAACATCTATGAGTCATCACCCCAACCAGTCAAAACCAATAACCCCCCAAACTCTCACTTAAAAAAGCCCTTAGTAACCTACTAGCCCGCCATCATTGATTTTTTTATATTTTCCGCCATTATTGATTTTTTATATTTTTATATATATTGTATGTAAATATGTATAAACAAACACACCAGCACACAATACAACAACACATAACAATTAAAATACCTACACAAAAAAATGGTATAGTCAAGTCTGTAACACTTCACTCCCACCTCTAGGCGCTGGCCCTAGTATACTGACACGTCTCTTTCATTCCCACCTCTAGAACTCTAACACTTCACTCGCACCTCTAGATGTTAAACCTAGTATAGACAGGTTTCTAACACTTCACTACCACTTCTAGATGCTAGATCTGGTATAGTCAGGTCTCTAACACTTCACTCCCATTTCTAGATGCTAGACCTGGTATAGCCAGGTTTCTAACACTTCACTCTCACCTCTCGATGCTGGACCTGGTATAGTGACGTCTCTAACACTTCACTCCCACCTCTAGCTGTTGTCCTTGGTATAGTCTCTAAACCTTCTCTCACTCCTCTCGACGATTGTCCTAGTCAAGTCTCTAACACTTCACTCCCACCTCTCGATGCTGGTCCTAGTATAGTGACGTCTCTAACACTTCACTCCCACCTCTCAATGCTGGCACACTCGCCTTCTACACCCCAAAATGTACAAACCCATGCGTCGTCACCCGCGCCAGCACAAAAAGACTCCACTCGCTTAAAAAACCTCCTTAGTAACCTACTAACCAACCATTATCGATTTTCTTTAAATTTTCCGTCATTATCGATTTTTTATATTTTTTTATATATTGTATGTACATGTGAATAAACAAACACACCCACACACAACACAACACACAAAAATCCCCCCTACCTACAACCACCAGCTACAATCCAACATGCATCGTCACCCCCACCAGCACAATAAGACTCCACTCGCTTCAAAAAACCCCTTTAGTAACCTACTAATCCAACATTATCGATGTTTTTTTTTTTTTTTTCGTCATCGATTTTTATATTTTATATATGTATTGTATGTATATATGCATAACAAACAAACACACCAACATACTACTGGCACAATAAAACAACACACAAACATCCCCCTCTAACCTACCACCGCCAGCTACACTCCAATATGCATCGTCACCCCCGCCAGCACAAAAAGACTCAACTCGCTTCAAAAAACCCCTTAGTAACCTACTAATCCAACATTATCAATTTTTTTATATTTTCCGTCATTATCGATTTATATATATATATATATATATATATATATATATATATATATATATATATATATATATATATATATATATATATATATATATATATATACATATATATATATATATATATATATATATATATATATATATATATATATATATATATATATATATATATATATATATATATATATATATTGTATGTATATATGTATAAACAAACACACCAACACACAATACAACAACACATAACACCAAGCAAGCCAAAAGCAATACCACCAACACCACACCGCTTATACATTGTAGCCGTATGACCGGTACGACCGTAGTAGTGAGGTTAGACGTCACCCTACAGCACGCATAGACCAGCTAAAACCTCTTTGTCAATAAATATATAAATGTATTTAGTGTTTTTTCTTTTACATGTCTATATGTCTAACTGTTTTGTAATATACGTATAACTAAATATCGTCTTCCTGTTGTCTAACTGTTGTAACACATAACACAACACGTCCGCCATTATCGAACTAATATATTGCTATTTAAAAGGCCTCTCCGCCACCACGCGCCTCCACCACATTTCCTTATATAAAAAGTTACGCTCCAACGCCTGACGCGCCTCCACCACGAGCCTCCACCACATTTCCTTATATAAAAGTCACGCGCCTCCACCACAATCCTAACCGTTTTGTGCATTGTATACTACTACGATTCGTCACTAAACCAGACACGTCTCCATTGATTGTCAGCTGCCCAGGGACGATGCTAGTTGGCCCAAAGAAGTCGATTTTGGCGATGGGGGCGCGTAAGGACAGGTCCTTGGTGAGGTCGTTGTGCCCAAAGTCCAGCGTCATGCAGTCTATTCCGGTCAGTTGGATCAGACACATGACGTCCTGCAGGCAATGACTGGGCAGTTGAGGAAGCTGTTGTAAACCTGTCTCTGAGGTGACGAAGCCGAATAAAGCGATCCTCCGCTGCTGTTGTCACTCTGGGTCGTCCACTGCGATGCCGGTCTTCAACTGAGACAGTGGCTTGGAACCGGTGCCAAAGTCGCTTGATGGTACTCTGATGCACGTTTAGATGCCTGGCAACCTGACTTTGACTTTCGCCTGCATGCAGTCGGCCAATAGCAATGTTCCTTAAATTTATCGAAAGAGACGCCATAAATGTCTGCTTGAAAATGAACTGAATGTTTTTTTGTGTAGCATTATCCTTTTATAGGGTTTCAGTTGTGTAGTCAGTGAATAGTGTTTACCCCAAATTTTGTTGCTTTCACGTGCGCGCAACATGAGCTGTGGTCAAAAAATGCGTCACTAACACTATTGACCACTGCGTTGTAACGATTACAAAAACGAACGCAATTCAGGTCAACACGTGCATCTGACACTGTAAAGAACATTTGAGGCTGGTTTTTATATACCCTAGCACCAACTTTTACTTACAAACTCATAAAAACGCGCCCTCGGATAGCTATGCGTTCCTTTTTTTGAACAGTATATATTTGGATATTGGAAATCCGACTTTATTTTCTTGAATTAGTACACAATGTGCCCTAATTATAACCCATCAACGGTTGAGCGGGATACTTTATTAAAAAGAAAGCTTGCTGTCAGACTCTTTTGTCTCGTCCGTACTCCATTGAATGTAGCCATGTAGTTTTGTTCATATGCTTGATTTTCGTAGATTTTAGGGCCGCTGTAATGATTTACACTGCTTGGTTTTGGAATTTGAATATTTGTCAAAATGTGAAAGCTGCTGGGGACCAGGTATGATGCTATATTCCATAACATGCCTGACTCTGATTATGTTCAGATTTTTGAGGATGTTATCATCAGCACCACATGTGGTACCAGTTAATTTGGTAAGGTTGTCTCCAGTTCCAAGAATACAGTAGTAACCATTTGCTGTTATTTCCCCCTGACCTTTGAGACAAGTTCAGTCTAACCTGTGATTTCATGAACAGAGTAACGGGCTCTCAGACCAGGTGTTGGTTTGGTAAGTTTCCTTTTTAGGGACATTTTTATTTGTGGCAGGGGTGAGAGAAAAATGATATAAGAAATAAAGAGGTTCTTGCAAGATTTTTTTCTCGGCGCCGGCTCACAGTGGATATATAGAGTTTGCATGCGAGAACTAGAGAGAGAGAGAGAGAGAGAGACAGGAGAGACATGAGAGAGAGAGAGAGAGAGAGAGAGAGAGAGAGAGAGAGAGAGAGAGAGAGACGTCTACTTGAATGTTTAAAACAAAAGCATTGGTCAGCTTGAGGCTTTTTGCTTTTAATCTCTGATTTACTAATCACTACATTATATATATATATTCTTCTTCTTCTTCTTCGTTCGCCCTGAAAAGGACGGTGGTTGCGTTGTGTCTGTTTACGCCTAAGATGTGATATCTGCACCTTTTGGTCGACACATCCGACTTCAGCACGGCATTTTTTAGGGACCGGGTTTGCCTTCCCATTGCGATCCGCACTCGCTCAGCCAGACTGCACTGCTGCACACTGTTTCCAGGACCACCACGTGGAGGTGGAGTGCGGTCTTGACCAGCTCTGGTTCGCTGGTCCTGATGCAAGCAGTACAGCTATGGGTCGCTGACTGCATTCACTATTGCTGCATCTTGGGGTCCCATATATAAATATATATTACATGTGGGAGGTTGGTTATAACTTACACAAGGTAGGTTTACTAATAATTAAGAAATTGAGGACGATGAAAGTGGAAATTTCTGCTTCAATAGATGCAGGTTGTAAGTATGTGTAGGAGATTTAAAAAAAACAGAACAGAGTACCACGAATTGGTCATGTTTCTATATTTATTTATCTCGTAATGTTTATAGGTAATGAGATGATCTGCTCAAGCACTACCTCATTTAAGTTGCACGTTCGTAATCACATTATACGACTGACATAAATGTATGACTTTGTAACAAAGCTAGCGAACAAATCACTTGATGTGGTCGTTTCTGAAGCAATATTTTATTTCAATAATAATGTTCGTTCTGTGCCCAATGTTATTTTACTTCCCTCCTTCTTATCTATTCACGAGCATTCTATGGGCTAAGTGGTTAGAGTGCTGGCCTCTTGCGGAGACGGTATCTGGTGTGCAACACGTTGTAAATGGGCATTCAACTCTCCTCTTGAATTAGGGAAGGCAAAATCAGCCAGGAAAGGAACAATTCATCCCAATTCACGAACGTGAATTACTATAGTGAAGTCTCTAACTTGTCATACCCTTATGGCAGTCAACTTTTGGACTCTACAAAGAATGACTCTTTTAAATATGTATGCTTTAACCACTCCGCTTAGGTATAATTAAGATGTATAGTGCCTTTATCTCTATACATGATGTTAAAGTGCTATACTCGAATGTAGTGACATCACCTGCTGTAAAATTATTGTAAATAAAGTAGGATATGTTAAAATTTCCAAATTGTGTAGGCCTATGTGTGCACGCAATTTTTTTTCCTTTATCCAAAAATGGTACTTTATCCAAGGGGGAATGAAAAGTTTAATTAAGATGTTTGATTTGATATTTGGGACCCAAAGATGCAGTAATAGAGATTGCAGTCAGCGACTCATAGCTTGACTGCGTGTGTCAGGGTCAGCGAACCAGAGCTGACCAAGACCCTACTCCACCTCCACGTGGTGGTCCTGGAAACAGGCTGCATCACTGCAGTCTGGCTGAGTGAGTAGGGATCGAAGAGGGAAGGCAAACCCGGTCCCTAAAAATGCCGTGCTGAAGTCGGATGTGCCGGCCGAAAGGTGCAGATATCACAGCTCCGCTGTAAACAGGCACAACCCAACCAACCTTCTTTTCAGGACGAACGAGGAAGAAGAAGATTTGATATTTAATTAATTTTTTTTTTTTTTGGCATCAGAAATATGTAGTACTAGAACATAACAACAATTTCCATTTCCCGCCACACGCTCGCTCATCATTACATATCTATACTACTGGACACAAGTTAAGGGCCACCAATCAGTTTAGACAAGGTTTATATAATTGATTGGCAAACTGTAAAGACAAGTGAAAATGTCATCTAAACTGAGCTCAGAGAAATGTGTATACATTTCTGTGTGCACTAGGTTAATTTTTTTTTTAAATGTCCAAAAACTGGGTCACTTTAACCCGCACGTGAAAATTGCCATTGTTGCTGCAAAAACTCGTGGTTTTTGCAACACGCCCCACTAGTTCAAAAGGTGAAAAAGTGAGTTGAATTTGAATGCACATGGAAAATGATCATCGGTAAAGAGTGTTCACCGTTGATATGCAATAAATCAGAATGACAAGTGGTCGAAATGACCACTGCATTAGCCGTGCCACCAAGCAGAAGTCTCAGCCCTGTAAACCGTGGTCGAGCCATGGCATGGATTCAGGATGGTTGTGGTGAAATTACAGTGATGCAACGTTAAAATTCCTCCATTTATAAAGATAACAGGTAAAATAACATGTAGGGATAAAAATATAGGTAAGATATGCCGCTGCTTCTTCACCTACGCCAGCGTTTTCTAGGGTCATTGAAAACTAACTAGTTAGAACATGCAAACTAACGGCCTATCCTTTTAGACGGGATAGAAACGGAGATAAAAGAAAAAAAGGTGACGGTCTGAACACGTGTTTGAATCTAAAGTCTAGAAGACGCAATTTGTAGTTTTTTAAAGAAAAAATTATGCCACTAGTTGACAGAATGTAAGGAATTGGAAGAAAAACGACCTTAGCTCTTGTTAGAAACAGACGTATCTTGGACGTTCTACGGTAATTAGTCGTTTTAGTTTGAATATAGCGGCAAACGCCGTGAACGAAGGTACCAAAAACAAATTTCAAAACAAACCTTGAAAAAAGTAGGTTTTTTCTTAATACTAAGTTTAGGAGAATAAAAACTAGCTAGTTGGATAGCCCATCTTAACCTGAGAAATAATATACTTTTAATTACACAGACGGACAGATAACACGGAAGATATTGACGAAAGACTGTATTGTTCAATACAGACTAGCAGACAGTTATTTGTGCATACTTCTCACAAAATTCACTTTTGACGCGTCCTTGAGCCTAACGCATAAAAACAAACTGCATGTGCACAAGGGGCAAAAAAGGGAGGGTAGAAGCTAAAAATAACTTTGCCTCGAAATCGTATAAGTAAGTGGGGAAAAAATTGTGTAGTTTTTTTGTAGTTTCGTCTAAAACCAAGTGTAATTTTGGGAAAAACCAAGTTAGGACGGACAGACCGACATAAAAATATTTCACACTAGACAGAAACTGGACTTAAATTGGACATTGTACTTTAAATATTTGAACGGTAGAGGGGAAGTCCGCTGATTGGACGGAAGCTTTCATATTATAGAAAAAAAGTAGAGGCTGTGGTGAAAAATTCTAATCCACATATATAAATGAGAAAATAAATGTAAAGCCTAACGAAGTAATTTAATAGAGGGAAAGAAGAATGGTACAAAACCAGTGCTTTTCCCAATAGCGTACACCTGCGTTGTAGAACGCCATAATGACTGAACCCAAGATCCCCTTTTTCTACTTCGTCTGCATAACTGTAACGCTTCCACGTTTGATAGTAAAAGCCTACTGCATAAACTACACGCGTTTCTATAAATAAAACTGGTACTGTATTTCTTATACAACCTTGATAGGCACACTGCTTAATGACCTAGATATAATATTACATTAATGTCATTATATACACTACGTTAACCTAGAAGACAGACGGGCTTAGAAAAGAGAGAGAGAGAGAGATGCACGGAGGAATGCCAATCCCACGTCGTCTCGCGATTAAAAAGTGAACGCGAAAGACATGCAGGCCTGATTTTTTTCAAAAAGACAGTGATAAAAAACACTAACGATACGAGGTAAGGTTTTAAAAAACATGTTGAATGCTTATTAGGAAACATGACACAATACTGTTTTACGTCTGAAATCCTGACTTTATACTGACAGAACAGTCGAAAAGGCAGGACAGGTGGCGGTTTGAAAAATAAAAAAACAAATACACGACTATCCTAGAATAATACATATTTTGAACGAAGCCACTTAACCCCATTAAACTTATATATTCTTGTACCTTAAGACTTGCTGACAAAGAATATGTTATGTGTTACGCAAATGGTCTAGTACTTAATAAATTATAGCCAAAATACTATAGTGAGGTTGTCTGACAGCGCAAGATCATATTTGCTCATAATGGCTGTTTGAACAACACTGCTTTAGGGGAATGAGGCCAACAAGTTAGATACGATTTGATTGGCTGTAGAAATATGTAAGGCGAAACCTGATTAGTCGGACTGCAAATACTAGTTAGTTCTTAATGGTTACGGTAGGATGGGTAAGGTTTTTTCAAAGGCTCTTGTAAACATGGTCTCATTGGTTAGAGCGTTCGATATAGTCAAACAGAAGCGTCAGTTTAGGGCCAGTTTTGAAAATATAGTTTGTGAGAAGCAAGTGCAATTTCTCTAATAAAAGCCTGGGATAAGGCAGATCAAAATTGTGTCAGAATTCATCGCCAGTCAACGTACTTGTGTATATTTCCTTGAATTGTGGTAAGACTAGACATATTTCCTATATATCTATATATATATATTATATGAAAATTGAATATGAATTGATAAATTGTGTCTGTATGTGTGTGGTTCAGTAGCAAACAGAAGGCAAAGCCTAGATATTGCCCCACCATGTAAAAGCTTGTCAGAGAGGAGTATAACTGAAGTGGCATATATGGGATTGCCATTTAGTAACATGACACCTATCTTCTTGTATAGAAGGAAGTACAGCTGGAATTGCAGAGGCGTTGTAACCATTAGGGAGAGGAATACTGGTATATTGTCACATGAGAAGCTAGTAGTTGGCATACAGCGCTGAACTCTGTGTTTGTAATGTCCTGTACTTCAGTGTGGAAATAGATATTATATATTAGTTCTGAAGAAGGAGGTACAACCTTCTTATTTCAGGGACCGTGGTACTGAAGTATTAGAGCAGCACCTGGTCTGAGTTTTGCTGGATCCAGAGGGCTGGCAGCAGACTCCTTGTCCAAGATATTGACCAGTGGGGTATTTCAAGATAACTGAGAAGCAAGCGAGCAGAGGAGACAGTTATCCTGTCGCAGACACATAAGTTAAGAATTCGTCAGCCAGAGCAGCTCACCCTTGTATAACCTACCTTTAAATATTGACTGTAATACTAAAGCAAGAGGGACAGTTATTGTTTTACAAATAAAAAGAACTGTGAACCCTTCAAGATTATTTCCACCATTAACAAACACATGAAGTCGTGATGACGAACAACAACATAGCTTCAAAAGCCAGTATTACCTCTTAATACCAGAGCATAACACTACACACATATTGTAATAATATTCTATGTCAGGACAAAGATCCTTTGTATAATTTGTGTACATAGACATTGTGTTTACATTTGATTGTGATTCCTGATTCACTCTGTAGTTGGATCAGGATATCTATTCTTGAAAGAAATTAATACATAATTTAAAAGTTAACACTTGACTTACTTAAGTTAGTCTTCTAGAGTGTTATATGTATGTGCTTGTCATAGTGTTGTAAAGTGTTGTGAATCTTAAATAAAGTGTTTATCTGTCTGTTGTTGTTGTTGTGAACTTACACTTCATCAATATCATAACCCTAGACATTCAACGTAGTCATCACAATAGCCCAGAATAAGTCTGATTGAGGTCTAAATGTGGTAGCAAAGTAAGGTCATCTGTAACACACCACACATATTAGATACAGATACCTTTACAGCTGATCTCAGTCAGCACACTAAGTCCCCTATAAATATTTATATAATCCCAACTTACCACAGAGGCACGTGCCATTTTGCTGAAGACTGTCCATATACACAGATCGTTAATGTAGACGGGTGACGTCCATGAATATTATATATTACCAGTGGGACGCCATAGTCTAGCCAGCAGCTCATTTGAGTTTTGCTAGTACAACGTAACTGTGTTTTCAAATTTGAATTGTGGTAAGTGTCACAAAGTTACCCCTGTGAGGGTAACCAAAGAGAGTTATCTGTGAGGTGCCGGCTTTGTCAATGGCTCAGATTCGCCTGGCACCCGGTTGAAGATGAGCAGCAGGAGTGGAGAAGGTGAATATAAGACTTTGGGATGAATTCCCAGCATATAGCCCCAGTGATTCTGGATCTCGTGACATATACCTCCTACCACTCTATCTCCCCCTCTATATACTAACGAGCCCCCACTCCCCTATTACACTGAGTGAACAGAAGAGAAAGAGAAGAAGAACAGTATGTCTCTTTCGCACACTTTCGTTCCTTCTCTATATATGTGATAACGTGTGTTGGTAAACACAACTACAACATTTATTAATGTTCTGAAATATAACAACATTCAATTACACTGATACAAATGCAACTAGAAATAACATTAACTATCCCTGTGAAGAAAGATATTAGTTAATGCAAAATACACAAATGAATCTAAAGTCTACCCTATGTGATGATGATGAATTTAAGTAACTCCTAAATACTAACAAAAAGGATATCTTGTGTTTCTTGGTCTCTTGCTAACTGTCAATAAACTCTGGTTGTTTGAACACAATGGACAAGTCTTTGTCTGCCTACAATAACATTGGACGGTTCACTCGATTTCGCCAGGTGTCCACGGCTTGTATTTTTGTCTTTCACAATGCCTGTGTTGACATTGTCCCGAGCGTCCGAGGTGTCTTATTCATGGGTGAGGTTGAACACAATGTTAGGCGGGTGAGACTTCGTCTGTTATGCAGATGTCCTTTTGTTGTCTTGGTATTTTGCTTATGTGGTGACGATGATGGAAATATGTTGTATATTCGTATTTGTTGGTGCATCAATTGTACAGGGAGAATCTGTCCATTACTGCATGTAATTTAGGATCTCGATAAATTTGGTAGGCACTGGGGTTACAAAATCTCCCGTCTGCTCTTGCAGCTTTTGATCATAGTTTCTCAAAGGCACTTGTTGTAAAAAATCATCCGTTGGCGACTGCCACTTCAGATCATTAAATTTCTCAAAGGCACTTGTTGTAAGAATCATCCGTTGGCGACTGCCACTTCAGATCATTAAATTTCACGTGGACAGCTATTTAGAAATGCAGCAATCCTTCTGGGTATTTTCTGCTTTCTTTTTGGGTGGGTAGTCGATGATAGAAAGACCCTTCACCGCCTGGTAAATTCCTTTCTGACCCCCGTGGAGTATTGGTAGGTTGTTGCCGTTAATTACGTGTGAGATGCGTGTCGTCGCAGTATCTCGGTCGGCCCTACTCTAAAGCTTGTCCTGTGATTAACGCCAACCACGTAGTAGACTAAGGATGAGTATCTCAAATGGTCCCTGTCTCTACCACTGTGATGGATAAAATAATGAACCCTTTGTAAGTATCCCGTAAACTATGCTACGCCTGTAGTGTCTTGTATGTGAAATCTTATCACTATAAGAAAGGGCTGTGCGGTGTTTACTGCACGTTTAACATGTAATGTAAGAGGCAAAATAAAAGTGTCTTGTATTTACTTCGTTATAGTTACTGGAAACTGTGCAATCTTATAAATATAATCATTCTCTGCATGGCGTTTATTGCAACCTGTACTTATTAGTGTGAAATATAATATTATAATAAACGTGACTGGTATTTACAGTGTTATATTTATGGAAAATATGTATATATTATCTGAATGAAGTTAAGACATAATAATGATAAAGTACAAAATATATTACACTAACCTTGGTGTTCCATATCAAGAATTTCACTGACACAATGTCCTGACTCTTCCTCGTGAAATCTAGAACCCCAAGTCTTGGTTGGCGGAATGGTTTCTCTTACCAATGCCAAGCAATGAATATAGTTGGGTTATATATCGTCTGGATCGCCTAGGGCGATTTTTCGGGTTCGCTTCCTGTGTCATGTGAAATTTCGTTTGTTTTCCTAAAGTCAGACATTCCGTCCTCAAACTGTGTAAAATTTCCTGTATTATTTTGCTATGGTCGCTCTCATATTTTGCTTATCCGAGACAACTTGTCTGCGTTCGTCTTTTGGGGCACGTACAGTGTTGTTCTTCTCGTTATAATTTCGTATTCATACTGCTTTCATGTTGTCCCTGGCTCAGACTTTCAGTCTCCTTTAATCCAATATTACTTTGTCTGAACGACTGACCACAATACTCATTGTAAAATTACTTGGCCTTCTGTCGCCGACTGCACATTATGTTCTATTACTAGCCAAAATACTAATTGGGTATTACTGGCTTTGTGTAAACACAACCGAGACGTTGAAGCGATTACCTCAATAATCTGTTGACCCACTGTCTATTGTTATGTAAACAGTCCATGCGAAATTGGTCGGATTACCACGATTGATGAAGACGATGTCTGGTTTTAAGAATTAAAATGCAGACTTACTCGCGTCCCGTGACATATGTCCCCCACACGAAGTCTTAGCTTGGGAAGACTCCTGCGAGTCAGGATGCATTTTACATTCCCTATTGTCGGCTGATGTTATCTCCTCGCTATCACTATCCTCCTCATCTTCCTCGTTTCCACCATCCTTCTCCTCGTTCAAATCGTTCTTCTCGCAATCTTCCTCAGTTGCTTCTCCTGCATCAGCTATAAAGAGCTGCTCCCTTTCCTGTTTCAATATCGTGACCGTAGTCAAGAGTTGTCGCCCCTGCTCGACTACGTTCGTAGAGTGTGTTGTGATTTTCTGCACACCTGCAGATGACTGTCTAGCCGCATTGGGCTGCAGTGCTGAGTTCGGATTTCCTTTATTCAAATGCTTTGTGGCTGCTCGTGTCCTGAAGTTGGCCGCTTCAGTTATGTGTCTGGCTAAGTATCTCTTTAGCAGAATAATATTATATATTTCCAGCTGATTCTCCATTGGAATCTTATCATTGGTTCGAGATGCCTTCTCGACCATTGCGTATGGCCCGTGCCATCCAATCAGTAACCTGTTCTGTTTACTATGCATAAACAGTAAAACTTGTTTGCCTATCTCTAGCTCACACTTAGGACCAGTCGTATTATATTCTCCGTCATGTTGACGCCTCCTCTTCTTCATACGTAGTCTGTTTCCCTTAACAGTGGCTTCCTCACTTTTCCCATGATTTGATGCCCCTCTCTGGCATTCAGGACCTGATCTGATAAATTGATCCATGTCCCCTGCGATTCCCTGCCAATAATAATGGTGGGTGATTCTTTGCGTAGTGATGTATTGTCTGACCTGACCACTAGATTCACTAGCATGTCCCATACCTAAGATATAAAATCTATATCGTGCTGGTACTACCAGTTGCTTATACTCATATCCGCGCTTTTCTACTTTCCTAAGGAGTTGTCCTTGCTGTTTAAAGCAGTCTCCTGGTTCTGGTGGATTGTCTCCCTTCAGTCTCTTCTTAAAACACGGTTCTACCGATTTATCGTTCATTTGAGCTTGTCTCAGCTCTTGCGGATGGAAGTGAACCTCGTCTCCTTGTCTCTTCTCCTTCGCTTGGTCACTTGTCTGCACTGCAGCTGTGACTCTTGATTGACGAGTGTCTCCTAAACTCACATATTTGTAGCCTAAAATGACTTCGTATGTATGATCATTTAAAACTGCCGTTCGTAGTTCTCCCTTGACATATCTGCCTTCAATGGGAGTCCGGGCGATAGCCGCCATCATTGGAGGATCGCCGTTACCTGTGACCTGAATTTCCACAGTTCCATCAGTCAATTGTTCTGGTCTAACCAGTCTTGAACTGATTTTCGAATCGAATTCCAGCCTGGAATCGAATACCTCTTCCGCTCTTTCTCTATTGACAACGTTGCGTTCCGAGGGAATCCGGGCGCTAGTCGCCGTCCCTACAATATCACTTTTCTTTCCGCCCCTTTTGCATTAGGGTCCTTGTAATATTCTTTGCCAGGTTTAAACCTCTTCTTTCTCTTGAGTGGTCCATTCTTACTGACACTAACTCTCAGTGTGTCTGTCTTCGCTCTGTCGAAATAAAAAATGTCTCCCCACTTCTTTCTCTTGAGTGACCCACTCCTACTGACATCAAATCTCTTTGTTTCTTTCTTCGATCTCTTGAAATAAAAAGTGTTTCCCCACTTCTTTCTTCTGATAAACAATCTTTGAATCCGCCGACGGATCAAAGTTGGCCATTGTTTGTCCTTATTACGTATCTTGTGTATCTTGCCCGTGGAATGGTCATAAATCAAGATACGGTGCAACCCATCTGTCCTTTTATATCTGGTACAGTGTGTTGTAACTTTCGCGCGTCGGCGCTGTGCCTTGCATAAAGCGCGTACACCAAGCTGTTTCCTTTTGTGTCGCCTGGTGTCTTTCCTTCTGTCTATCCGCTTAGTTTTTGTCTCGCCTACATATAGAATCGGAGTCCCGTGGGTGTTGAGCTGCTGTATCCCCGCCGGCTCTACCACACTTTTCTCCTCGTGATCCTCTTCTACCTCCTTTTGAAGAGAGTCGGGGGGTGCCTCCGTGTCCGTCGTCCACCCTGTCCCGATAATCGTATGTGTTGTTATACCTTCTAAAGGCACACATTTCTCTCCGTAAGTTTTAAAAGTGGTAGGATCTGGCTTTCCCTCGTCTGGGTGAAAGACAGACTTAGGCGACTTGGGCATATGTCTATTTCCATGGATAATAGCAAATGCCCGCTCCTGTCCGGTCTCTTCCTTCCACGTAGAAGGACCGGGGGAGTGAGGTAATAATTCTTCTCCTGATGTCAGGAGACAAGTGCCTGTTTTCTTCTTCCCTGTGATGCCAGGTGAAATTGTTTTATTCGAAGTCCCCTTGCAAGATCCATCGAAGGTACCGCTCGCAATTAGAGTGGGTTCTTCTGTGCCTTTTAATAACTTTCCGTTATCTCTGCAGAGTTGCCTGGAATCCATTGAATTAACTACCGCCGGGTGTGATTTTTCCCCCTCTTTTTCTCGGGACTCTTTGTCCTTCATTGTTCGAGTTTCTATATACGCCATGCGATGGAGAGGAGGGCGGTTTCGGCACTCGCCGGTGTAGTGATTTTTCCTGCGACAATACCGGCACCATTTATCCCCTTGCCTCTGGTTCTGAGAAAAGGATTTTTGTTGAGTTTCCTTTCTATGTGGATTGCAAAGGAAGGTGTCTTTCTTCCCCTGATACCGGCCAACTGGGCCCTTCTCATAATCAGTTTTTCCTGCGGATTTCTTTGCATATGAAGTAATGCAATGCGAAGATGGTGTGTCTTCTAGGCGATATGTTAGCTCATCTGTCACTTCATGGGCCGAAATACATATTTCCGGTTCAAGTCTTTTGGGTTTTTCATATGTTTCACACAACCTCTTCATCCGAAGCGCGTGCTCTCTCTCTTCCGTATTTCTCACTAACTCTGCCTTGAATCTCCTATACTCGGCCTCTCTCTCTCTCTCAGCTTCTAATTTCTTGGCTTCTCTCTCTCTCTCAGCTTCTAATTTCCTGGCTTCTCTCTCCTCCTTCTCCGCTGCTAATCTCAATCTTGTTTGCTCTACTTCTGCTGCCAGTTTTCCTTTTCTCTCTTGCTCTGCAATTTTATCTTTTCTCTCTTGCTCTGCAGTTTTATCTTTTCTCTCTTGCTCTGCAGTTAACATTTTTTCCACATATTCTATAAGTTCTCCTTTTTCTAGTTTTAAACTAGTTGCTTCCTGGATAAGCGCTGCGCGCATTTGCAACCAATCTGCCATGGTCAAGCTAGAATTTCAATCTGCCTGTCGCAACTCAAAATTATGTGAGAGCAATTTAGAGCGAAAAATAAAATCGTGACTTTGCCCCAAGGGAGAAACAACAACCAAATTTCCTGAATACTTCCCTATAACCTTTACACCCGTGCAGATAAATGACAATATTTAAACAGTCCTGACCATAAAAAGTCTGACCCCAACAGTCTGCCTACCACGAAAACACTGCCAAAATGTATCGTCTCGGTGGCTTAGCGCTATTGTTCACTTGTGAACAAAAGAACTATACAACGTCGGTTCGCTCGTTTCGATGCGTTCGACTTCACCAATGCCTTTTGTTAAAAGACCCACATGGTACTATACCTGTACCAAAAATCCAGGTAAATTTATAGTGATGACAACAAATCAATAGAGGTAACTCGATGCAGTAATAAAGTGCATATAAATTAATACGGTGTATTCTTCTAACATATGTCAATGTCTTTCTTAATATACTATGAATATCTAATCTTAATATCTAATATGAATATCTAGTTATCTAATACTCTATTCTGTGTTCTTTCCCTCTACCTAAGTAGAATAAGGAACAGTATAGAAGACAGTGAATAGGTTTATACAAAATTTGCAAAAAAGAATTATTTAATGTTTTAGTCTAGGGCAAGTCCCAAGGTATATTCCGGACTGCAGCCCACAATTATGTCACAAAGTTACCCCTGTGAGGGTAACCAAAGAGAGTTATCTGTGAGGTGCCGGCTTTGTCAATGGCTCAGATTCGCCTGGCACCCGGTTGAAGATGAGCAGCAGGAGTGGAGAAGGTGAATATAAGACTTTGGGATGAATTCCCAGCATATAGCCCCAGTGATTCTGGATCTCGTGACATATACCTCCTACCACTCTATCTCCCCCTCTATATACTAACGAGCCCCCACTCCCCTATTACACTGAGTGAACAGAAGAGAAAGAGAAGAAGAACAGTATGTCTCTTTCGCACACTTTCGTTCCTTCTCTATATATGTGATAACGTGGGTTGGTAAACACAACTACAACATTTATTAATGTTCTGAAATATAACAACATTCAATTACACTGATACAAATGCAACTAGAAATAACATTAACTATCCCTGTGAAGAAAGATAGTAGTTAATGCAAAATACACAAATGAATCTAAAGTCTACCCTATGTGATGATGATGAATTTAAGTAACTCCTAAATACTAACAAAAAGGATATCTTGTGTTTCTTGGTCTCTTGCTAACTGTCAATAAACTCTGGTTGTTTGAACACAATGGACAAGTCTTTGTCTGCCTACAATAACATTGGACGGTTCACTCGATTTCGCCAGGTGTCCACGGCTTGTATTTTTGTCTTTCACAATGCCTGTGTTGACATTGTCCAGAGCGTCCGAGGTGTCTTATTCATGGGTGAGGTTGAACACAATGTTAGGCGGGTGAGACTTCGTCTGTTATGCAGATGTCCTTTTGTTGTCTTGGTATTTTGCTTATGTGGTGACGATGATGGAAATATGTTGTATATTCGTATTTGTTGGTGCATCAATTGTACAGGGAGAATCTGTCCATTACTGCATGTAATTTAGGATCTCGATAAATTTGGTAGGCACTGGGGTTACAAAATCTCCCGTCTGCTCTTGCAGCTTTTGATCATAGTTTCTCAAAGGCACTTGTTGTAAAAAATCATCCGTTGGCGACTGCCACTTCAGATCATTAAATTTCTCAAAGGCACTTGTTGTAAGAATCATCCGTTGGCAACTGCCACTTCAGATCATTAAATTTCACGTGGACAGCTATTTAGAAATGCAGCAATCCTTCTGGGTATTTTCTGCTTTCTTTTTGGGTGGGTAGTCGATGATAGAAAGACCCTTCACCGCCTGGTAAATTCCTTTCTGACCCCCGTGGAGTATTGGTAGGTTGTTGCCGTTAATTACGTGTGAGATGCGTGTCGTCGCAGTATCTCGGTCGGCCCTACTCTAAAGCTTGTCCTGTGATTAACGCCAACCACGTAGTAGACTAAGGATGAGTATCTCAAATGGTCCCTGTCTCTACCACTGTGATGGATAAAATAATGAACCCTTTGTAAGTATCCCGTAAACTATGCTACGCCTGTAGTGTCTTGTATGTGAAATCTTATCACTATAAGAAAGGGCTGTGCGGTGTTTACTGCACGTTTAACATGTAATGTAAGAGGCAAAATAAAAGTGTCTTGTATTTACTTCGTTATAGTTACTGGAAACTGTGCAATCTTATAAATATAATCATTCTCTGCATGGCGTTTATTGCAACCTGTACTTATTAGTGTGAAATATAATATTATAATAAACGTGACTGGTATTTACAGTGTTATATTTATGGAAAATATGTATATATTATCTGAATGAAGTTAAGACATAATAATGATAAAGTACAAAATATATTACACTAACCTTGGTGTTCCATATCAAGAATTTCACTGACACAATGTCCTGACTCTTCCTCGTGAAATCTAGAACCCCAAGTCTTGGTTGGCGGAATGGTTTCTCTTACCAATGCCAAGCAATGAATATAGTTGGGTTATATATCGTCTGGATCGCCTAGGGCGATTTTTCGGGTTCGCTTCCTGTGTCATGTGAAATTTCGTTTGTTTTCCTAAAGTCAGACATTCCGTCCTCAAACTGTGTAAAATTTCCTGTATTATTTTGCTATGGTCGCTCTCATATTTTGCTTATCCGAGACAACTTGTCTGCGTTCGTCTTTTGGGGCACGTACAGTGTTGTTCTTCTCGTTATAATTTCGTATTCATACTGCTTTCATGTTGTCCCTGGCTCAGACTTTCAGTCTCCTTTAATCCAATATTACTTTGTCTGAACGACTGACCACAATACTCATTGTAAAATTACTTGGCCTTCTGTCGCCGACTGCACATTATGTTCTATTACTAGCCAAAATACTAATTGGGTATTACTGGCTTTGTGTAAACACAACCGAGACGTTGAAGCGATTACCTCAATAATCTGTTGACCCACTGTCTATTGTTATGTAAACAGTCCATGCGAAATTGGTCGGATTACCACGATTGATGAAGACGATGTCTGGTTTTAAGAATTAAAATGCAGACTTACTCGCGTCCCGTGACATAAGGGAAAAAGCATTTACCTTTTTTATTTAATATTTTTGAGTGATTGATACTGCCATGTCATGACAAATGATTACGACAAGTGAGTGCTTATTCTAGGTCCCCAGCGACAGTCCAGGGCCTAGAGGCAAACAAATAATATAGGAAAACATATCTAAGACTATAGAAGACAGATCTATATTTGAGATCAGTGGGAACATATCACCCACCTTATTGGATGGAAAAGGAGACTAATGAACATATTTCGGATGCAATGCAGTCATGGGAAATGTAGTGGATTTTGATGGTATTGTATGGTGGTGTTATCACCTAGTGTGATGCGTGAGGTCAGCTGTGAAGGCTCCTGAGATAATTGTAACTGTGAATATACAGAAGGCCCTTTCGTGCTACCACTTTATGACCTCACACATATCTTTTTTTACTAATGAATGTGGCTACGTTAAAATCTAGGGTACTGAATGCAATGTGTTGTATGGACATATACACACACCCACAGATATTAATTAAGTCTAATACTATCAATAAAATTTATAACACAATGAACTTAATTCAGCTGGTTAAATTTAGAATAGAAAATCTTTTTTTAAATTTATTTGTTCTGAACCAAGGTTTTATTTTGGCCAGAACTTATGCAAAGATTTTGAAATTTATGAATGAATGGCATGAATAAATGGCATGTTAAATGAAAGATGTTTACATATGCAATCTTCAAGATTAATTATAGTATTACTGTTCGTAATGTTAATTTTCCTGGGAAAACTATGAATGGATGTGCTGTTGGGGTGGCTTCATCCCTCCCTGTTTATGCCTACACAGCATTGTCCATTAATGATGGAAGGAAATGGGATGCTTCAGTAGTAAATTCTCTTGGGTGCTAGTTTCATGAAGTTGGTGTAAGTTCAGCAGGCCAGCTAGCCTACTTAACTTTGCCAGATTTGTTCTGGTGCTGGAATATGATGGCCCCACCTCTCCGTGCTTGAGCAATACACAGATGTTCTGTCGAAATGTACTCTGCACGGGTCCTCACTTCAATTATTAATCAGCATTTGACACCACCTTAGTGTCAAGATCGAACTCACAGCTCTGAAATAAAGTATTGGTTTTTGCTCAGAACCTTACCTAATAAGCCACTTCTACACATAACAAATTACAATAACACCACATAAACAGGGTCAGTTCTCTCTGACCAGACAGCACATCTTACCTAGTTGGTTTCGCATAGGGTAAGTTTCCCCAGTCTACAGATTCTGAAATAGGTGCATTATCTCACTGCCATAGAATAGGATAGGTGATATGATTCACTGTTCTCAACACTTGATCACCCCTTCCTAAACCTTGCTGTAGTTTATATATTGTTTGTCCCTAGACCCTGAACTAGGGCGGGGGGTCCAGAGCGAATCCTTACTTGTTTGTAAGGCTAGATTTCGATATGGCAGTATCAAATCACTCGAACATTAAACAATATTCAAAATATACAAAGAAATAATTTCAATCTTACCAGATTATGAATAAAGAACACAGAAATGCTAGCAAAACTCAGCTGAGCTGCTGGCTATAGTATGGCGTCCCTGAACTTATTTCAATTTATTTCATTTGGAAATCACCACACTTGAAATTTACTGTGTCTATCACTGGACAACTATTGAGGAATGGCAAAAAAGCTCGTCTGAGCGCGGATAATATGATTGTCTGTGGCCAATCAATGCCTTGGTTTTTTTAAATTCAAATTTCCTACACTAAAGTCATTTCAGTCATGCTTCAGTCAAGTATGGATTTTTATCTGTTAGTCTGTCCGTCTCTACTTGCGTTTTCACAAAAACGTACTTGATTTTTGAACCAACCTTTCTCTCCCCTCCAAAATTTTGTCGTTAAAAGTTATTTTTAGACACAGCTTCCACCAATATCCCTTCTCTTCCATGCTAAGTAGATTTGAACACCTGCGTCTCAAGGTCGCGATTTTTGTGCAAATAGCGACACTTTTGATTCAATGCAGTCTTTCGCTGTTGTGAACAACACTGTCTTTTGTCATTATCTTCATTATTATCTATCCGTCTGTAAAATTAAAAACATATTATTTCACTGCTCAGAATGGGCCATCCGGCCAGCTAATTTTTATATTCCTAACATTAATATTAAGAAAAGTTACTTTTTAAATTTTGTAATATTTCAAGCATCTGCGTTTAGCCGCTGAATTCAAATCAAAGGCTTGGTATCGCAAAAGCGTCCGTTTCCGTACCTCGTGTCAATTTGGGGACGTGAATTTTTTCCTCCATTCCCCCCCCCCCAATTGCGTCTCCTTAGCCTTGCTAGTCTCACGCAATTTTTTTCAGTCATATTTTTTTTTCCTTTTGATCCGCCGTTCTCATCCCTCCAAATGGTAACCGTTGATTTCCCGTCTAACAAGTCAATTTTTATGGAGGGTGATGACCCGCGGTCAGGGCGATCATGTACTATCAGCAGCTTACGCATTATGTTTTTATCCTTACATTTTATCCTTTGGAGATATTTTTACGTTGTATCACTTGTTAATTTTATGACACATCTCCCCACTTGAAAACATGCCTACGGCAAGTTCTAAAACCAGTGATACACATAGATAAAATCTCTCCTCCGTCTGCCATTACTCTAATTTTGATCACAGGGGTGCCGACTGAGGAAATCTGCACCGACATTCAATTTGCCTGGGATATATTGGATACTAAACTGATAAGGTTGAAGCAATAAAGACCACCTCAGCAATCTTGCGTTTTCATGCTTAGCCTGAGATAAGAATACGAGAGGCTGATGATCCGTCTCCACCACAAAAGTCCTACCATACAGATAGATTTGAAACTTCTTTATTGCCCAGATTAACGCTAAACATTCTTTTTCGCTTGTGGAGTATCCTTGTTCCGCCTTATTCAATTTGCGGCTTGCATAAGCGACTGGTTTCAGTTCCCCATCAGGTGAAGATGATCTTTGCAACAAAGCCCCTCCGAGTCCTACATTACTTGCATCGGTTCTTAAGACAAAGTCCTGTGTCAAATCAGGCAGTTTGAGAATAGGCTTGCTAGTGAGTTTTTCCTTTAACTCTTGGAACGCTAGTTCACATTGTGCAGTCCAAATAATTTTATCTGGAAGTCCCTTGCGAGTCAGATCAGTCAGAGGAGCACAAATAGCGTTAAAATTTTTGATGTATTTCTGATAAAATCCGCATAACGACACGAATGATCGCACGTCCTTTTTTGTTTGTGGTCTAGGTGCTCTCTGCAGTTTTTCCAAGTTCTTAGGATCAGGGGTCATGTTACCCTGATATACAGTGTGTCCCAAGAATTCCAACTCTTTGCATCCAATACAACATTTTGTTGGCCTAGCAGTTAAGTTCGCCTCCCGAAGTCTATTAAATAACATTTCTAGAGCTTCAATGTGTTCTTCAAATGTCTCTGTGGCGACGAGAATATCATCCATGAAATTCGTGATACATGGGTTATTCAGGGGATCCAACAATTTGCGCATCATCCTTGAAAACACACTCGGAGCATTTTTCAGTCCGAATGGTAGCATATTGAATTCATAATGTCCATCCGAAGTGCTAAAAGCCAAATAAGGTCTCACTTCAGGCTTCACTGGGTTCTGGTAATAGCCTTTACTAAGATCCACCTTTGAAAAGTATTTTGCCTTGTTCAGTCTGGCAAATAACTGTTTTGTGTCTGGTAATGGATCCACTTGTCCTTCTGTGACAGCATTCAGTTTCCTGTAATCTATGCACAGTCTGTGTTCCCCAGACGGTTTTCTCAACAAAACGACACTAGAACTAAAAGATGATTCACTGTGCGAAATAATCCCCTCCTTCAACAAATAATCTATTTCTTCCTTCAATGCCTTCTCCTTCGCGAACGGAATAGAATAGGCTCTCATACAGATTGGGTTTGAGTCTACCAGTTTCATGTCATACTGTAGCAAATTTGTATGGCCTGGTTTATCTGTTAATACATCTGTATGTTCCTCCAGAACCTGTTGAACTCTCTCCCTCTGGTTTTTAGTCAGGTGCTTACTGACTTTTACCTGTGCTGCTGTTTCACAAGGATGTAATGGGTATTCATGTGAGGTGAGTGGTTCCTTTTGCATCTGGGTTGCAATAGCCAAGGTCAATAAGGGGGTGCTTTCCTGGAGTGGTCTGTCCAGATACTTCTTTAATAAGTTTACATGATAAACTTTCTCCTTCCCCTTTTTGTCAATTTTATAGTTTGTTCTAGACACCTTCTCTAGAACCGTATATGGACCTTGCCAACCAATTTGTAATTTATTCTGGCTCCGGGTAGTAGAAGCAGCACCTTCTCTCCGACTGCCAGTTCCCTGTCCTTTGCCTTCCTATTAAAATATGCTGCATGTTTCTTCCTGGCTTGTTTCAAATTATCATTTGCCAGTTTCCATCCAGCTTTCAAACGAGTGGTCAGTTCGTTCACATATTGATACGATGAGGTAACAGTCTCTTCCGCCTTCTCATCTGTCCAGGTCCTTAATAAAGCTTCTAAAGGACCTTTTATTGGCCTCCCAAATAGCAGAGTTGCGGGAGCCATCCCGGTTGAACTATGTGGTACCTCCCGATACGCAAACAATGCGGCGGGCAGGAATTGATCCCACAGATCCGGTTTTTCGTGTGCCAGCTTTCTCAGGATAGAAATGAGAGTCCCGTTGAACCTCTCTACCTGGCCGTTCCCTTGTGGATGGTACGGACTACAATGAAAGTGTCTGGCTTGAAATAGTTTAAAAACTTCTTCCGTTAGTTTCCCCTTGAACTGAGATCCATTATCCGTCAAGATTTGATGCGGGAATCCTAATCGGGTAAATATTGTAAGTAGTGCCTCTGCTACATGTTTTGAATCAATTGATGGCAGGGCTACCGCCTCTCCCCACATAGAACAAGTGTCCACCAGAGTAAGGATGTAACTGTTCCTCCTCTTGGTCCGAGTGAGAGGTCCCACAATATCCACTGCAACCCTCTCAAAAGGTGTTCCCACTATGGGCATTTCCCCTAGAGTTGCAGGAGCAGTCCAGTGCTTTGGAGCTACCCTTTGACATTCAGGGCAGGATTTGACATATCTTTTTATATCCTCCGTTATCCCTGGCCAGAAGTAATGACAAGCTATACGCTGTCCTGTGGCGCTGATCCCCATGTGACCACTGAAGGGAATCGCATGCCCGAGTTCCATCACTTTATCTCTATATGAGGTGGGAAGAACCAGCTGGTTGTGACCATTTGTTCCAGTTCCGGCCTTCCTGTATAATAGTTTGTTCTTCATGAAATATTCCCCCTTGCTCGGAGGTGTGTGGCATTTGGGCAATTTTTTAAAACATGGCTTGAGTGTCCTATCCTCAGCCTGCGCCTTTCTCATCTCCTCTGGATGAGCATTTATAGGTTCACCTTCTTCCTCCTTCTTCTGTGACCTGGTCTGCACTGTCGCCATGATCACAGGTTTCTCGGGATTCCCCAAGAAGACGTATCTACACCCCAATATCAGAGGGTAGATTGGTTCATCTATCACTGCTGCTCTGATTTCTCCTTCCACATAGCGAGTTTTCACCGTTATCCTTGCGATGGGAAGTGTCATGAGTGGTATGTCCTTAGTCGCCCCTTGTATTTCCACTGTTTCTGTGGTATACTGACTTGGGTCCACTAGGCTAGACTTCACAACTGAATCATAATCCAAACCTGTATCATAAAGGCACCTTATGGTGACCCCATTACAAATAACATCCTCACAAACTGGGGGGTGATAAAGTTCCTGTTGTCCATTAGGATTAACCTTTAATCTTTGCGTCCCCGACTTCATTGCAGCAATGTTTGAAGGTTTCCTTCTACAAAATTCGGTGTTATGGTTATCTTTCTTGCACCATTTACACCATCTTTTTCCTTGGTTCAACGGTTTTCTTTCATTGAACTTTTGGTCATTGAACTGTGAGTTTCTGTCGCGATAGTCATTTCTTGGCCGCTCAAAGTTTGTCCTACCTTTATTTCCCTGCTCTCTATTATCAAATTTATTAAATTGCTGTGGAGCTTTAAAATTGTCTATGTGCTTCTTTTTAGCACCACTTACCTCTGCCTGGGCTGCCTGATACCTCTCAGCGACATTTAAAACCTCTCCCAACTTCTCTGCACCTTGTTCCATGAGAAATTTTCTCATGTCTGGAGCCATGGACTCTCTCAATTGCTCAATCATGATCATTTCTTTAAGATCTTGGGTCTTCCCCAGAGCAGTCCATTTCTCCAAATAGGTTTCCAGTCTAGCAGAGAATTGGTGGTATGTCTCCCCAGACAACAGTTTGGCATTTCTAAATTTCTTACGATAAAATTCACCATTCTTCTCGTACCTTAATAACAAAGCCTGCTTTAACATGTCATAATTGTCTTGGTCTTCCCTGTTCATTTTAGCAAAGACTTCATAAGAAGTACCTCTCAGTCCCTGTGATAGCTTTAAACTCCACCTCTCTCTCTCTAACCCATATGTAGTAGCTAATAACTCAAAACGTCCTAGGTACCCCTCTATGTCATCGTCTTTTTCAACAAAATGGTCTAAATGAAACCCCATAGCTGAGTTTGAGGCTCCCAGACTGGGCGTAGCATCTGAGGCAAAAGGGCTGGCACCATTTTCAGGAGCCTGGCCTTGTAATTCCAGCTCCCTTAGTCGTAATTCGTGCTCCCTTTGCAACCTTCTATCTTCTGCCTCCCTTTCGGCAGTCAATCTTTTTTCTTCTGCCTCCCTTTGCTGTCGTTTGTCTTCTGCCTCAATCTGCAGCCTCTTAATTTCTCTATCCGCCTCTAACCTCTTCTCTTCAGCCAACCTTTCAGACTCTAATTTTCTTTCAGCCTCTTTTTCTAATCTCCTTTCTTCCCGTTCAATATATTTATCACATTCAGCCGTTACATATTGAATTAAAATCTGACCATCCATTCCCATCTCCTTTGCGGTCAGCACAGCAGCTGATCTAAATTTTGCTAGCTCCGCCATACTTTTTAGACAATATAATAATATACAAGATAAATCTCTAACCAGTAAATACACTAAGTACTTCTTATGACTATAGTCTAACTAATTCTAACTAACCAGTTAACTAATTAATTATTACTGGCTGTGAAGATTCACCAACTTCTAATTGCCCTTTTAATTTAAAGGGACACTTTTAATTTTAAGGGAATTTTACAATTTTGTTCCCCTAATTTTATTTCTCCCACCAGGAGATCCTTATATTACTGTTTATGCTAATTATCCCTGGACAAGACCCCAATATATGTAGTGGATTTTGATGGTATTGTATGGTGGTGTTATCACCTAGTGTGATGCGTGAGGTCAGCTGTGAAGGCTCCTGAGATAATTGTAACTGTGAATATACAGAAGGCCCTTTCGTGCTACCACTTTATGACCTCACACATATCTTTTTTTACTAATGAATGTGGCTACGTTAAAATCTAGGGTACTGAATGCAATGTGTTGTATGGACATATACACACACCCACAGATATTAATTAAGTCTAATACTATCAATAAAATTTATAACACAATGAACTAAATTCAGCTGGTTAAATTTAGAATAGAAAATCTTTTTTTAAATTTATTTGTTCTGAACCAAGGTTTTATTTTGGCCAGAACTTATGCAAAGATTTTGAAATTTATGAATGAATGGCATGAATAAATGGCATGTTAAATGAAAGATGTTTACATATGCAATCTTCAAGATTAATTATAGTATTACTGTTCGTAATGTTAATTTTCCTGGGAAAACTATGAATGGATGTGCTGTTGGGGTGGCTTCATCCCTCCCTGTTTATGCCTACACAGCATTGTCCATTAATGATGGAAGGAAATGGGATGCTTCAGTAGTAAATTCTCTTGGGTGCTAGTTTTATGAAGTTGGTGTAAGTTCAGCAGGCCAACTAGCCTACTTAACTTTGCCAGATTTGTTCTGGTGCTGGAATATGATGGCCCCACCTCTCCGTGCTTGAGCAATACACAGATGTTCTGTCGAAATGTACCCTGCACGGGTCCTCACTTCAATTATTAATCAGCATTTGACACCACCTTAGTGTCAAAATCGAACTCACAGCTCTGAAATAAAGTATTGGTTTTTGCTCAGAACCTTACCTAATAAGCCACTTCTACACATAACAAATTACAATAACACCACATAAACAGGGTCAGTTCTCTCTGACCAGACAGCACATCTTACCTAGTTGGTTTCGCATAGGGTAAGTTTCCCCAGTCTACAGATTCTGAAATAGGTGCATTATCTCACTGCCATAGAATAGGATAGGTGATATGATTCACTGTTCTCAACACTTGATCACCCCTTCCTAAACCTTGCTGTAGTTTATATATTGTTTGTCCCTAGACCCTGAACTAGGGCGGGGGGTCCAGAGCGAATCCTTACTTGTTTGTAAGGCTAGATTTCGATATGGCAGTATCAAATCACTCGAACATTAAACAATATTCAAAATATACAAAGAAATAATTTCAATCTTACCAGATTATGAATAAAGAACACAGAAATGCTAGCAAAACTCAGCTGAGCTGCTGGCTATAGTATGGCGTCCCTGAACTTATTTCAATTTATTTCATTTGGAAATCACCACACTTGAAATTTACTGTGTCTATCACTGGACAACTATTGAGGAATGGCAAAAAAGCTCGTCTGAGCGCGGATAATATGATTGTCTGTGGCCAATCAATGCCTTGGTTTTTTTTAATTCAAATTTCCTACACTAAAGTCATTTCAGTCATGCTTCAGTCAAGTATGGATTTTTATCTGTTAGTCTGTCCGTCTCTACTTGCGTTTTCACAAAAACGTACTTGATTTTTGAACCAACCTTTCTCTCCCCTACAAAATTTTGTCGATAAAAGTTATTTTTAGACACAGCTTCCACCAATATCCCTTCTCTTCCATGCTAAGTAGATTTGAACACCTGCGTCTCAAGGTCGCGATTTTTGTGCAAATAGCGACACTTTTGATTCAATGCAGTCTTTCGCTGTTGTGAACAACACTGTCTTTTGTCATTATCTTCATTATTATCTATCCGTCTGTAAAATTAAAAACATATTATTTCACTGCTCAGAATGGGCCATCCGGCCAGCTAATTTTTATATTCCTAACATTAATATTAAGAAAAGTTACTTTTTAAATTTTGTAATATTTCAAGCATCTGCGTTTAGCCGCTGAATTCAAATCAAAGGCTTGGTATCGCAAAAGCGTCCGTTTCCGTACCTCGTGTCAATTTGGGGACGTGAATTTTTTCCTCCGTTCCCCCCCCCCCTCCCCCCAAGTGCGTCTCCTTAGCCTTGCTAGTCTCACGCAATTTTTTTCAGTCATATTTTTTTTTCCTTTTGATCCGCCGTTCTCATCCCTCCGAATGGTAACCGTTTTGATTTCCCGTCTAACAAGTCAATTTTTATGGAGGGTGATGACCCGCGGTCAGGGCGATCATGTACTATCAGCAGCTTACGCGTTATGTTTTTATCCCTACATTTTATCCTTTGGAGATATTTTTACGTTGTATCACTTGTTAATTTTATGACAGGAAACTGGTGCTATTTGATACCGCCTGGGTGAGATGTGCTGAGTTGGTCAGAGAGATCTGACCCGATCTTTGTAATTTTTTTTGCTTTGTTGTGTGTAAAAATGGTGCAGTAGGCAGTGTGTTGACACATGGCACAAATGTTGGTTTCAGAGTTTCTGGTCTGGCACTGCGCTAGTGCCAGATGCTTTGAAGAGGTCCAAGAGTGGATACCTAAGAAGCCTACCATTTTACTCCAGCACCTGTGAGGAGTGGGCCACTTGAATTCTTTACTGCATCGTCACAGGCCAGATAAGTTGAAAACCTGGCCTGCTTGTGGATTCATCAAACTTTTCCACAATAAAATAAATAAACAAAATCCTGGTGTATAAAAACTATACCTCAGTTCCATATTTCAAAGACAATGACTATTGTAAACAGAGATCGGGTATGATGACACCACCTGACTAGACATCCAGTGCTAGTTTTCCAAAGACACTGTAGTTAGTGTTAATATTAACCAATGTAACAATATATCTAGGTACAAAATTTTCATTTTGATTATTCAATATATATATGCACTTTTATTGATAAATACATATTGTTTCATACGTCCTGACCAGAAGAACATTTGGTTCAGGACTAAATAAATTCAAAAAATTGTAAAATTTAAATTCTAAAGCCAGTGTTAGTTGATTTGATCATAGAGCTTATTATTATTAGACTTAGTGTTTACATGTGTGTGTCTGTGTAATTGATTACCTACACATCACATTTCAATACCCTAGACATGAAACGTAGCTAACATACATAATAGCAGAATAAGTCTGTTTGAGGTCATAAGTGGTAGCAGAAAGGCATTCTGTAACTCACATAAACTGTTATCTTCAGGAGCCTTCACAGCTGACCTCATCCAGTACACTAGGTAACATAGCAACCACGCAATAACATCAAAAACCACTACAATGGTCAATCTGTTCGTCATGTTGCAAGACGGTTAGCAGTGTCCCACTCTACCAGTCGGAGACTTCTTGAGAGATTTCAAGCTACCGGACATTTGGAAAATCGACCCTGCTCACGAGGAATTATATAAACCTTGTCTAAACTGAATGGCGGCCCCAAACTTTTGTCCAGTAGTATATTTTCCTTCTCTTTAAGTAGGCTAGACCTACTGCTTAAATATATTGTTCTATTCTATAGATCTGCCTATTCTCAAAAATTCTTCTTAAGTTATGTATCAATTGTTTGCCTGTAATTAATCAAATGTTGGGATTTTAAGTTTTTTACACCACTTATATTTTAAAAAGAAATGCACTATATTATTATCTTAAATACAATCTGATTGAACAGCGGTGTATGCATGTCTTCCTTTACATGATCAGTGGCAGATTTTAGAAAAAAAAAGGGGTAGGGCGGTTATATTTATACTATCCCATAAAATTACTGAATTGTAAATACTCACGTCAGACAGAAGAAATGCTTTTGAGACGAACAACTGAGAAAATCTATCCCGACTGTCCGAACATAACACTGTCTTCACTTAAAGATTCCAACATGTCGGCGGTAACTACACGTAAAGTGATGACGACATCAGTACACAAACCAATTGACACATAATTTCAGACAAAAAGTCAGAGGTGTTAAGAATAGACAGACCTAGGGAACTGCATAATATAGTCAAACAATATTTAACACGAACAAATGTTAATATATAGTGGCTGGGAATGTGAAGGTCTGATGCTGTTCTTACAATGCTTATGACTTTTAACAGATGAACGTCAATTAAATATCTGGTAAAGTCCGTTATATAACTAGAACCACCAGGCCTTTACACCCCTCCACTTTAATATTATTCTTGTTCATAGTTTCTTCTTGATTTTGTTTGTTTGTTTGTTTGTTTTTTATTTTTTATTTTATTATTTAACGTATAGGCCTAAGCACAATTGTGAGTATCCCTATTTTCAAATGTGATGCCACTTTCTCATGTCGGCAGTTGTTCATATTATTTGGAATTGAAAACAATATATATCCTAATTATAACCCATCAGAGGTTGAACGGGATTTCTGTTTATCTTCATTAATTTAAAAAAAAAAAAATAGAACCGCCAGGCCTTTACAACCCTTCACTTTAATATTGTTCCTGTTCAGTTTCTTCTTGGGTTTGTTTGTTTGTTTGTTTTTTATTTTTATTTTATTTTTTTTAACGTACAAGCACAATTGTGATTGTCCCTATTTACAATGGTTTGACAGGTGTGATGCCACTTTCTTATATCGGCAGTTTTTCATATTATTTGGAATTTAAAACAATATGTATCGTAATTATCACCCATCAGAGGTTGAACGGGATATTTTTCTTCCTTAATTTTAAATGTGTCATTTTTAAACCAGACTGTTCATTGCTAACCTGCGTGGTTATCTGGTTTCTGACAAGCCTGGTCTTAGCTTTTCTAATTGTTATGTTCTCAGTTATGGTTCTGTGATTTTATTATGTTTTATATATTTGCGTGCAATTTTTTTTTACAATTAATTTATACGGAATCATAAAGAATAGATATGCGCGACTGCGGAATACCATTAGTGAACAATCGTTCATCAGGTAACCGATTCATGGATGAATCAACAAGGCTTATGCTGTTGGAGTTTGGCATCAAACGTGGGACTAGCAGAAATGGACGTGAGAGAGGATGCATCCGTCATATGTACAACCAGCGTGCTACGGGTACAATTAGCATTCATTCTCTTCGACATTTTCTGGGGGGGGGGGGGAGGGGGGGGGATGGACTGAGCACCTATGGGTTTGCTCCGAGTGATGTGAGGTCGATTCTGATTAACAATAACAATAACCTGCTGGGAGGGAAAGTAGGACTCTGGAGGAGATCTCGTCTTGCTCGTTGATGGTGGCAGATAGTCATCGTTTTTGCTATTCCAACCAATCGTGGACTATAAAAAGGCATTTGCCACTGTAGGCAGAGAATCGCTGTGGAAATTGATGAGGCATTATGGAGTTCCAATGAAGATCATTAACTTAATAAAGAATACCTATGAAGACATGACATGCAGAGTTCTTCATGAAGGACAACTTACAGAACCGTTTAGGATTAGACCGAGAGTGAGACAGGGATGCCTCTTGTCTCCATTTCTTTTCTTACTAGCAATAGATTGGGTTATGAAAACATCGACATCACACAACATAAATGGAATCCAGTGGAATCTGACTAAACAGCTTGATGATCCTTATTTTGCAAATGACTTGGCTCTTTTGTCCCATAACTATAATCAGATGCAAGAGAAAATGAAAATTCTCGATGAGAGGTCGCAACAAGTGGGCCTGAAAATACACAGGGAAATGACAAAGATTATGAGAATAAATGCAAGAAATGATAACAAGGTTGAAGAAACACCACTAAAAGATGTAGAATCGTACACATATCTTGGAAGTAATATAGACAAAGTTGGAGGGACAGACAATAATATCAAAATAAGAATACAAAAAGCAAAAAGAGCTTTCATTGCATTGGGAAACATATGGAGAACAAGAGAAATCAAGTTGTGGTAAAGTGGGATGTTATAAATATTTATAGGGGACTTAGTGTACTGACTGAGATCAGCTGTGAAGGTATCTGTATCTAATAGGTGTAGTGTTTTACAGATAACCTTACTTGCTACCACATTTATACCTCAGTCAGAATTATTCTGGAATATTGTGATGACTACGTTGAATGTCTAGGGTATGTATATGATGAAGTGTAAGTCACAACAACAACAGACAGATAAACAATTTAATTTATTCCACAACACTTGACAACACTGTGATACTCACACACATTTAACACTCTATAAGACTATCTTAAATGAGTCACTGGTAAAGTTTCCAATATATATGTATTAATTACTGTCACTAATATATGTCCTGATTCAACTACAAAGTGAACCAGGAATCACAATCAATTGTAATCACAATTGATATATACATAATTTATAAATATGAACTTAGTAGTGACATATTTTATTAATATTATCCTATGTGTGTCAGTTGTGTAGTAGTACTATGAGGTAATACTGGTTTTGTTTTTCAAGCTATGTTGTTATTTGTCATCATGACTTCAAGTGTTTGTTTATCTGGGAAATAGTATGGGGAAAAAGTTCACAGTTCCTGTCAATTTAAACAAGGTATTGTCCCTCTTTTTTTTTTCTAAAATGTCAATTTTTGAGGGGACACATAATGTTGAGCTCCACTGGCCACAGAGGCTTAACTTTCGTGATGGCGGCAGGAAAAGACTCCTCTGCTCGATTGCTCCCCTGTGTTCTGGAGACACCTCACTAGTCCCTATCTGGACCCAGGAGTATGCTGTCAGCCTCCAGATTCAGCAAAGCTCAGACCAGGTGCTGCTCAATAACTTTAGGACCACAGTCCCTGAAACAAGAAGGTTGTACCTCCTACTTCATAGCTAATTTATAATCTATTTCCAGACTGAACACAATACGTAACAAACACTGAGTTCAGAGCGGTAGGCCAACTGCTATCTTCATCTGAAACAATTGACATCAGTATACTCCTCCCTAATGGTTACTACGCCTCTGCAATTCCAGCATTATTTCTTTCTAGTCAATAAGATAGGTGTCAGTGTACTGTTTGGCAATTCCATGTAGTTTTACTTTCTTCCGACACCTTCTGTTCAGGTTGGAGCACTATATAGGCTTTGCCTCATGTTCGCTACTGAACCACACACATATACAGACATAAATTATCAATTTACATTCAATTTTCATTAAAAAGATATTGAATATATCAAGCTTACCACAATTCATGGAATAATATACAGTTACGTTGACTGGCAATGAATATAGCACAATTTCGATCTGCCGATGTCCCAGGCTTTTATTTAGAAAAATATGCACTGGCGCTCAACGCACTGGTTCTTTAGTAAGTTTATTTGAAAAATGTGGTACTGAACTAACGCTCCTAATTGCCTATATTGGCGGGTCTAACCAATCGAGCCATGTTTACACTGGCGTTTGAAAAAAAAGTACCCTTCCTTCCGTCTCCCCTAACAACAAAAGATAGTATTTGTAGCCCGACTAATCGTGTTTAGCCTTACATTTATTGCGCTCCAATCAAATAGGATTTAACATGGGGACCTATTTCCCGTACAATGGTGGTTTTAAAATCTGCCACTGAGCGATTCTGATTTGGGTGTTGTCTGACACCCTCACTATTTCTTTTGGCTATAATTTGTTAATTCCTAGACTATTTGCGTAACGTTTAACATATTCTTTGTCAGCAAGTCCTAAGGAACCCAAATATACAAATTTAAAAGAGCTAAGTGGCTGCTTTCAAAATATGCATTTTCTTCTAGGATAGTCGTGCTGTTGCCACTTCCTCACTTCCAAACTTTATGGTGTCTGGTGTACTGTCATGTTTTCAGACATAAAACAGTATAATGTCATATTTCCTAATAAGCATTTTGTAAGTTTTAAAACCTAACTCTCGTATGGGTAGTGTTTTTTATCACTGTCGATTTGAAAAAAGCTAGTGCTTGTGGCCTTACACGCGTGATGGTAGTAATTGTATAGCGAGACGCGTGTTAGTGTGGCATGCGTTCCGGCTTTCAGCCTTCCCTTCTCTCTATCCTAATTCCATCTGTCTTTCGTTTATGGTAACTTAGTGTATAAAATGACATGAATGGAATATTAAATATAGGTCAGCTTGCGTATCTCAAGGTTTTTCTTAGAAATGC
This sequence comes from Oreohelix idahoensis, assembly GCA_024509875.1. Classification (NCBI taxonomy): domain Eukaryota; kingdom Metazoa; phylum Mollusca; class Gastropoda; order Stylommatophora; family Oreohelicidae; genus Oreohelix; species Oreohelix idahoensis. The sequence continues at coordinate 368,792 of JAMPIV010015718.1, read as the reverse complement.
AGTACACGTTTTATCGTAGAAAGCGTGTATGCTGCAGTAGGCTTTTACTATCAACGTGAAACGTTACAATTTGTAGACGAAGTAGAAAACAAGGGGGATTTCGAGTACAGTCATTGTGACAGCACTGTTCTTTACCATTCTTCTCTCCTTTTATTGAAGTGATTTGTTAGGCTTTACATTTACTTTTTAATTTATATATGTGGATTAGAATTTCACACGACACAAGTCCAACACAAAAATAAGAATCTTCAACTCAAATGTGAAGTCAGTCCTATTGTATGGCTCTGAGACATGGAGAACAACAAAAACAACAACCAAAAAGCTACAGACTTTTATAAATGGGTGCTTGCGTAGAATAGAAGGACTGAAATGGTATGACAAAGTCAGAAATGTGGAACTGAGGGCAAGAACCAGACACGCGCCAGTGGAACAAGAGTTGAGAAGAAGACGCTGGCGATGGATAGGACACACATTGAGGAACCTGTTGATAGCATTACAAGGCAGTCCTTGTTCTGGAATCCACAGGGAAAGAGAGGCAGAGGTAGACCAAAAAACACATGGAGAAGAGAACTGGAAACAGAGGTGAAAATGATGAGGAAAACATGGAAAGAACTTGAGCGGATGGCACAGGACAGGAAGACTTGGCATGTGTTTGTTGATGGCCTATGCTCCTTGGGGAGCTAAAGGGTATTGATTGATTGAACCACTCTTTGCAGCAGAGGACAGAACGGCGCAGTTACCAAAGTTAAGTTTTATATAACAGGTCTGATTCATGCTACATGGCCCGCCACACTATTACAGACAATGGGATGAAACGATTGGTTGGCTAAGCTGTTAAAGATTAACTGATTTTGAACTGTTGGATTGGGCGTCAGATCAGACGTCCCAGGCTTTCCCGCCTTTCTCCGCTTTGTTAACCACATGGCAGTTTTTTGTTGTAAAGGGGAGGGCAAAACACACATACATTCACTAAATTTTCCATTTTTTATTTGCTCCATGTGAAGTGGGGAGATGACACCATATTTTGATACTATATATCTTAATTCATCATCATCATCATCATCATCATCAGTTGCCATCTCCACAACGAAGGTTGGCTGTAATGGATCTCCAACGTCTTCTGTCTCTTGTCTTGGTGGTGCACTCTGATAGACTCTTTCCTGTCCATCTCTTGATGTTATCTTCCCACTTATAGCGTTGTCTTCCCCTTGTACGTTTGCCTTCAACTCTCCCTTCTGTTATGGTCTTCTGCAAGGTGTTATGCCTTTTTATGTGGCCAAAGTATTTTAACTGCCGAACTTTGACCTCCCTTATTAGTTCTCTTATCATACCTAGATTTTCTAGGACCTCCTTATTTGTTTTCATCTCTTTCCATGAGATACGCCCCATTCTTCTATATATCCACATTTCAAGAGCCTCAATTCTTTCTTCCAAATGCTTATTCATCGTCCATGTTTCTGCACCATACAGAAATGCAGAATATATATAACACTTTATGATTCTCAGTTTTAATTTGTGAGATAACTGTTTGGATGTCAGTATATGTTTCATGTTGTTGAATGTGGCTTTGGCTATTCCTATTCTCTTCTTGATTTCTGTTTCACATCTGCCATCTTCTGTTATTATATGACCAAGATATACGTAGCTCTTGACTTGTTCCAGGATTTTCCCATTTACGCTTATCTTAATTATACTCCATTAAAAATGTAATTTGATGATGAGAAATACTCCGTTCACCCACTGATGGGTTATTATTACGATATAAATTGTTTTCAATTCCAAATATTAAGAATAATTGCACATACGTTAAACTGGCATCGCATCTGTCCGATCAATTCAATTAAGGTAAATCAAAAGGACCACATTTGTGTGCGTATTAAAAAAATATCCAAAGAAACAAACAAATAATTTAGTTTTAATTTAATGATGAAAAATATCCCGTTCAACCTCTGGTTAAAATTAGGATATATATTGTTGTCAATTCCAAATAATATGAGCAACTGCCGATATGGGAAAGCGGCATCACACCTGTCAATTCATTGTAAATAGGGTAAATCACAGTTACCAATTATGCTTGTATGTTTAAAAAAAAACCCAAAACATAAAAGAGAGCTAAAACAAAATAAAATAAAGCCAAACATAAAAAGGCTAACAAAAATACCAAAAAAATAATAATTAGGGGGTGGGGTATAAAGACCTATTTCCAAACGTTTTAACTATATTATGCATTTCCCTAGGTCTGTCTGTTCTTAATACTTCTTCTAATTGTATGGGTAAATTTGATGCCTGCAAATAATCTAATATTAGGATTCTCTGTTTTTCATTTCTCTTACATTTAACATGACATGTTCTATACAACTTCATTGAAGACATTCTACACAGTAAGGTTCTTCTATTATGAAATAGAATACTCTGAGCTGTATTCTGAGAAGTGTCTTATTGCTGAAAGCCTTCTTTAGATATTGCCAAGATATCTGACATTTTCTTGTTGAAGCCTTGAACAGCTTATGTGCTTGTTTCCTTTCAGATTTTTATCCCACTCGGCTGACAATGTTATTATTTCTTTAATTGAACTTTCTTCTTCTTCTTCTTCTTCTTCTTCTTCTTCTTCTTCTTCTTCTTCTTCTTCTTCTTCTTCTTCTTCTTCTTCTTCTTCTTCGTACACTCTCTGACGTCTACTTGACTGTTTTCAAAGAAAGCAAAAAGTCGGCTTGAGGTTTTTTCTCTTAATATCAGATTTACATTCTTAAATTTTTTTCAGATTTACGTTTCTTGGCTTCTCTATCTTCCTTTTCATTTCCCACACTGCCACCATGTTAAGTTACCCAAGCTATTAAGTTTGAACATCCATTAGAATATACGTATGTAGCAGCCAAACATATCTTTTCCGCTTTATCAGGTCTACTTAATTCTCAAAAGTGTCTTTTTGATTGAATTGTTGAAAGTGAGTTTGTTAAAATTGTCCGTTTCTGGGGAGAGGTATTAGTGAAGTATTAGTGAAGTATTAGTGAAGTATTAGTGAAGTATTAGTGAAGATTTCTAGTGCTTTTAGTATTGTCATTATTACTGCAGTGAAGATGGATGTATATTTTGTGATACTATATAGTGTTGCCGTTTTCCATACTGGGATTTATATCCTGTCCCTAAATTTTCATCTTCTCACTTGGATCATCTGTGTTTACTGCAATGCTTTTCTTTAATATGTGTTGTACATATTTGGCTGTGTTTTCAATATTTTTAAATTTTTTACAGTATTTGTTTTATTAAGTATTTCTGCAAGGTAGTAGCCCTTGTTCTTGTTTCTTAAGCTTCTATTAACAACCGTTATTAATTAATGTAATTAAAGTATCGAGGTGGACAATGTCCTCCGTACACTTCCATCCTGTTGGGTGTCTATTTGGATTCATTGGATTTTCGTGTTCTGCTTGTAGACATTTGGCAATAGCTGTATATTTTGGGTGAGACTTGTCTAAAATAACGTTGTTCGTGTAATTTACTCTTAATTCCGGTATCCGTAACATACATTTCTCACAGAAGTGGGCGGAGAACCCAAAGTTTATAACAGACTAAAATGACTCAGTTGTTATGCTTGCCATTCTATAAATCCATGTGAGACTCCCTGAAATAAAAGCACCAACCTTCTATTAATATATCTTCCAAGGTTGCTACCTTTGTAAAAACGCATTCCTGTTCTCGAGTTTGGCCATTAATGTACCATTACTGCAGAGTAGGGGAGACAACCCGCCACAAACAGTTTTCGAACATTCTGTCGTTTCTATCCACCATCGGTTATGATGCGTCTTTTGTTTTTTACACGCATCAAAGGCCCCAGTACTAGCATACAGTAGAAGTTCAGATATATCCGTGAAACAGCTGTGTCAGTCTCCTTCACTTAAGCACTTCATCATCACGATCAGAAAAATCAGCATCATAATCATTATTGCGGTTATCAATGTCATCATAATCGTTACTTTTATCATTATCACTTTAAGTGATGGTAGATTTAAGTGATCATGTACCTTTACAACCTTCTGTCCCATGTATTGTTTATCACAATTTAAAAAAAAACTCTTTTTATGTCATTTCAGAGTAATATATGAGCTGGCAGCTACAATAGACCTGGCAAGGGTGAAGGCGAACATCAAGGTCACACCGAGCAACGCAAATACATACTTTCTGACTGCAGGAAAGTCAGCATATTCCAAACCAAGTAAATCAAGTAGCAGTTAACCATCTCTTCTTGACTGTGTAAGTGATGACAGTAGACGTACCTGGGTTAGAGGCATATCCAGAGAGTATCTGTGTCACAAAAATGACTGTACAGGTCCTTTTACTCTTAAAGCTGTAGGGGTCCTTTATGATTTGGAGTTAACAAATGTTCTTGTATGGCTGACTTAAGTTATGATCAGCTCCGGCCGGGCTTACAGATGGCCGACAAACTTTAAAACGCGAATGATAATATCGTGGGCCGAAGAGGTGGGCCAAAGTTAATATAAAAGAACTTTGAACTGTCAAAGAATTCAGCTTGAAGTCCGGTCTTCACATTAGACATCACGTTTATTAATGGACGTAAGACAGACGATCATGGATGTAATCATAGGCATCATAACAACAGTTCACATTATAATCTCAGGACATCATAGTTAACGTATCTATGTTCATATATGATCAGGCAATTTGGATCATGAGCTTGATTGACATATATTCATATAACGGCTGACCTCTCAAGGGCAGACATACATATTATGACCAAGGGTATGTAATACATCAAAGAATGTCCCATCTTTAAATGGCCTCGTAAACAATATATCTGGACTATCCGAACATCATATTTGAGGCATCATAGTAAACAGTGCATATAAAATCTTAAGTCCTGAATTTGACTGACCTCTCAACATCTGCCGTAATCCATAGGACGGCGAAAATTTACTTTATATTTGTATTCACGTTTGTAATACAATTCTTCCAAGCGGCACGTACTTCAAAATAATAGGCTGGATCCAATAACTTCACTTTATCTTTAATCCATTTTAGTACACCCTAATGAAGGGTCAACAATTCCCCATTGAATGTTCTGACTAGATTCAACTTGGCGAAAACGTAATATATATTTTTCATTAGCTTAAATGAAACTTGCTGTTAAATCCTCACGGCAATAGCTTCTACATGGAAGGCCGTATAAAATAGACATCAACAGTAGTTTACCAACAATATGGGGCTCGAACAAACAGACCAACGTCTGACTTCCATCCCAGCCATTACCTCTCTCTCTGAGGTCACTGCGTCATCCAGTGTTTTGCTACAAAACGCAAAAAATACCCACGCACAAATATGTGCGCTTCCGTGCGTGATGAATTTAATTACAAATATATTCTTACCACATTTTTTGATGCGTACCCTCTTAACAGAAGTAAGACATGTATACTTTAATACTTTTAAGGCACCCAAAAAGGACGTCGCTTTCTTGTTAACTCTGGCCGTATCCTAGACATTTTTTGAATTGTTTATTTACGTGTTTCAGTTACCGGCACCCTCTTTCTTTCTCTGCCCTCTAGCAGATATTTTGTATTTTCCTTCTTACACCACTCTCAGAGACATTTTGTCTCGTCTGTTTACCTAACCTTCCCTGCTGAGGATAGTAGACAGGTGATGCAATATTGAAACGACAGGCATATTCTCGTGTATCCAACCTTGGCCGCTACCGATTAACACTAAAATCGCCAGCGTATTTGTCTAATTCCTGATAAGGCCAGGGTGCGCGTCAGATAAGAGATTACTTGTCTGGGTGACACATTTTAGACAGACAAGGATGACCGAATCGCTTCCTGTCCGAATTGTTATGACAAGATTACTTTAGATAGCAATAATTTGTTACATCTGAAAAAAATTGTCTATGAGTTTACAGATGTGTTGGTGTCCACCTGCCAGGCAATCGGATGTTTTCATACCATATATGGTATCATGCGCAAAATTATTCCATTTCGGAATATTTTGAAATTATCCTACCCAAAACTTTTCTTTAAAATGATTGGAGCCCTGAGCAGCTGCATTACAAACAGATATGGGGGTAGGACAGGCATATAACCTGACACGTTTCAGTGTTATTTCACTGTGAGAATCGCTTACCAAAGACACCAGACTTGCCAGTAGTTAGAATCAGGATTCCATCTTATCAGACCGGACATCTTTTATTGGAGTATTCGTAAGGACTTACAAAACAGCACAGGAAACTTTACCAATTTAATAAGGAAAGCCACTGCCTGAGCAAACTGAACACACGGAGTCATAGAGGGAATTATCTTATAAAAGTAACAATCCTCAAGAACACGTGTAACAGGCCTAATCAAGTGCCTTAACTTCATTCATCTGAGCAAAAAAGTCTGTGAGTCTGGAATGGTGTAAGTTAGTTGTCATTTTACATTCTATATTTTTAATTACTAACATGTGAACTAATATGTATATATTACCATGTGAATATTAATATGTGAAAATCGCTAGTGAATGTCCAAGTCGTTTGAGGCTGGCAACCTCAGCGTATAGAATGATGATTTCATGACCCAACACTGCAAGGGCTGGTGACTGCTTTATCGCTAGTTTCTTAACGACAACTAAAAGCAAAAGATAGTCCCAAGTTCCATATGGGGCACGGAGGAAAAGATAAAGAAAATGATGTACATTCTATGTAAAATACTTACATTTTCAAACCAGTGTAAATGTCTATGTAAAACATATTCCCTTTAAAATTAATGGAAGTTTCCAAGCTTTTCAATCAGTGTAAATGTAAATGAAAACATATTCAATTTATATGGTGAACACTTTTCAATCAGTGGAAATGTAAATTTAATAATATTATATCTGTAATATTACCCTTTTCGTGTAAATGTAAAATAAAGATACAGCTATTTAATTTAAATGTAAAGAAAGTTTTCTCTAGAGGGATTGAGTTTAATTCTCATCGAGGGTAAATTCTGAGGTTAATGGGATGGGGGAATAGAAAGATGGGGGGGGGGGGAAATAGAACACATAGGTATGGGTCGGAAAACGCAATACTCAGGAGACTGATCCGTTTCTATTCGTTTACCATAGTTGTTGGTGGTACCAGGAGGGTACTAATCTCTGGGGGTCCAAATGGGGCAGTGATGCGCAATACAAGACTCAACATGTCTCTTAGCCTCTCCTGCCCAAGTCTACCTCACCTACTCGTGGTGGACCCCGTTATACCCAGTAATCTTGCCGAAGGTTGGGTATCAACCCCAGCGGGAGGCAAGATGGGACAGCAAACGAGGTAAAGGCAAAATCAAATCCCCCAGCCAGAGGGGGAGGCATGAGCACACTCTGCCTTAAGAAACAGGTGCTGAAGTCAGATGTACCAGGCCAGGAGGCGCACCAGCAACCATGGTACCATGCAACCCGCTTTGGTTTAATATGTCTACACAACAGATGTCAAAAAATTATCGTTATGGTGCTCGCCCTGTGGGGTCCCTCCGGGCGGGAGCGGTGCCGGATTCTGAGCCTCGGCAGAGTCCGCCCTCAGCTACTGGAGGTCTCCTTAGTCCGCCAAATGGAGCCAGGAGGCGGAGGGAGAAGGTGACTGGCCAACCGGGTGGGACGACGGCCCCTCTGGGTGTCATGCGTTGGAATGCAGGGGGAGTCGGCAACAAGAGGGCTGAACTGGAGAGTGCCCTATTTCGGAAAGAAATTGGCGTGTGCTGCATGCGGGAAGCCCACCTACGGGAAGGGGGGCATTTTGGGATACGGGGCTGTCGGTGCTTCGGAGTTGACGGGGGAGATCGGAGGGGGGGTGGCGTGCTAGCACTGATGGGGAATAACCTCAGCGCTATAGAATCCAAGACATATGGAGAGGGTGCGGAGTACCAAGTGATCCATCTGGGGCATGGCACTCTGGGGCTGGGTCTCCTAGGCTTCTGCTGCCCCGGTGGCATGCCACTGGACATGACTGGCGTAGATGTCCCCATTGGCAACTTCATAGCGGTGGGGGACTTCGGCAGCCATTCCCAAGGCTGGGGATGCGGCCAGCTGGATGGAAGGGGCGAGGGGGTGGAGGGCTGGCAAGACGACAGTGACCTGGCCCTTCTGGACAACCCTAGTGATCCTCCGGCCTTTTGCTCCAGGGGATGGCGTGGCACCTCTGCTCCGGACCTGGCATTCTGCACACCTGGTTTGGCTGGGATGGTGGAGGGGGAGGTGGGGGAGCGGCTCGGTGGAGGTGATCATCGTCCTGTGTTCATCAAGATTAATAGAACAGTTAATACGGGTCCAAGTCAGCCAAGATGGAATTATAAAAAAGCAAATTGGTCCATTTATCAACACAGAGCAAATCTGCTTACAAAAGATATTAAGGTACTAGACAGAGACATTAACAGAGTCATCTGGGATTTTAATAATGGAGTACTCAAGGCAGCAAAGGAGACAATACCGAGAGGAGCGAGGAAGAACTGTGTACCATATTGGTCCAACACACTACAGAACCTACATGAAGATATGAATGAAGCAAGGCACACTGCAGAGGTACAACCATCCCAACAGAACCATATCATGCTACAAAGGGCAAAAGCAAGGTTCATTGAAGGAGGGCTGGAGGCCCGGGGGAGAGGCTGGAGGGAGGGGACATATAAACTAGACCTTGAGGGGGGGGGGAGAAAGTTGTGGAAGCTCACTGGACGGTTGGGTGGCGATAACGGTTCTCAGCGGCAGGCCGTTGCGCTAGACGATGCGGGGAAACTGTGTACCGGCAAACGGGCAGCGGACATATTTGCGGAATCCTACAGGGGTGAAAGTGGCGTCTCCGTCGGTTTGCGCAGACGGCGAGACATTCGTCGGGAAATGATCCACGCTGGAGCTGGTGGAAACGGTCCGGACGTTGTGTCCAAACCTTTCGATATGGACGGGTTGAAAACGGCCGTGTGGAAGCTTAGAGACAGGAGATCGCCGGGCCCGGATGGTATGGCCAACGAGGTGCTAAGACACCTGGGATGTGCAGCGGTGAGCAAACTGTTGCAGATGTACAACTACAGTTGGATGACAGGCAGTGTGCCACAGATATGGAGAGAGGCGCTCATGTGTCCCATCATAAAGAAAGGAAAAGACAACGGGAGGGCCACCAGCTACAGACCAGTAAGTCTAGCAGGCTGTGTGTGTAGGACAATGGAGAGGATGGTCGACAGGGGATTGAAATGGTGCTTGGAATCCGAGGGAATTTTGGTGCCAGAACGGGCAGGGTTTGGAGAGTGCGGCAGCACAGGGGGCCAAATCACATGCCTGTCACGGATCGTTGAAGATGCCTTCCAAGGGGAGAGAGGAGTCTTTGCCCTATGGATGGATCTCCAAGGGGCTTTTGACAGGGTATGGAGGGACGGGTTAGTGGTAAAACTGCGGGGGAACGGAGTCAGGGGTGGTATGAGAAAATGGATCCGGTCGTTCCTGCACAGTCGGAGGGCAAGAGTCACTGTGGAAGGTCGCGGCGGCAAGAGAGTCCTCCTGGAGCATGGAGTTCCTCGGGGCTCAGTGTTGTCTCCCACCCTGTTCCTTGTGTTCATCGGTGGCCTCATCCGCGGTCTGCCACGGGGTGTGAGAGCTGCCCTGTGCGCTGGCGACTTGGTGGTGTGGTGTGTGGGGGAGCATCTGGCTATCGCTAATAAGCGAATACAAAGGGCAGCAGACAACATAGCAGCATGGGCAGAGAGATGGATGGTGCAGGTCAACGCTGAAAAATCATCAACAACACTTTTCACGCTCTCCAACAAAGACAAAGCAGGAGAGATACGACTTGGAAGTGTACATGTCCGGGCAGATGGGGGGCCGGTGTGCTTGGGCATTACATTGGATAAGAGAATGGCGTGGAGGCGCCGCATCGAGGGAGCAGAGGCTGGAGCGAGAGGAGGACTTTCCATGCTGAGGAAAATGGCTGGATCAAGTTGGGGAGCTAACGAAACAACACTAAAGAAAGTGTATACAGGTGCAATAAGACCTATATTAGAGTACGGATCGGCAGCATGGTCTACAGCAGCCAAATCACACCTACAAGCCTTAGATAAAGTACAAAGTCAAGCGCTTGGGTTGGTCACGGGTGCCATGGAGACCGCGCCAATAGATGAAATGGAGAGAGTCACGGGCGTTCCACCTTTGTTATACGGACGAGGCACTGGGGCCCTGATCCAGGCAGAGAAGTGCGGGAGCATGCCCGCACATCCGGTGAAGGCTAGATTTGGAGATTTGGCCAGTGGGAGGTTGAAGAGAAGCAGTTTTGTGCATCGGTCCAAGAGACTAATTAGAACATACAGGGATGAGCTGCCGGACGTCACTGGGGAAATAACTCCCACACTCCTCCCAACCCCATGGGAACAGCATCAAAATTTCAGTATTAAGACCTCCATAACTACCGCCTGCCCCATGGGAGAGCTAAATACTCTCCAAAGGAGGATAGCAGCGTGTGACATGATTGGGGAACTGTGCCCCAGAGAGGCATGGGTCCAAGTATATACTGATGGATCTGCAACCAGAGCAGTGAAGAACGGAGGCGCAGGAGTTTATGTGGTCTATCCAGACAGAGAAAGTGAGTCCGCCTGTTCACCTACTGGAATATTCTGTTCAAACTATGCTGCTGAAGTACAGGCCATAAGCATTGCTGCAGGAATGATGGATAACACAATGGGCCAATGTCAGCGGGTTGTGTTCCTTGCCGATGCGGTGTCGGTTCTGCAGGCCCTCGGCAGTGATAGGCTGCCGGAGTTGAACAAAGTCCTATGCGAAGTGGGTATCAAGGGAAGGGTAGTGCTGCAGTGGATACCGTCACGCTGTGGCGTGCCAGGAGGTGAGAGAGCAGGTGTGTTGGCAGGGGAGGGAGCGACACGGGAACGGAAGGAACAGACGGTCACATTCCAGGAGAGGGGGACCCTTATCAAGGCCATCGGGAGGGCTGATCAACGGAGAGACAACTGTCAATGTCTTGATCGAGCAAAACGGGTGATCCTGTTCCGTGTGAGAGCGGGACACAACAGACTGAACGGTCACTTATACAGACTGAGATTGGTCCCATCACCCCTATGTACGTGTGGACGGGCAGCACGGACGGCCGAGCACATCCTGCGGGACTGCCACGTGCTTGGCCGGTTGCGAGCTGGGCATTGGCCCACGGAGACGCACGTCCACACAGGGCTGTTTGGGAGTCTTGGAGAACTTTCGGCCACAGCAGCGTGCATCCAGAGAGCCGGACTTCTTGTGTAGACATTTCTAAACAACAGCGAACGAGAAGAAGAAGAAGAAGAAGAAACAAGAAGGTTGTACCTCCTACTTCATAGCTAATTTATAATCTATTTCCAGACTGAACACAATACGTAACAAACACTGAGTTCAGAGCGGTAGGCCAACTGCTATCTTCATCTGAAACAATTGACATCAGTATACTCCTCCCTAATGGTTACTACGCCTCTGCAATTCCAGCATTATTTCTTTCTAGTCAATAAGATAGGTGTCAGTGTACTGTTTGGCAATTCCATGTAGTTTTACTTTCTTCCGACACCTTCTGTTCAGGTTGGAGCACTATATAGGCTTTGCCTCATGTTCGCTACTGAACCACACACATATACAGACATAAATTACACTGACAAACAACATTTTTCTTTCTTATATAAGAATAAGTGTTCTTAGGTCAGTTTCTTGCGCTGATTTCAAATCTGAAATCCGTTTATCTCTATCACGTCAAGTTCTTAAGATATTTGTGAATAAATATATTTTTGGGAAACCGTTATTTGCTCCATTTCATTTTTACTCTATAACTTATTAAAAATTAATAAAAAGCAACATAATTCTACTTTTGATACTGCTAAAAGATGCATGACATATGTTAAGCGATTTTTCTAATAGTTACTGTATTTTGAAATAATTCTGAGCAAAATATGGCTTCTAGAAGTTGTAGAAATTCGGCTGATCTGTTCTGTTACGTGTGCGGATATTTTACCGATCGTGTTGACCAGAAAAACTTTACACCATTACTAAAGAAAGCATATGAACTTTATTTCGATTCGAAAGTTGATGATGCAAATAAATCTTGGAAGCCAAATGCAGTTTGTTCGATACATTGGCAGGTTGGTTACGAAAATCGCCGAAGCATAAGTCGATGCCTTTTGGAGTGCCAGTAATATGGCGTGAACATACAAATCACACTACTGATTGTTACTTCTGCTTGACAAATATCCATGGTTTCACTTTTAAAACTAGAAAGTCTGTGGTTTATCCAAATATTGAATCGGTTTCGAAACCAGTGCCTCATGATCCAATCACGTGTCCGATCCAAGTACCACCAGAACAATATCCGTTGGACGTGAATGAACCATCAGAAAGTGATAGTTTACCTGCTTTAGAAACTAATTCTGACTCAGATTACATACCGGTGAATGATGGTGTTTACTTAATTAACCATTCAGAACTTTCAGATCTAATACGTGATCTCGCTCTTACCAAAGGACAAGCGGAATTACTCGGTTCGCGACTCAAAGAATGGAATATTTTAGCGCCCAATACTCCGATATCTAAATTTCGTCATAGACACAGAGAACTTGTTCAATACTTTGAGATGGATGATGACATTTGCTATTGCAAAGATGTAAACGGTCATGAGCACATAGTCAACGAATGGCGATTTTTCATCGATTCTTCCAAGACTAGTCTAAAAGCCGTGTTATTGCATAACAGAAATTTATTTTCATCAATTCCAGTCGCCTACTCTGTTCATATGAAAGAAACTTATGACAATATGGCTATACGTTTGGAAAAAATAAAGTACAATGACTACCAATGGCGGATTTGTGGAGACCTAAAGGTCATTGCAATTCTCACGGGCATGCAGACTGGGTATACTAAATTTTGTTGCTTCCGATGTGAATGGGACAGCCGCAACAGACAGGAACATTATGCAAGAAAGGTGTGGCCTATCCGGGATCGTATGCAGCTCGGGCATAAAAATGTAATACACGAGCCATTAGTTAACAAAGACAGCTTCATTTTACCACTGTTACATATAAAGTTGGGGCTCATGAAGAATTTTGTAAAAGCGTTAGATAAAACGAGCAAAGCTTTCACTTATCTTCGAGAAAAGTTTCCGCAAGTTAGCGATGCAAAGATAAAGGAAGGTATCTTTGTAGGACCTCAGATTAGGAAAGTTATTGCAGACAAACAATTCGAGAACTTGTTACATGGTAGTGAACTTCGCGCATGGATGGCATTCAAATCGATCGTCGATAACTTTCTGGGAAATCACAAATCTGTCGACTATGTTGCATATTGTTAAGCAGTGCATAGATGCATACAGAATTATGGGCTGTAACATGTCCCTCAAAATCCATTTGCTCGATTCGCATCTTGACTTTTTCCCTGACAACCTTGGCGAAGTCAGCGATGAACATGGAGAACGATTCCATCAAGATATCGCCGTAATGGAGTCACGTTATCAAGGACGGTGGAGTGTGACCATGCTTGCCGATTATTGTTGGATGCTTCATCGCGATGTACCACATGCCATTCACCGACGAAAGTCGACTGCAAAGAAATTCAAGCCTACATAACTGTTATACTTCTTGTACGAATGATGTTGTAATACTGTATGCGTTGTTAAAAAACTTCAATTGCGTATTTCTAGAGATCCCGACCTGATAGAGAAAAACGGTTTGCAGATTTAAAAACAGCGCATTAAAATTGACCAGAAAAACATAGAAATGTTAGAGAAAGAAAAAAAAAGTTTTTTTTTGTTAGTCAGTGTTATCAATTTACATTCAATTTTCATTAAAAAGATATTGAATATATCAAGCTTACCACAATTCATGGAATAATATACAGTTACGTTGACTGGCAATGAATATAGCACAATTTCGATCTGCCGATGTCCCAGGCTTTTATTTAGAAAAATATGCACTGGCGCTCAACGCACTGGTTCTTTAGTAAGTTTATTTGAAAAATGTGGTACTGAACTAACGCTCCTAATTGCCTATATTGGCGGGTCTAACCAATCGAGCCATGTTTACACTGGCGTTTGAAAAAAAAGTACCCTTCCTTCCGTCTCCCCTAACAACAAAAGATAGTATTTGTAGCCCGACTAATCGTGTTTAGCCTTACATTTATTGCGCTCCAATCAAATAGGATTTAACATGGGGACCTATTTCCCGTACAATGGTGGTTTTAAAATCTGCCACTGAGCGATTCTGATTTGGGTGTTGTCTGACACCCTCACTATTTCTTTTGGCTATAATTTGTTAATTCCTAGACTATTTGCGTAACGTTTAACATATTCTTTGTCAGCAAGTCCTAAGGAACCCAAATATACAAATTTAAAAGAGCTAAGTGGCTGCTTTCAAAATATGCATTTTCTTCTAGGATAGTCGTGCTGTTGCCACCTCCTCACTTCCAAACTTTATGGTGTCTGGTGTACTGTCATGTTTTCAGACATAAAACAGTATAATGTCATATTTCCTAATAAGCATTTTGTAAGTTTTAAAACCTAACTCTCGTATGGGTAGTGTTTTTTATCACTGTCGATTTGAAAAAAGCTAGTGCTTGTGGCCTTACACGCGTGATGGTAGTAATTGTATAGCGAGACGCGTGTTAGTGTGGCATGCGTTCCGGCTTTCAGCCTTCCCTTCTCTCTATCCTAATTCCATCTGTCTTTCGTTTATGGTAACTTAGTGTATAAAATGACATGAATGGAATATTAAATATAGGTCAGCTTGCGTATCTCAAGGTTTTTCTTAGAAATGCAGTACACGTTTTATCGTAGAAAGCGTGTATGCTGCAGTAGGCTTTTACTATCAACGTGAAACGTTACAATTTGCAGACGAAGTAGAAAACAAGGGGGATTTCGAGTACAGTCATTGTGACAGCACTGTTCTTTACCATTCTTCTCTCCTTTTATTGAAGTGATTTGTTAGGCTTTACATTTACTTTTTAATTTATATATGTGGATTAGAATTTCACACGACACAAGTCCAACACAAAAATAAGAATCTTCAACTCAAATGTGAAGTCAGTCCTATTGTATGGCTCTGAGACATGGAGAACAACAAAAACAACAACCAAAAAGCTACAGACTTTTATAAATGGGTGCTTGCGTAGAATAGAAGGACTGAAATGGTATGACAAAGTCAGAAATGTGGAACTGAGGGCAAGAACCAGACACGCGCCAGTGGAACAAGAGTTGAGAAGAAGACGCTGGCGATGGATAGGACACACATTGAGGAACCTGTTGATAGCATTACAAGGCAGTCCTTGTTCTGGAATCCACAGGGAAAGAGAGGCAGAGGTAGACCAAAAAACACATGGAGAAGAGAACTGGAAACAGAGGTGAAAATGATGAGGAAAACATGGAAAGAACTTGAGCGGATGGCACAGGACAGGAAGACTTGGCATGTGTTTGTTGATGGCCTATGCTCCTTGGGGAGCTAAAGGGTATTGATTGATTGAACCACTCTTTGCAGCAGAGGACAGAACGGCGCAGTTACCAAAGTTAAGTTTTATATAACAGGTCTGATTCATGCTACATGGCCCGCCACACTATTACAGACAATGGGATGAAACGATTGGTTGGCTAAGCTGCTAAAGATTAACTGATTTTGAACTGTTGGATTGGGCGTCAGATCAGACGTCCCAGGCTTTCCCGCCTTTCTCCGCTTTGTTAACCACATGGCAGTTTTTTGTTGTAAAGGGGAGGGCAAAACACACATACATTCACTAAATTTTCCATTTTTTATTTGCTCCATGTGAAGTGGGGAGATGACACCATATTTTGATACTATATATATCTTCATCATCATCATCATCATCATCATCATCAGTTGCCATCTCCACAACGAAGGTTGGCTGTAATGGATCTCCAACGTCTTCTGTCTCTTGTCTTGGTGGTGCACTCTGATAGACTCTTTCTTGTCCATCTCTTGATGTTATCTTCCCACTTATAGCGTTGTCTTCCCCTTGTACGTTTGCCTTCAACTCTCCCTTCTGTTATGGTCTTCTGCAAGGTGTTATGCCTTTTTATGTGGCCAAAGTATTTTAACTGCCGAACTTTGACCTCCCTTATTAGTTCTCTTATCATACCTAGATTTTCTAGGACCTCCTTATTTGTTTTCATCTCTTTCCATGAGATACGCCCCATTCTTCTATATATCCACATTTCAAGAGCCTCAATTCTTTCTTCCAAATGCTTATTCATCGTCCATGTTTCTGCACCATACAGAAATGCAGAATATATATAACACTTTATGATTCTCAGTTTTAATTTGTGAGATAACTGTTTGGATGTCAGTATATGTTTCATGTTGTTGAATGTAGCTTTGGCTATTCCTATTCTCTTCTTGATTTCTGTTTCACATCTGCCATCTTCTGTTATTATATGACCAAGATATACGTAGCTCTTGACTTGTTCCAGGATTTTCCCATTTACGCTTATCTTAATTATACTCCATTAAAAATGTAATTTGATGATGAGAAATACTCCGTTCACCCACTGATGGGTTATTATTACGATATAAATTGTTTTCAATTCCAAATATTAAGAATAATTGCACATACGTTAAACTGGCATCGCATCTGTCCGATCAATTCAATTAAGGTAAATCAAAAGGACCACATTTGTGTGCGTATTAAAAAAATATCCAAAGAAACAAACAAATAATTTAGTTTTAATTTAATGATGAAAAATATCCCGTTCAACCTCTGGTTAAAATTAGGATATATATTGTTGTCAATTCCAAATAATATGAGCAACTGCCGATATGGGAAAGCGGCATCACACCTGTCAATTCATTGTAAATAGGGTAAATCACAGTTACCAATTATGCTTGTATGTTTTAAAAAAACCCAAAACATAAAAGAGAGCTAAAACAAAATAAAATAAAGCCAAACATAAAAAGGCTAACAAAAATACCAAAAAAAATAATAATTAGGGGGTGGGGTATAAAGACCTATTTCCAAACGTTTTAACTATATTATGCATTTCCCTAGGTCTGTCTGTTCTTAATACTTCTTCTAATTGTATGGGTAAATTTGATGCCTGCAAATAATCTAATATTAGGATTCTCTGTTTTTCATTTCTCTTACATTTAACATGACATGTTCTATACAACTTCATTGAAGACATTCTACACAGTAAGGTTCTTCTATTATGAAATAGAATACTCTGAGCTGTATTCTGAGAAGTGTCTTATTGCTGAGAGCCTTCTTTAGATATTGCCAAGATATCTGACATTTTCTTGTTGAAGCCTTGAACAGCTTATGTGCTTGTTTCCTTTCAGATTTTTATCCCACTCGGCTGACAATGTTATTATTTCTTTAATTGAACTTTCTTCTTCTTCTTCTTCTTCTTCTTCTTCTTCTTCTTCTTCTTCTTCTTCTTCTTCTTCTTCTTCTTCTTCTTCTTCTTCGTACACTCTCTGACGTCTACTTGACTGTTTTCAAAGAAAGCAAAAAGTCGGCTTGAGGTTTTTTCTCTTAATATCAGATTTACATTCTTAAATTTTTTTCAGATTTACGTTTCTTGGCTTCTCTATCTTCCTTTTCATTTCCCACACTGCCACCATGTTAAGTTACCCAAGCTATTAAGTTTGAACATCCATTAGAATATACGTATGTAGCAGCCAAACATATCTTTTCCGCTTTATCAGGTCTACTTAATTCTCAAAAGTGTCTTTTTGATTGAATTGTTGAAAGTGAGTTTGTTAAAATTGTCCGTTTCTGGGGAGAGGTATTAGTGAAGTATTAGTGAAGTATTAGTGAAGTATTAGTGAAGTATTAGTGAAGATTTCTAGTGCTTTTAGTATTGTCATTATTACTGCAGTGAAGATGGATGTATATTTTGTGATACTATATAGTGTTGCCGTTTTCCATACTGGGATTTATATCCTGTCCCTAAATTTTCATCTTCTCACTTGGATCATCTGTGTTTACTGCAATGCTTTTCTTTAATATGTGTTGTACATATTTGGCTGTGTTTTCAATATTTTTTAAATTTTTTACAGTATTTGTTTTATTAAGTATTTCTGCAAGGTAGTAGCCCTTGTTCTTGTTTCTTAAGCTTCTATTAACAACCGTTATTAATTAATGTAATTAAAGTATCGAGGTGGACAATGTCCTCCGTACACTTCCATCCTGTTGGGTGTCTATTTGGATTCATTGGATTTTCGTGTTCTGCTTGTAGACATTTGGCAATAGCTGTATATTTTGGGTGAGACTTGTCTAAAATAACGTTGTTCGTGTAATTTACTCTTAATTCCGGTATCCGTAACATACATTTCTCACAGAAGTGGGCGGAGAACCCAAAGTTTATAACAGACTAAAATGACTCAGTTGTTATGCTTGCCATTCTATAAATCCATGTGAGACTCCCTGAAATAAAAGCACCAACCTTCTATTAATATATCTTCCAAGGTTGCTACCTTTGTAAAAACGCATTCCTGTTCTCGAGTTTGGCCATTAATGTACCATTACTGCAGAGTAGGGGAGACAACCCGCCACAAACAGTTTTCGAACATTCTGTCGTTTCTATCCACCATCGGTTATGATGCGTCTTTTGTTTTTTACACGCATCAAAGGCCCCAGTACTAGCATACAGTAGAAGTTCAGATATATCCGTGAAACAGCTGTGTCAGTCTCCTTCACTTAAGCACTTCATCATCACGATCAGAAAAATCAGCATCATAATCATTATTGCGGTTATCAATGTCATCATAATCGTTACTTTTATCATTATCACTTTAAGTGATGGTAGATTTAAGTGATCATGTACCTTTACAACCTTCTGTCCCATGTATTGTTTATCACAATTTAAAAAAAAACTCTTTTTATGTCATTTCAGAGTAATATATGAGCTGGCAGCTACAATAGACCTGGCAAGGGTGAAGGCGAACATCAAGGTCACACCGAGCAACGCAAATACATACTTTCTGACTGCAGGAAAGTCAGCATATTCCAAACCAAGTAAATCAAGTAGCAGTTAACCATCTCTTCTTGACTGTGTAAGTGATGACAGTAGACGTACCTGGGTTAGAGGCATATCCAGAGAGTATCTGTGTCACAAAAATGACTGTACAGGTCCTTTTACTCTTAAAGCTGTAGGGGTCCTTTATGATTTGGAGTTAACAAATGTTCTTGTATGGCTGACTTAAGTTATGATCAGCTCCGGCCGGGCTTACAGATGGCCGACAAACTTTAAAACGCGAATGATAATATCGTGGGCCGAAGAGGTGGGCCAAAGTTAATATAAAAGAACTTTGAACTGTCAAAGAATTCAGCTTGAAGTCCGGTCTTCACATTAGACATCACGTTTATTAATGGACGTAAGACAGACGATCATGGATGTAATCATAGGCATCATAACAACAGTTCACATTATAATCTCAGGACATCATAGTTAACGTATCTATGTTCATATATGATCAGGCAATTTGGATCATGAGCTTGATTGACATATATTCATATAACGGCTGACCTCTCAAGGGCAGACATACATATTATGACCAAGGGTATGTAATACATCAAAGAATGTCCCATCTTTAAATGGCCTCGTAAACAATATATCTGGACTATCCGAACATCATATTTGAGGCATCATAGTAAACAGTGCATATAAAATCTTAAGTCCTGAATTTGACTGACCTCTCAACATCTGCCGTAATCCATAGGACGGCGAAAATTTACTTTATATTTGTATTCACGTTTGTAATACAATTCTTCCAAGCGGCACGTACTTCAAAATAATAGGCTGGATCCAATAACTTCACTTTATCTTTAATCCATTTTAGTACACCCTAATGAAGGGTCAACAATTCCCCATTGAATGTTCTGACTAGATTCAACTTGGCGAAAACGTAATATATATTTTTCATTAGCTTAAATGAAACTTGCTGTTAAATCCTCACGGCAATAGCTTCTACATGGAAGGCCGTATAAAATAGACATCAACAGTAGTTTACCAACAATATGGGGCTCGAACAAACAGACCAACGTCTGACTTCCATCCCAGCCATTACCTCTCTCTCTGAGGTCACTGCGTCATCCAGTGTTTTGCTACAAAACGCAAAAAATACCCACGCACAAATATGTGCGCTTCCGTGCGTGATGAATTTAATTACAAATATATTCTTACCACATTTTTTGATGCGTACCCTCTTAACAGAAGTAAGACATGTATACTTTAATACTTTTAAGGCACCCAAAAAGGACGTCGCTTTCTTGTTAACTCTGGCCGTATCCTAGACATTTTTTGAATTGTTTATTTACGTGTTTCAGTTACCGGCACCCTCTTTCTTTCTCTGCCCTCTAGCAGATATTTTGTATTTTCCTTCTTACACCACTCTCAGAGACATTTTGTCTCGTCTGTTTACCTAACCTTCCCTGCTGAGGATAGTAGACAGGTGATGCAATATTGAAACGACAGGCATATTCTCGTGTATCCAACCTTGGCCGCTACCGATTAACACTAAAATCGCCAGCGTATTTGTCTAATTCCTGATAAGGCCAGGGTGCGCGTCAGATAAGAGATTACTTGTCTGGGTGACACATTTTAGACAGACAAGGATGACCGAATCGCTTCCTGTCCGAATTGTTATGACAAGATTACTTTAGATAGCAATAATTTGTTACATCTGAAAAAAATTGTCTATGAGTTTACAGATGTGTTGGTGTCCACCTGCCAGGCAATCGGATGTTTTCATACCATATATGGTATCATGCGCAAAATTATTCCATTTCGGAATATTTTGAAATTATCCTACCCAAAACTTTTCTTTAAAATGATTGGAGCCCTGAGCAGCTGCATTACAAACAGATATGGGGGTAGGACAGGCATATAACCTGACACGTTTCAGTGTTATTTCACTGTGAGAATCGCTTGCCAAAGACACCAGACTTGCCAGTAGTTAGAATCAGGATTCCATCTTATCAGACCGGACATCTTTTATTGGAGTATTCGTAAGGACTTACAAAACAGCACAGGAAACTTTACCAATTTAATAAGGAAAGCCACTGCCTGAGGAAACTGAACACACGGAGTCATAGAGGGAATTATCTTATAAAAGTAACAATCCTCAAGAACACGTGTAACAGGCCTAATCAAGTGCCTTAACTTCATTCATCTGAGCAAAAAAGTCTGTGAGTCTGGAATGGTGTAAGTTAGTTGTCATTTTACATTCTATATTTTTAATTACTAACATGTGAACTAATATGTATATATTACCATGTGAATATTAATATGTGAAAATCGCTAGTGAATGTCCAAGTCGTTTGAGGCTGGCAACCTCAGCGTATAGAATGATGATTTCATGACCCAACACTGCAAGGGCTGGTGACTGCTTTATCGCTAGTTTCTTAACGACAACTAAAAGCAAAAGATAGTCCCAAGTTCCATATGGGGCACGGAGGAAAAGATAAAGAAAATGATGTACATTCTATGTAAAATACTTACATTTTCAAACCAGTGTAAATGTCTATGTAAAACATATTCCCTTTAAAATTAATGGAAGTTTCCAAGCTTTTCAATCAGTGTAAATGTAAATGAAAACATATTCAATTTATATGGTGAACACTTTTCAATCAGTGGAAATGTAAATTTAATAATATTATATCTGTAATATTACCCTTTTCGTGTAAATGTAAAATAAAGATACAGCTATTTAATTTAAATGTAAAGAAAGTTTTCTCTAGAGGGATTGAGTTTAATTCTCATCGAGGGTAAATTCTGAGGTTAATGGGATGGTGGAATAGAAAGATGGGGGGGGGGGGGAAATAGAACACATAGGTATGGGTCGGAAAACGCAATACTCAGGAGACTGATCCGTTTCTATTCGTTTACCATAGTTGTTGGTGGTACCAGGAGGGTACTAATCTCTGGGGGTCCAAATGGGGCAGTGATGCGCAATACAAGACTCAACATGTCTCTTAGCCTCTCCTGCCCAAGTCTACCTCACCTACTCGTGGTGGACCCCGTTATACCCAGTAATCTTGCCGAAGGTTGGGTATCAACCCCAGCGGGAGGCAAGATGGGACAGCAAACGAGGTAAAGGCAAAATCAAATCCCCCAGCCAGAGGGGGAGGCATGAGCACACTCTGCCTTAAGAAACAGGTGCTGAAGTCAGATGTACCAGGCCAGGAGGCGCACCAGCAACCATGGTACCATGCAACCCGCTTTGGTTTAATATGTCTACACAACAGATGTCAAAAAATTATCGTTATGGTGCTCGCCCTGTGGGGTCCCTCCGGGCGGGAGCGGTGCCGGATTCTGAGCCTCGGCAGAGTCCGCCCTCAGCTACTGGAGGTCTCCTTAGTCCGCCAAATGGAGCCAGGAGGCGGAGGGAGAAGGTGACTGGCCAACCGGGTGGGACGACGGCCCCTCTGGGTGTCATGCGTTGGAATGCAGGGGGAGTCGGCAACAAGAGGGCTGAACTGGAGAGTGCCCTATTTCGGAAAGAAATTGGCGTGTGCTGCATGCGGGAAGCCCACCTACGGGAAGGGGGGCATTTTGGGATACGGGGCTGTCGGTGCTTCGGAGTTGACGGGGGAGATCGGAGGGGGGGTGGCGTGCTAGCACTGATGGGGAATAACCTCAGCGCTATAGAATCCAAGACATATGGAGAGGGTGCGGAGTACCAAGTGATCCATCTGGGGCATGGCACTCTGGGGCTGGGTCTCCTAGGCTTCTGCTGCCCCGGTGGCATGCCACTGGACATGACTGGCGTAGATGTCCCCATTGGCAACTTCATAGCGGTGGGGGACTTCGGCAGCCATTCCCAAGGCTGGGGATGCGGCCAGCTGGATGGAAGGGGCGAGGGGGTGGAGGGCTGGCAAGACGACAGTGACCTGGCCCTTCTGGACAACCCTAGTGATCCTCCGGCCTTTTGCTCCAGGGGATGGCGTGGCACCTCTGCTCCGGACCTGGCATTCTGCACACCTGGTTTGGCTGGGATGGTGGAGGGGGAGGTGGGGGAGCGGCTCGGTGGAGGTGATCATCGTCCTGTGTTCATCAAGATTAATAGAACAGTTAATACGGGTCCAAGTCAGCCAAGATGGAATTATAAAAAAGCAAATTGGTCCATTTATCAACACAGAGCAAATCTGCTTACAAAAGATATTAAGGTACTAGACAGAGACATTAACAGAGTCATCTGGGATTTTAATAATGGAGTACTCAAGGCAGCAAAGGAGACAATACCGAGAGGAGCGAGGAAGAACTGTGTACCATATTGGTCCAACACACTACAGAACCTACATGAAGATATGAATGAAGCAAGGCACACTGCAGAGGTACAACCATCCCAACAGAACCATATCATGCTACAAAGGGCAAAAGCAAGGTTCATTGAAGGAGGGCTGGAGGCCCGGGGGAGAGGCTGGAGGGAGGGGACATATAAACTAGACCTTGAGGGGGGGGAGAAAGTTGTGGAAGCTCACTGGACGGTTGGGTGGCGATAACGGTTCTCAGCGGCAGGCCGTTGCGCTAGACGATGCGGGGAAACTGTGTACCGGCAAACGGGCAGCGGACATATTTGCGGAATCCTACAGGGGTGAAAGTGGCGTCTCCGTCGGTTTGCGCAGACGGCGAGACATTCGTCGGGAAATGATCCACGCTGGAGCTGGTGGAAACGGTCCGGACGTTGTGTCCAAACCTTTCGATATGGACGGGTTGAAAACGGCCGTGTGGAAGCTTAGAGACAGGAGATCGCCGGGCCCGGATGGTATGGCCAACGAGGTGCTAAGACACCTGGGATGTGCAGCGGTGAGCAAACTGTTGCAGATGTACAACTACAGTTGGATGACAGGCAGTGTGCCACAGATATGGAGAGAGGCGCTCATGTGTCCCATCATAAAGAAAGGAAAAGACAACGGGAGGGCCACCAGCTACAGACCAGTAAGCCTAGCAGGCTGTGTGTGTAGGACAATGGAGAGGATGGTCGACAGGGGATTGAAATGGTGCTTGGAATCCGAGGGAATTTTGGTGCCAGAACGGGCAGGGTTTGGAGAGTGCGGCAGCACAGGGGGCCAAATCACATGCCTGTCACGGATCGTTGAAGATGCCTTCCAAGGGGAGAGAGGAGTCTTTGCCCTATGGATGGATCTCCAAGGGGCTTTTGACAGGGTATGGAGGGACGGGTTAGTGGTAAAACTGCGGGGGAACGGAGTCAGGGGTGGTATGAGAAAATGGATCCGGTCGTTCCTGCACAGTCGGAGAGCAAGAGTCACTGTGGAAGGTCGCGGCGGCAAGAGAGTCCTCCTGGAGCATGGAGTTCCTCGGGGCTCAGTGTTGTCTCCCACCCTGTTCCTTGTGTTCATCGGTGGCCTCATCCGCGGTCTGCCACGGGGTGTGAGAGCTGCCCTGTGCGCTGGCGACTTGGTGGTGTGGTGTGTGGGGGAGCATCTGGCTATCGCTAATAAGCGAATACAAAGGGCAGCAGACAACATAGCAGCATGGGCAGAGAGATGGATGGTGCAGGTCAACGCTGAAAAATCATCAACAACACTTTTCACGCTCTCCAACAAAGACAAAGCAGGAGAGATACGACTTGGAAGTGTACATGTCCGGGCAGATGGGGGGCCGGTGTGCTTGGGCATTACATTGGATAAGAGAATGGCGTGGAGGCGCCGCATCGAGGGAGCAGAGGCTGGAGCGAGAGGAGGACTTTCCATGCTGAGGAAAATGGCTGGATCAAGTTGGGGAGCTAACGAAACAACACTAAAGAAAGTGTATACAGGTGCAATAAGACCTATATTAGAGTACGGATCGGCAGCATGGTCTACAGCAGCCAAATCACACCTACAAGCCTTAGATAAAGTACAAAGTCAAGCGCTTGGGTTGGTCACGGGTGCCATGGAGACCGCGCCAATAGATGAAATGGAGAGAGTCACGGGCGTTCCACCTTTGTTATACGGACGAGGCACTGGGGCCCTGATCCAGGCAGAGAAGTGCGGGAGCATGCCCGCACATCCGGTGAAGGCTAGATTTGGAGATTTGGCCAGTGGGAGGTTGAAGAGAAGCAGTTTTGTGCATCGGTCCAAGAGACTAATTAGAACATACAGAGATGAGCTGCCGGACGTCACTGGGGAAATAACTCCCACACTCCTCCCAACCCCATGGGAACAGCATCAAAATTTCAGTATTAAGACCTCCATAACTACCGCCTGCCCCATGGGAGAGCTAAATACTCTCCAAAGGAGGATAGCAGCGTGTGACATGATTGGGGAACTGTGCCCCAGAGAGGCATGGGTCCAAGTATATACTGATGGATCTGCAACCAGAGCAGTGAAGAACGGAGGCGCAGGAGTTTATGTGGTCTATCCAGACAGAGAAAGTGAGTCCGCCTGTTCACCTACTGGAATATTCTGTTCAAACTATGCTGCTGAAGTACAGGCCATAAGCATTGCTGCAGGAATGATGGATAACACAATGGGCCAATGTCAGCGGGTTGTGTTCCTTGCCGATGCGGTGTCGGTTCTGCAGGCCCTCGGCAGTGATAGGCTGCCGGAGTTGAACAAAGTCCTATGCGAAGTGGGTATCAAGGGAAGGGTAGTGCTGCAGTGGATACCGTCACGCTGTGGCGTGCCAGGAGGTGAGAGAGCAGGTGTGTTGGCAGGGGAGGGAGCGACACGGGAACGGAAGGAACAGACGGTCACATTCCAGGAGAGGGGGACCCTTATCAAGGCCACCGGGAGGGCTGATCAACGGAGAGACAACTGTCAATGTCTTGATCGAGCAAAACGGGTGATCCTGTTCCGTGTGAGAGCGGGACACAACAGACTGAACGGTCACTTATACAGACTGAGATTGGTCCCATCACCCCTATGTACGTGTGGACGGGCAGCACGGACGGCCGAGCACATCCTGCGGGACTGCCACGTGCTTGGCCGGTTGCGAGCTGGGCATTGGCCCACGGAGACGCACGTCCACACAGGGCTGTTTGGGAGTCTTGGAGAACTTTCGGCCACAGCAGCGTGCATCCAGAGAGCCGGACTTCTTGTGTAGACATTTCTAAACAACAGCGAACGAGAAGAAGAAGAAGAAGAAACAAGAAGGCTGTACCTCCTACTTCATAGCTAATTTATAATCTATTTCCAGACTGAACACAATACGTAACAAACACTGAGTTCAGAGCGGTAGGCCAACTGCTATCTTCATCTGAAACAATTGACATCAGTATACTCCTCCCTAATGGTTACTACGCCTCTGCAATTCCAGCATTATTTCTTTCTAGTCAATAAGATAGGTGTCAGTGTACTGTTTGGCAATTCCATGTAGTTTTACTTTCTTCCGACACCTTCTGTTCAGGTTGGAGCACTATATAGGCTTTGCCTCATGTTCGCTACTGAACCACACACATATACAGACATAAATTATCAATTTACATTCAATTTTCATTAAAAAGATATTGAATATATCAAGCTTACCACAATTCATGGAATAATATACAGTTACGTTGACTGGCAATGAATATAGCACAATTTCGATCTGCCGATGTCCCAGGCTTTTATTTAGAAAAATATGCACTGGCGCTCAACGCACTGGTTCTTTAGTAAGTTTATTTGAAAAATGTGGTACTGAACTAACGCTCCTAATTTTTATATTGGCGGGTCTAACCAATCGAGCCATGTTTACACTGGCGTTTGAAAAAAAAGTACCCTTCCTTCCGTCTCCCCTAACAACAAAAGATAGTATTTGTAGCCCGACTAATCGTGTTTAGCCTTACATTTATTGCGCTCCAATCAAATAGGATTTAACATGGGGACCTATTTCCCGTACAATGGTGGTTTTAAAATCTGCCACTGAGCGATTCTGATTTGGGTGTTGTCTGACACCCTCACTATTTCTTTTGGCTATAATTTGTTAATTCCTAGACTATTTGCGTAACGTTTAACATATTCTTTGTCAGCAAGTCCTAAGGAACCCAAATATACAAATTTAAAAGAGCTAAGTGGCTGCTTTCAAAATATGCATTTTCTTCTAGGATAGTCGTGCTGTTGCCACCTCCTCACTTCCAAACTTTATGGTGTCTGGTGTACTGTCATGTTTTCAGACATAAAACAGTATAATGTCATATTTCCTAATAAGCATTTTGTAAGTTTTAAAACCTAACTCTCGTATGGGTAGTGTTTTTTATCACTGTCGATTTGAAAAAAGCTAGTGCTTGTGGCCTTACACGCGTGATGGTAGTAATTGTATAGCGAGACGCGTGTTAGTGTGGCATGCGTTCCGGCTTTCAGCCTTCCCTTCTCTCTATCCTAATTCCATCTGTCTTTCGTTTATGGTAACTTAGTGTATAAAATGACATGAATGGAATATTAAATATAGGTCAGCTTGCGTATCTCAAGGTTTTTCTTAGAAATGCAGTACACGTTTTATCGTAGAAAGCGTGTATGCTGCAGTAGGCTTTTACTATCAACGTGAAACGTTACAATTTGCAGACGAAGTAGAAAACAAGGGGGATTTCGAGTACAGTCATTGTGACAGCACTGTTCTTTACCATTCTTCTCTCCTTTTATTGAAGTGATTTGTTAGGCTTTACATTTACTTTTTAATTTATATATGTGGATTAGAATTTCACACGACACAAGTCCAACACAAAAATAAGAATCTTCAACTCAAATGTGAAGTCAGTCCTATTGTATGGCTCTGAGACATGGAGAACAACAAAAACAACAACCAAAAAGCTACAGACTTTTATAAATGGGTGCTTGCGTAGAATAGAAGGACTGAAATGGTATGACAAAGTCAGAAATGTGGAACTGAGGGCAAGAACCAGACACGCGCCAGTGGAACAAGAGTTGAGAAGAAGACGCTGGCGATGGATAGGACACACATTGAGGAACCTGTTGATAGCATTACAAGGCAGTCCTTGTTCTGGAATCCACAGGGAAAGAGAGGCAGAGGTAGACCAAAAAACACATGGAGAAGAGAACTGGAAACAGAGGTGAAAATGATGAGGAAAACATGGAAAGAACTTGAGCGGATGGCACAGGACAGGAAGACTTGGCATGTGTTTGTTGATGGCCTATGCTCCTTGGGGAGCTAAAGGGTATTGATTGATTGAACCACTCTTTGCAGCAGAGGACAGAACGGCGCAGTTACCAAAGTTAAGTTTTATATAACAGGTCTGATTCATGCTACATGGCCCGCCACACTATTACAGACAATGGGATGAAACGATTGGTTGGCTAAGCTGCTAAAGATTAACTGATTTTGAACTGTTGGATTGGGCGTCAGATCAGACGTCCCAGGCTTTCCCGCCTTTCTCCGCTTTGTTAACCACATGGCAGTTTTTTGTTGTAAAGGGGAGGGCAAAACACACATACATTCACTAAATTTTCCATTTTTTATTTGCTCCATGTGAAGTGGGGAGATGACACCATATTTTGATACTATATATCTTAATTCATCATCATCATCATCATCATCATCATCAGTTGCCATCTCCACAACGAAGGTTGGCTGTAATGGATCTCCAACGTCTTCTGTCTCTTGTCTTGGTGGTGCACTCTGATAGACTCTTTCTTGTCCATCTCTTGATGTTATCTTCCCACTTATAGCGTTGTCTTCCCCTTGTACGTTTGCCTTCAACTCTCCCTTCTGTTATGGTCTTCTGCAAGGTGTTATGCCTTTTTATGTGGCCAAAGTATTTTAACTGCCGAACTTTGACCTCCCTTATTAGTTCTCTTATCATACCTAGATTTTCTAGGACCTCCTTATTTGTTTTCATCTCTTTCCATGAGATACGCCCCATTCTTCTATATATCCACATTTCAAGAGCCTCAATTCTTTCTTCCAAATGCTTATTCATCGTCCATGTTTCTGCACCATACAGAAATGCAGAATATATATAACACTTTATGATTCTCAGTTTTAATTTGTGAGATAACTGTTTGGATGTCAGTATATGTTTCATGTTGTTGAATGTAGCTTTGGCTATTCCTATTCTCTTCTTGATTTCTGTTTCACATCTGCCATCTTCTGTTATTATATGACCAAGATATACGTAGCTCTTGACTTGTTCCAGGATTTTCCCATTTACGCTTATCTTAATTATACTCCATTAAAAATGTAATTTGATGATGAGAAATACTCCGTTCACCCACTGATGGGTTATTATTACGATATAAATTGTTTTCAATTCCAAATATTAAGAATAATTGCACATACGTTAAACTGGCATCGCATCTGTCCGATCAATTCAATTAAGGTAAATCAAAAGGACCACATTTGTGTGCGTATTAAAAAAATATCCAAAGAAACAAACAAATAATTTAGTTTTAATTTAATGATGAAAAATATCCCGTTCAACCTCTGGTTAAAATTAGGATATATATTGTTGTCAATTCCAAATAATATGAGCAACTGCCGATATGGGAAAGCGGCATCACACCTGTCAATTCATTGTAAATAGGGTAAATCACAGTTACCAATTATGCTTGTATGTTTAAAAAAAAACCCAAAACATAAAAGAGAGCTAAAACAAAATAAAATAAAGCCAAACATAAAAAGGCTAACAAAAATACCAAAAAAATAATAATTAGGGGGTGGGGTATAAAGACCTATTTCCAAACGTTTTAACTATATTATGCATTTCCCTAGGTCTGTCTGTTCTTAATACTTCTTCTAATTGTATGGGTAAATTTGATGCCTGCAAATAATCTAATATTAGGATTCTCTGTTTTTCATTTCTCTTACATTTAACATGACATGTTCTATACAACTTCATTGAAGACATTCTACACAGTAAGGTTCTTCTATTATGAAATAGAATACTCTGAGCTGTATTCTGAGAAGTGTCTTATTGCTGAGAGCCTTCTTTAGATATTGCCAAGATATCTGACATTTTCTTGTTGAAGCCTTGAACAGCTTATGTGCTTGTTTCCTTTCAGATTTTTATCCCACTCGGCTGACAATGTTATTATTTCTTTAATTGAACTTTCTTCTTCTTCTTCTTCTTCTTCTTCTTCTTCTTCTTCTTCTTCTTCTTCTTCTTCTTCTTCTTCTTCTTCTTCGTACACTCTCTGACGTCTACTTGACTGTTTTCAAAGAAAGCAAAAAGTCGGCTTGAGGTTTTTTCTCTTAATATCAGATTTACATTCTTAAATTTTTTTCAGATTTACGTTTCTTGGCTTCTCTATCTTCCTTTTCATTTCCCACACTGCCACCATGTTAAGTTACCCAAGCTATTAAGTTTGAACATCCATTAGAATATACGTATGTAGCAGCCAAACATATCTTTTCCGCTTTATCAGGTCTACTTAATTCTCAAAAGTGTCTTTTTGATTGAATTGTTGAAAGTGAGTTTGTTAAAATTGTCCGTTTCTGGGGAGAGGTATTAGTGAAGTATTAGTGAAGTATTAGTGAAGTATTAGTGAAGTATTAGTGAAGATTTCTAGTGCTTTTAGTATTGTCATTATTACTGCAGTGAAGATGGATGTATATTTTGTGATACTATATAGTGTTGCCGTTTTCCATACTGGGATTTATATCCTGTCCCTAAATTTTCATCTTCTCACTTGGATCATCTGTGTTTACTGCAATGCTTTTCTTTAATATGTGTTGTACATATTTGGCTGTGTTTTCAATATTTTTAAATTTTTTACAGTATTTGTTTTATTAAGTATTTCTGCAAGGTAGTAGCCCTTGTTCTTGTTTCTTAAGCTTCTATTAACAACCGTTATTAATTAATGTAATTAAAGTATCGAGGTGGACAATGTCCTCCGTACACTTCCATCCTGTTGGGTGTCTATTTGGATTCATTGGATTTTCGTGTTCTGCTTGTAGACATTTGGCAATAGCTGTATATTTTGGGTGAGACTTGTCTAAAATAACGTTGTTCGTGTAATTTACTCTTAATTCCGGTATCCGTAACATACATTTCTCACAGAAGTGGGCGGAGAACCCAAAGTTTATAACAGACTAAAATGACTCAGTTGTTATGCTTGCCATTCTATAAATCCATGTGAGACTCCCTGAAATAAAAGCACCAACCTTCTATTAATATATCTTCCAAGGTTGCTACCTTTGTAAAAACGCATTCCTGTTCTCGAGTTTGGCCATTAATGTACCATTACTGCAGAGTAGGGGAGACAACCCGCCACAAACAGTTTTCGAACATTCTGTCGTTTCTATCCACCATCGGTTATGATGCGTCTTTTGTTTTTTACACGCATCAAAGGCCCCAGTACTAGCATACAGTAGAAGTTCAGATATATCCGTGAAACAGCTGTGTCAGTCTCCTTCACTTAAGCACTTCATCATCACGATCAGAAAAATCAGCATCATAATCATTATTGCGGTTATCAATGTCATCATAATCGTTACTTTTATCATTATCACTTTAAGTGATGGTAGATTTAAGTGATCATGTACCTTTACAACCTTCTGTCCCATGTATTGTTTATCACAATTTAAAAAAAAACTCTTTTTATGTCATTTCAGAGTAATATATGAGCTGGCAGCTACAATAGACCTGGCAAGGGTGAAGGCGAACATCAAGGTCACACCGAGCAACGCAAATACATACTTTCTGACTGCAGGAAAGTCAGCATATTCCAAACCAAGTAAATCAAGTAGCAGTTAACCATCTCTTCTTGACTGTGTAAGTGATGACAGTAGACGTACCTGGGTTAGAGGCATATCCAGAGAGTATCTGTGTCACAAAAATGACTGTACAGGTCCTTTTACTCTTAAAGCTGTAGGGGTCCTTTATGATTTGGAGTTAACAAATGTTCTTGTATGGCTGACTTAAGTTATGATCAGCTCCGGCCGGGCTTACAGATGGCCGACAAACTTTAAAACGCGAATGATAATATCGTGGGCCGAAGAGGTGGGCCAAAGTTAATATAAAAGAACTTTGAACTGTCAAAGAATTCAGCTTGAAGTCCGGTCTTCACATTAGACATCACGTTTATTAATGGACGTAAGACAGACGATCATGGATGTAATCATAGGCATCATAACAACAGTTCACATTATAATCTCAGGACATCATAGTTAACGTATCTATGTTCATATATGATCAGGCAATTTGGATCATGAGCTTGATTGACATATATTCATATAACGGCTGACCTCTCAAGGGCAGACATACATATTATGACCAAGGGTATGTAATACATCAAAGAATGTCCCATCTTTAAATGGCCTCGTAAACAATATATCTGGACTATCCGAACATCATATTTGAGGCATCATAGTAAACAGTGCATATAAAATCTTAAGTCCTGAATTTGACTGACCTCTCAACATCTGCCGTAATCCATAGGACGGCGAAAATTTACTTTATATTTGTATTCACGTTTGTAATACAATTCTTCCAAGCGGCACGTACTTCAAAATAATAGGCTGGATCCAATAACTTCACTTTATCTTTAATCCATTTTAGTACACCCTAATGAAGGGTCAACAATTCCCCATTGAATGTTCTGACTAGATTCAACTTGGCGAAAACGTAATATATATTTTTCATTAGCTTAAATGAAACTTGCTGTTAAATCCTCACGGCAATAGCTTCTACATGGAAGGCCGTATAAAATAGACATCAACAGTAGTTTACCAACAATATGGGGCTCGAACAAACAGACCAACGTCTGACTTCCATCCCAGCCATTACCTCTCTCTCTGAGGTCACTGCGTCATCCAGTGTTTTGCTACAAAACGCAAAAAATACCCACGCACAAATATGTGCGCTTCCGTGCGTGATGAATTTAATTACAAATATATTCTTACCACATTTTTTGATGCGTACCCTCTTAACAGAAGTAAGACATGTATACTTTAATACTTTTAAGGCACCCAAAAAGGACGTCGCTTTCTTGTTAACTCTGGCCGTATCCTAGACATTTTTTGAATTGTTTATTTACGTGTTTCAGTTACCGGCACCCTCTTTCTTTCTCTGCCCTCTAGCAGATATTTTGTATTTTCCTTCTTACACCACTCTCAGAGACATTTTGTCTCGTCTGTTTACCTAACCTTCCCTGCTGAGGATAGTAGACAGGTGATGCAATATTGAAACGACAGGCATATTCTCGTGTATCCAACCTTGGCCGCTACCGATTAACACTAAAATCGCCAGCGTATTTGTCTAATTCCTGATAAGGCCAGGGTGCGCGTCAGATAAGAGATTACTTGTCTGGGTGACACATTTTAGACAGACAAG
The DNA here is from genome assembly GCA_024509875.1 of Oreohelix idahoensis. NCBI lineage: Eukaryota > Metazoa > Mollusca > Gastropoda > Stylommatophora > Oreohelicidae > Oreohelix > Oreohelix idahoensis. The sequence continues at coordinate 335,622 of JAMPIV010015718.1, read as the reverse complement.
GATGACCGAATCGCTTCCTGTCCGAATTGTTATGACAAGATTACTTTAGATAGCAATAATTTGTTACATCTGAAAAAAATTGTCTATGAGTTTACAGATGTGTTGGTGTCCACCTGCCAGGCAATCGGATGTTTTCATACCATATATGGTATCATGCGCAAAATTATTCCATTTCGGAATATTTTGAAATTATCCTACCCAAAACTTTTCTTTAAAATGATTGGAGCCCTGAGCAGCTGCATTACAAACAGATATGGGGGTAGGACAGGCATATAACCTGACACGTTTCAGTGTTATTTCACTGTGAGAATCGCTTGCCAAAGACACCAGACTTGCCAGTAGTTAGAATCAGGATTCCATCTTATCAGACCGGACATCTTTTATTGGAGTATTCGTAAGGACTTACAAAACAGCACAGGAAACTTTACCAATTTAATAAGGAAAGCCACTGCCTGAGGAAACTGAACACACGGAGTCATAGAGGGAATTATCTTATAAAAGTAACAATCCTCAAGAACACGTGTAACAGGCCTAATCAAGTGCCTTAACTTCATTCATCTGAGCAAAAAAGTCTGTGAGTCTGGAATGGTGTAAGTTAGTTGTCATTTTACATTCTATATTTTTAATTACTAACATGTGAACTAATATGTATATATTACCATGTGAATATTAATATGTGAAAATCGCTAGTGAATGTCCAAGTCGTTTGAGGCTGGCAACCTCAGCGTATAGAATGATGATTTCATGACCCAACACTGCAAGGGCTGGTGACTGCTTTATCGCTAGTTTCTTAACGACAACTAAAAGCAAAAGATAGTCCCAAGTTCCATATGGGGCACGGAGGAAAAGATAAAGAAAATGATGTACATTCTATGTAAAATACTTACATTTTCAAACCAGTGTAAATGTCTATGTAAAACATATTCCCTTTAAAATTAATGGAAGTTTCCAAGCTTTTCAATCAGTGTAAATGTAAATGAAAACATATTCAATTTATATGGTGAACACTTTTCAATCAGTGGAAATGTAAATTTAATAATATTATATCTGTAATATTACCCTTTTCGTGTAAATGTAAAATAAAGATACAGCTATTTAATTTAAATGTAAAGAAAGTTTTCTCTAGAGGGATTGAGTTTAATTCTCATCGAGGGTAAATTCTGAGGTTAATGGGATGGTGGAATAGAAAGATGGGGGGGGGGGGGAATAGAACACATAGGTATGGGTCGGAAAACGCAATACTCAGGAGACTGATCCGTTTCTATTCGTTTACCATAGTTGTTGGTGGTACCAGGAGGGTACTAATCTCTGGAACAAAGTGAGGGTAGAAGTGAACTGACGTAGAAACGCAGGACCAGCTTGGCAGTTACTCCTTGACATTTCTGAGAACGTGCTGCGCCTTCAATCGTGACCAGAGACGCGAGAACTCCAGTGACTTATCTGCACAGAACCAACCCATCAGCGGGTGCCGAATATACCATAGGAATTTAAGCTACCAAGTGACCTCCTTTAAAACTAATTCCCATCACAACCGTGATGAAAAATATATTTTGTTTATAATTCATTATTCAAATTTTCTAAAACCTTGTTAAGCTTAAATGGTTATTAAATCTGTTATTTGTAATTATACGAATTTAACTTCGATTCAATCATTTTAAATGTACTGCATGTTTGTCTCAGTCAATTTACTAAACACACTCTAAACAGAGCGATACCAGAATAATAAGAATTGCACTGGGTAAATCAAAGGTGGGGATTGACGACCTAAAAAATTGTTTTATCCTTCCCAAGAGTTTTTGGCAGATCATAGAATTGACGTGTCCAGCCAATACAGCACTGTTTTCGCCTGTCTGAATATCTTGTGAAAACTACCTTGGAATAGAAGCGTCATTACCCTTCTATCTACATCTCTGCCAAGAGTAATCTTGTGCAAAGGAAGACACCTTTGACGACCCACTTTAGATACTCTTGAGTTTTGGCAACTGTTGGACCACTACTGCAAAGCAGGGGAGGAAACCCGTGACAAGCTGAAGATTAGGGGGGGGGGAAGGAGTGCCTAGGAGGTATGGCGTCCTCCTCGAGTTCTAGAGGTACCGGGTCGATTCCCAGTTGAGGGAATATAATCTATGGTAATTATTGTCCAGAACCTATGGTCCTAATGACGTAATACTCCCTCTGGTCTCCTGGGTAGTAAGATCGGATGCCTAGCCTTCTCGGATAAGGTAGAAACAATAGGAGGTCCCGTGGGCAATTGGCGCATGTTGAAAATCCCACGGCAGTTGGAAATCGGAAAAAGTAGGCCTATCATTTAAAAATTAGAAACCTACCGCCCACAAAAATATTTAAAGAATGTGTGATTCTTATATACACACATTTGGATTTTCTCTGGTGCTACAGAGTTCATGCACTGTGCTGAGTTCCTCCTTGTGTGATCTAAGAGAGGAGATCGGAGCACTGATAGAGTAGTCCTAGTGCAATGAAGATAGTCCTTAAAACAAAACAAACAAATAAGTATCAGAAGATCTCAATGACGGCCAGATATAGTGCTGCATTCCTCGTCATCGCACCGGATTAAAATGATTGATCTGACCGTGCCATTTGAATCAAGATTTGACGAGAAACACTATTTCAAAGTAGCCAAGTATAATGATCTGGCCACGCACTTGAGACACGATAGGTTCAGTGCAAAGGTCATGGCTACTGAGGTTGGTGCAACAGGTGTAGTGGCTGTCTCAGTGTATGATCTACTGAAGCTGTTGGAGTTAAGGGGACAGTCAAGAACAAGGGCACTTAAGAGGCTCAGCAAAACTTCGGAAAAGGCATCGTGCTGGCTGTGGAACAACCGTAACGGCTATGGAACTCGGGAGGTAATTTTGGGTTACTTTCACAATTGCCTAGAGCTGGCAGAAAATAGGAGTGAATTTTAAAGCTGCAACCAAGGTGGAGAGGGTTCAATTCTCTGCACAAGACAACAGGAGGCTGACGCTTGGGAATCCTGACCCAAGTGATCCATATCTTAATTTTAAATGTTTATGTTAGTAAAGGTGGATTCTGTAACCTTGGTGGAGACTATCCACATACTTGTATGTTGCATGTCATCACAGTGTTTTATTACGTAGAGTTTACATAATCACGAGTACGTCACTGTCGTGCGTGGATAGGTTTTAAAGTTATTTAAGGTCCCGCATGAGTATAGGAGATGGCGATAGTACGTGAGAAGTAAAAGTGTAAGAAATAGATTTTTCACAAGTGAATAGTTAAGGAGGAGATCTGTCTCTGGACTGAGTAGTTCAGCCTATCTATACGACTGTAATTTAGTATAAGACAATCTTGCACCCCCTTATATATATAAGTTACCTAAACACTCACACACACACACACACACACAGCTATGTGATAACAAGACATACACACGTGAAAAACAATGGTAAATTTTGGTATGGGCCTGACCAACACACAAAGTTTAGTTCTTTTGTTGTTTATTATCATTTAAACTTTACAACATCAAATATCTAAAAGAAAAACAAAAATAAAATTAGAATTATATGCATAGAAAATAATAGAATACCTATGCCCTCCCCTCCTTGAGATGATAAGAACCCAACAAGTTAATAACCCCAAAAGTTAAAGGTTAGCAATAGGTCACAGTATAGACAGTAAAGAAAGAACACAGTTCCCACTAAACGTTATCCAATAAAATTTAAACAATAGTCAAAGAGAGTGCATGTGATACAATGTGTCCTGTACTAAAGAAAATATTTCACTCTCTCTCTCTCTCTGTCATACGTGGCCACACACTCTCGCTTCTTACCCTATTCTTGGTGAAACAATCCGTTGGACGTAACAATCCATGAATATTTATGTAAGGTCCAGAGTAATTATCGTCCGAATTTGGCCCCAGTCCCTCCTTTCAATAATTAAATTTTATAAGGGGAACGCCTAATGTGGTGGTCGATTTCCTGGAAACACATTGTCACCTTGGATAACTAATGCAGAGACTCTCTGAGATCTGGTGTTCACAGTAAACAGTAGGAAAACATCTGATTGCTAAAACTGTTAATTATTGTTACTTGATGATGATGGTAAATCCTATCGGTTGGCTCTGGTGAGTGCCAATTCTGAAATAGTGTAACTCTTCTGGATAAGTATCCAAATGTTGGTAGAATTGATATATCTGTTACACCCAAGTGGGCTGATAAAAATGCAAAAAATATATATATCTGGGTATTTTGTAAGTCCAGTTAAAATTTACTATTAAAATGTTTGTTAGTCTCTGTGGCCCGCCCTGTTCACAACTGAACTGGGAGACTCAAGAGCCAACAGAAGACAACTTTAATCCAATCAGTAAACATGTAGACAAGGCCCAAGATAAAGCCAAATAAAAAATCCGCACGTCGCCGGTGATCAGGTCATGCCAGAAATCCAGAAAGAAAACACCACGAAAATATTAACACATCTATTCCCAATGGTTTTAGATAACATGTTTAGACTCTCCGAAAAATCTGAGCTACACTGATAATAGATTTTCGAAAGACGCAGTTTATTTACGATCATGTTGTTATGATCTCTAGAAGATGTGAATTTTCTCACTCCGTATCCCAGGAGAGAAATCTGAAACTACGTTTCCCAGATAAAAGGTTAACGGTCGCTTCTGTCGGCCGCTGCTAACCGACAACAGAAGCTTAACCCGTGTAGCGGGTTTACTTCTGAGATTTTCCCTGTTTCTCGAGATCAAAGAGTTATCTTTTCTCTGCATGTACGAACATCCCAGGATTAGCTCCCTTTATAGAGAATCTTCAAAGGCCGTTACTCTTCCACGTGTTTTTCCCACGTGCCATTTGCCAGTTATCGTAATATTGACAGATAGCTCGCGCAAGAAACTTGCGTAAACGATTGTAGTTCGCCCCTGCTATGAATGACAAGTTGCAAAAGTTTGCAAACAAGCTCGTTTGTTTTTGTCAGGTAAAAAGAGGCGTGGATTAATAGGTGAGTCAGACAGGCAGAGAAATGCGTGAATTAGTTAGCGAATCTTAAAACTACGCCGATTTTACGAAAGGCTGTAGGATACAGGAGGCTTCCGTTATAAGTCACAGTTACCCGCCAAGACATCGCGGGAAATAATTAAGTTATTCGCTGTTTCCTGAAAGCCCTGATGACAGGACTATATTAACTCAGTTATTTCAGTCATTTCTATTCTGCTAATACGTATGGAAACAAGAAAAAAGTGGCACGATGGCACATATGTTTTATACAAGATGATCACGGAATGACTAGGTAAGTAAATATCTGGTGGAGACATTTATTAATTGACACAGGGTATTTTGTATTAAATACACATATGCCTTAGTCCTCAAAAATACTACACATGAGAGACAGAGGGGTAGAGTGGAACGCATTCAAATAATAACGAACACTAGCAATGTTCCCAACTCTGTCTAATGTATTCAAATAATTATCACCACAAAATCACAACAATATATGTAGTTAGCAAAGTGTAACACATTGATGAAAATCTCAGATAACCGAATGCCTTATCTTCTCACAACTAAATATCCTCTTGCATTCGACAATACGAGTCGGCCATCATCACCAAAACCTCGTCACTCGCTTGCCTCCCCCTTCTTCACTGCCCAATCAGAACGCCCCTTGCATTCACCCCTGACCTGCTGACCTCGCAGTTTCGTGTTGTTAAGTTAAGTGTATGAGAACACCTCTCACACCCGACTGACATTATGTACCCGCCCCCAGCGGAGCACCGCCAGTCCACAGCTGTGTTAATCACACTGTGACATCTACTCTCCCCCCCGGGGAAAAAAAAACAAAGTTTTTTTTTTCTTTTGGAAGGCGGCTGGGCGCACTCCAAACACCCAACATCCGGCTTTTGAGCCAAGTATACATTCATATCCTTCTTGTCTTCACATATCTTGCATACTCACTTAAACATCGTGTGGGGGAAAACCCAAGAAAAAAAACCATCATTCTATAAACGAGACAGAGTGTCAGCTACAACGTTGAGCTTACCCTCTAGGGGTAAAACAGTAAATTTGTACTGCTGCAGTAGGAGAGCCCAACGAGTTAATTTTGAGCTTGTCGATTTCGACGACTGTAAAAATGAGAGTGGTCGATGGTCTGTCTGTAATACAAAATGTGCACCTATCAAATATCGGGACAACTTTGAAACTGCCCACACAATTGCCAAGCACTCCCTTTCAATCGTGGAGTACCTAGTCTCAGCCGGCAACAGCTTCCGACTCACATACATCACTGGATGTAAGGTACTCTGGTGGTCTTGCATTAAACAAGCTCCAATTCCTACAGAAGATGCGTCTGTCCGCAAAACAAAGGGTTTGCGTAAATCTGGCATCAGTAAGATGGGTTTCCTAGAGAACACCCTCTTGATTCTAGATAAGGCTATCTCGCACTCTTGTGTCCACACGACCCTATTTGGCATCCCCTTACTCGTTAGCGAGGTAAGTGTAGCTGCAATGGAAGAGAACTGAGGGATGAACTTGTGATAAAAATTCACAAGTCCAATTAGACTTTTCACTTGCTTTTTTGTTTTAGGTGTCTGCAACCGTAAAATCTTTGTAACTGTTACATCTTCCGGTTTCAGGTGCTTATGACCTACAGTATGTCCTAAGAAACTTAACTCTTTAAACCCTATGCAAACTTTACTCGGCCGTGCCGTTAAATTATGCTGCCTTAGACACCGCAATAGGGAAGACAACCCCCTCATGTGATCCTCCCATGACTCATGAAACAAACATATATCGTCGATATATGTAATAATATCCGATCGATTTCCTAACAATCTTCTCATCATGTCACAAATGTGGCGGGCGCGTTCACTAAGCCAAAGCACATGACATTGAACTGAAACAATCCTTTGGGGGTGCTAAATGCTGTAAGAGGTTTCGCAGCCTCCGCGAGGGGTACCTGCCAATAGCCTCTAGACAGATCGAGTTTGCTGAAATATGTAGCGTGGGTGAATTGTGTTAACAGATCTTCCTGATTAGGTATTGGTTCAGCATCAATGACGGTGATGCTGTTCAATCTCCGGAAGTCAATACATATACGAAGAGATCCATTCTTCTTGCGAACCACAACCATTGAAAACGAATATGGTGAGTCAGACGGAGAAATTATCCCCAGTCGTTGCATGTCACCAATTTCTTTCTCGACAGCTGATTTGAAATGCATGGGCAATGGATACGGTTTTACCCTAATAGGCTGATCACATGTCAGAGTGATATCATGAGAAATCAGGTCTGTCCGTCCTGGCAGATCTGTGAGGACATCCTTAAACTCCGCTAATATAATCTGTACTTCCGACTTTTGTTCTACTGTTAGGTCATCCCCGATTCGCACCATATTCCATGACTCCGAAGGAACCAGGGGTACGAGGGATAACTGGATATTCCCTTCACCTTTTTCATCTCCCGTGTCATCAATGACTGCCGTACATGCCACTGTTGCTTCAGTCTGTGCTGCCCTTGTGACTGCTTTCAATGACTCAGGTCGTTCTACATATGGCCTCAGCATATTCACATGAAATACCTTTTCCTTATTTCGGACCGAAATCAGGTAATCGACATCTGTCATTTTTTTAACCACCTTGAATGGTCCTTGCCACGTAATGCTCAAGCGATCCTCTTTAGCTGGTAAAAGTAGCCAAACTTCCTCACCTGGAATCAGGGATACTAGCTTGGAGTTCCGATTTGCGTACTTCCGATACCGTGCTAACGACCCCGCCAAACAATCACGTGCCACCAAACAAGATTTTACAATACGTTCTCTGAGGCTCACTACATACTCATAACTCGTAACTGAGGTGCTATTTGCACATTTTCCAGTTAATAAATCCTTCAATATGTGCATCGGCCCCCTTGGGTTTGCCCCATACAGTAATTCGAAAGGGGAAAATCCTGTACTCTCTTGGGGAGCCTCCCTATAGGCAAACAGGACCGCTGGGAGTAACCTATCCCATTCTTGTGGAGATTCTGCGGTCACTTTTGCCAGCATGTGTTTTAACGCACCGTTAAAACGCTCGCAAACTCCGTTTGACTGAGGGTGATATGGACTCGTGAATGTTTGGGCAATACCCAACAGCCCAGTGATTTCTGACATCTCCTTCGAAATGAACTGACGGCCCCTATCCGATAATATCTCTTCCGGAAAACCAAACCTGCAAAACAACATCTGCAAAGCCTCTGCGACTGCTTGTGAAGTAATACTCTTCATCGGCACCGCCTCCGGCCACCTGGTGCACAAATCTACCATCGTTAAAATGAAACGATATCCCCTGTCTGAAGTGACCGAGAGGGGGCCTATAATATCAATCGCTACTTTCTGGAAAGGTCGTACTGACAAGTCCGTAACCTGCACTGGAGCTTTGGGAGTTCTGCCTTTATGCCTCATCTGTTGGCATATCTTACAGGACCTACAATATAGTTTAATGTCCTTGCTAAACAATGGCCAATAGAATTGTGACAGCACCCTCTGGCGCGTTCGAGCCACCCCCATATGCCCCGCGAAAGGGGAGTCATGTGCAACCTCTAACACTTTTGCTCTTAAATTACACGGTACCACCACTTGGCGCTGAGTTTGTACTCCCTTAGCGAAACACCTCGTGAGAACATTATTCTTGAGCTCGAACCAATGTCTGGCCAACTTCGTGCACTTTACATCACCTCTCTCGGCAAAGTTGTACAATTTACGCAATGATCCGTCTGACCGTTGGTGCTGGATAAAGTCCGACACCTGTGTATCCTGACTTCCAGTGACCAATTCCGATGTCTTAGCTTCATGATGCGTCGCTTCTAATGCGTCATCTGCCTTTGACTGCGCCCTAGTAATCACCGCATTGGCCCTAAGCACACGATTGTCCCTCCATTTCCTAATGTCCATCTGAGTACATTCCTGCACACCTTGCACATTACCAACAATCAAATCCGCTATCGGTGCTTCGAGTACACAGGCCTGTACTCTACCAGATATGAAGGGTGTGTCCACCTCAATAATGGCAAGAGGGTAATACTCAATGTTACCCCCGAAAGTGACACATCTTGCTGTCTTACCTATCAAGCATGAGTCGTCAATGCAGGATCTACGCACTCCTATAGTTGTGCAGCCCGTGTCTCTCAACACAGACACTTCCTGCTTTTGCACAAATCCTGGATGCAATTCCAAATGACCATTTTCTTCAAGAGAAGAGAGACAAGGCAGAGTGTGACCACAGATAAGCATAGGCTTACCGTCTGGTTCAAATAATGGCCTACACCCTTCGCAATTCTCATTGTTAAAGGTTTCTAATATGCAAGCCGAATTCGCTCGTTCTGAATTATTAGCACAGACCTTTGCCAAATGTCCTGTTCCATTACAAAGACTACAGTGTAGCTGAGTATTGCTATCCTTTTTCGGACTATTGTTTGGAGAGTGTCTGACTACTCGGTCTGACTCCTTTTTCTCAAAGGATTTGTTTCTTTGGTAAGGTGAGCTTTTGCGAAATCTTTTTTGTTCCTGCTCGTTTGGCGCATCTATCTGGATCTGATTCCGCGGGTACCTATCCTGTCTGTCTCCAGTATATCTGTATTGATTTCTATCAGATTGATAGTTAAATTTCTTCCTCGGTGATCTATGGTCCCGATAATTGTCATACCGTGCAGGAGATCTGTCTCCCCGAAAGTAGGGTCTATCATAATTAAATCTTCTGGGGCCAAATCTATCGGCACTCTTAGATCTATGTTGATTGTAAGGTTTTCTAGTAATCTTTCCTATACTCGCTGAGAAAGTCTCAGAGATACTCTCCCTGTGTATGACCTTTCCTGGATGCGCGGTCACATATTGGTGTCCTAATTCTGACATCGTACCGATGTTTTTGGGCTTGCGTTCCTGGAAAAACGCAATAAGCTCAGATGAACACGATGACAATACCTTGTCCCGTAACATAAGGTCAAAAAGCCCATCAAAGTCTTTAGTAATACCTTCCATCTCAATCCATCGATTTAATAGCTGAGTAATTTTTGCAATAAAATCCTCAAAATCCTGATTGACGCTTGGTCTCACGTCTCGGAAACGAGCCCGATACCCTTCCGCCGTTAGACGAAATTTCCTTAACAACCTCTCCTTGACTATGTCATAATTTGCTCTATCAGTTAAAGGGATACTATACACAGTTTCTAACGCAGATCCTGAAAGCAAATTTCCCAGCAGAACAGGCCATTCCTCCTTCTTTATCTTCCAAGCCAAAACTTCTGCTTCAAAACGTTCCAAATACACGTCCATACTGTCCAAATCTTGATTAAAATTGGGTAACCGTAGTCTATAGGGACGTGAGAATTCTTTCCCACCTGAATCCTGCTTCCTGGACTCATTATCTAGCTTCTTCAGATTTATTTCTCTGTCAGCTTCAATTTTCTTCAACTCTTTCTCTGCTTCTATCTTGAATTTGTCAGCTTCTATCTTCTTCATCTCTTTCTCTGCTTCTATCTTCAATTTGTCAGCTTCTATCTTCTTCATCTCTTTCTCTGCTTCTATCTTCAATTTATCAGCTTCAATCTTCAATTTCTGGAATTCTCTCTCCTCACACCGTTCCATTCTATCATTTTCCTGTTTTTCTTTCCATTTTTTTTCTGCCCATTCTTGTAGAGCAGGGCCTGTTAATGCTAGCTCTTTACCAACCTCAACAAATTCTAAGAGGCTAGCCATCGTAATATAATGTAATTAAATTACAATTTCTTAGAGCAGTACTCAATGTACAAAAAAAAAATGCCTTTAGTATTCCCCACTGGAAAATTATCAGATATTGTACTAAAAAAAGAATCAAAATTATATGTAATGCCTAGTCAGAAATACTGACTGTACCACTCAAATAGGTGTATTCAGTATAATGGTGTGAAGTTATTCAACAGCATAATTTGCTGTACCCATGACACCCATAATATTTAAGCAGTGAAACTAAACACCACTGCAATATATAATTAATGGCATAAACATACATGTGATTCTCAACCAAACGAGATAACTACGTCTACACAAGCAAAAATACACAACCTACTCTTATGCTATCGGTACTGGAATTGAAATTGAGATACACTTCACTAAAACAAAACAAACATAAATATAAACAATGATGACAATAATGAAGATGATCAAGATGACCTTACTACACGAACGAACACAACAGTACGGTAGAATAAGAAAAAAAAATCCTCAGACAGCAGCAGATGTCTAATTATAAACCGTAGCTGTTAACAAATGAAAACAAGAGTTTGGGAAATTAACATATGTACATGATAGTAAGAAGAATACAAGAGAATACTCCAATTAAACATGACAAAGAGACACTATTACACATATGACACCGTGCAAACAAACCTGAACTGCACCACTAATATACTAAAATGTGCAACGTGAATTATGCAGGGCAGCCAATAGGGTCAGCTCTATGTGCCCGTGCTCCGGCACACAATTCACCTAGCAACAGTCCTAAAGAACAGTTTAGCATAATCTCTTTCCGCAATGCAAAAGAGAAAATCCTTAACCCACACAACAACCAAATGACACCAAAATTATACTTCTACGAAGACACAACAAAAACCTACAATCGACAATGAAGTGACCAAAGGTAGTATGTTGCAACACCACACCAGTTGGATGACGTACTCACCAACCAAATGGAAAAGAGGTCGCAGGAGAATGATTACTAATTATATAATATTATAAAGTAGAAAGGTACTAAAAGAAAAATAATTGTCCAATAATATATAATAATCGTAATAATACTACATTTAAAAAAATTAATTATAAATCAATTAAACTGATGATCTCCGCAGGTCTGGGTTCCTGGTGATGACGTTGATATCTACAGCACTTTAGTCACTAATGATCCAATGGTCCACACAACGAACGACACGTTACAAAGTTACGTAAAGTTACAAATATTGTCCATTAGGATGACCCCTGAGTAAGGCACAAAGTCCACACTTGTCACCAGATAGTGCCTTGTCTTCACTGAAATATCACAGGGATGTCAAGCAAAAAGTCAGACCACACGTATCAAAGTTATACCACAACTGTATACTAGCTCGTCGTCAGCACAAGGCGAGGATTTGCCAGCTCCACTCCAATAACATCTCACGAGTTCATGAAAGATACCACCGTTTGCAAAGGTGTAGTGCAGCCTTCTACGTGAGAAAAAGTTCAGTACAGTTTATGATGATGGACTGCAGTGTTTTGTATAAGGCAAAGATCGTAACGTAAATCTAGTACTGTTCAGCTTCTGGCAACCTCCGTAACGACCGTGTGTAAAATATTGATACTGTAATGCACCAGTTCCCGTGTTCGGCATGCACCCCGTTCCACAAGAAGACTCACCCACTTGATTTCTACAGGTACGTCGTCTCCTGAGCCAGTAAACACTGTGTAGTGGCAACACTGTCCCACTGTTGGCTTTCAAACGGCGCTGCAGCGGCCTCTAGTCTTGACTAGTCAGACGCTGAAATGAATGCTACCCAGGCTGCCATCAACTTGTTCGCCCAACCTGTACTAGCAGCAACATCTTCGTCCTCTCCGCCCTGCAGACAACAAAATTAATGTCAACGAACCTGCCACAACCTGGTTCACACCGCAGACGTTGGCCGACAACCGCGTCGTTTTCTTAACCAGAAGAGTGCTCAATGTCGCCCTGACATTTTGTTAGCACTGACACAGCGTACTGTTCATAATAAATCCCCCACTTCACTGTGTATCGCTAATCCGTGACCCGTGACTCACTATTCAAAAAAAGTACCTGAGAACTACGTGACTGAAAAACAGGCCTACAGTGTATGTGAACTAAAATAGATTTCTGACCTGGCGCTGCATTGACGTGCAAAGATAATCAAACATGAGGACCCAAAAACGAGCTCCCCACCTGACACAGGGTATTTTGTATTAAATACACATATGCCTTAGTCCTCAAAAATACTACACATGAGAGACAGAGGGGTGGAGTGGAACGCATTCAAATAATAACGAACACTAGCAATGTTCCCAACTCTGTCTAATGTATTCAAATAATTATCACCACAAAATCACAACAATATATGTAGTTAGCAAAGTGTAACACATTGATGAAAATCTCAGATAACCGAATGCCTTATCTTCTCACAACTAAATATCCTCTTGCATTCGACAATACGAGTCGGCCATCATCACCAAAACCTCGTCACTCGCTTGCCTCCCCCTTCTTCACTGCCCAATCAGAACGCCCCTTGCATTCACCCCTGACCTGCTGACCTCGCAGTTTCGTGTTGTTAAGTTAAGTGTATGAGAACACCTCTCACACCCGACTGACATTATGTACCCGCCCCCAGTGGAGCACCGCCAGTCCACAGCTGTGTTAATCACACTGTGACATTCATAATTACATGAAGGTTAGTATAAATGGGGAGAATTCCATAAAACATGGCACCGAAAAACAGCAAAAGCCGTTTGAAGAATATTGGGCAGAAACGCGCTTCCATTCAACAGGCGTTCAATTATGTTTCACAACAGGAACGAACCTTGAAAAAGACTGATACACTGGTTTGAACAAATTATACTAATGTGACTGATAAGAGAATTTGTATGGCTAATAGTAAGTTTTAAAGATTGAGTAGATATCATTGAAGTAAAGTGTAAAGATAATGGATATCTTCGAAATACGGTGTAAAGATAGTGGATATCTTCGAAATACGGTGTAAAGATAGAGTGCATATCATCAAAATATGGTGTAAACATAGTGGATAGTATCGATGTGTGGTGTAAAGATAGAGTGAATATCATCGATGATGTTGTAATGGTCGAATTTTTTAAGAGTACATATCTCATTCAACCCATGATGCGTTTTATGTATAGTGTGGTTAATTCAATATATTAATTTTGATTTTGATTTCAAAGGTACGGTATCATCTCATCAGCCCAGATATTATAAATAGAACATGTACAATTGTTATACTGTATATGTGTGCGCTCTCGCCGTTCCATAAAAAAACAAAAAGACACAAAATAAAACAGAACAAAACACCAAACAAAACAGAAAAAGACAAACAAAACTAAAAATACGGTGTCTCACAACTGCCGTGTTGTTAACAATGGGGATGAAGGGTGGAGAAGCTTGAAGTGTCCACGATGACACCCAGTGCGCCAACCATCAGTCATCATCAACAATCATAAAGAGATCCACCCCTCCCCCCAGAGTCTCACTGTCCAGTCACATTATCACTAATCCTTTTATATTAATTTTTTTTTCATATTGAGTAATGTTTTATTACATTGTGCAATTTTCTAGTTGTGTTTATTCTCAACACCTGTTCTACAATTATGGATGAATGACATGCCCGTAAATAATTTAACATTGAACTTCTCTGCTGTTCCTCCTTCCCACATTTTTAGAAAGAAATAGTCTATATTATGTTTCTCTAAACCATCCGCACAGTAAGGTTCTTCTATTCTAAATTATTAGTTGCAATATAGGGGAGTTTCCTAATTGCTGCGAATTGTTAGTTCTCTAGATCCCTAACACGGTCTTGGTGGAGCCCTTATCAATTTATATGTCTGACTTCTAGGTTTCTATACACTACCGCTGTCCCATCGTCGGTTATTCTTTTAATTAAACTGTTGATCTCTGTTATACTCATTTCTACATATAGTTGATTTTGATTAATCTATTTTTCTTGGCTTCCTTATTTGCCTTTTGATTTCTTCTGTGCCAACATGGGAAGGTATCGAAGCTATTAGAACGGAACACTTTTTAAGAGTACATATATATAAGTATTTGTTGGGAGTTGTCCCATGGTGTGTAATTATCGTGGCTGCTTTGATTTCAGTCGGGTTGTACGCACCATGTGGCACCCCCATCTTAGATACACTCTGACGCGTGATGTAGCGTAGGATGACGTACTATCCTGAGTGACAAGACATTCTACATGTGGCCGTAGTGCCTGAAGGAAGCGTATAGCCTATGTGGTTTAACCACTTGTACGGATAGTGTTAGTCTGCGTTGTGGCTGTTAAGCCCAGCTGAAATAGTTCAGAGTTCATTTGATTTCAATCATTCTTTATTGCGTTGAGCAAGGTATGGCCGGCGCTATTTAGACTTGCAGATAATTGCGATAATTATCGACGATCTGTGTATCATGGCAACAATGCCAGAAGAATGTATTTTTAAAGAAAGTGAAGATGGCTCGAGAAGCCAAACATAGATGATTATGAGGAATTAAAACTAAGAGAGTTTTAAGACTATTTTCGCAGACGTGAAATAACAGTACATTTTGGTGCAATTTAATTATTGGTCGACGATAGAACTGTATATTATATAAATTGAGAAAGACTAATAATCTTAGTGAAAGTACCATATTTTGTGCCAGTTTTCAAGTTTGCGTTCGGTCAAACTGTAAGGATACATTACATTCTCATGTTTTCCTGTTTCTGAAGAACTGTGTCGTTATTAAACCATGATCAGTCGTCACCAGTGGAGTTTCTTTGATGAATATGAATTCGTTGAATCGTTTGCGCAATTTTGACCGTTATATCGTCACCTTGATGATGTTGTTGTTGTCCTTCAAGAAAGACTGTTAATTAACAATGATCGTGCACCCTAACACAACTTGGCATAAATAACAATCACCAGGGTAGATTTTTAATACCAACAAATTGGAACATAAACTTATAATATTTACAAACGTTAAAACCATCAACAATGTATTCTAAAACGACCACGAAAGCGGCAGAAAATTATTGCAAGGTTTATTCTCAGACCAAATTGAACCCAGGTACTCTAAAAAGAGGAAGAGAACCCAACAGCATTTGCCAGAAATATCACGTCTGCCATTTCAGGTCTACTGCATTCTCGTAAGTTTCTTATAACCTGAATAGTTGAAAGTAAGTCTGTTAATATTGTCATGCTATGAAGAGGGCTGTTAGATAAGATTTCTAGAGTTTCCAGTTATCTATTTACATTTTGGTTGGGTCTCGTTTTCCTGAATTTTGTGTGCGTGTGAAAATGTATCGAAAAACACACTGCTCTCGTAACCTACAACTGGATAATGCGAGAGTTAGCGGTGGAAGCAAGAAGAGTCTAACAATGCAGGTAATACTCTCTAATATTGGTACAACAATGGCAACCCCCCCAAACAAATATGTCATCAGTACTAAGTCAGGGCGTCACAACTAAGTTTGATTATAGAAGAAAGGACGAGAATTAAAAAAAATTAAATTGTTTTCTGATTTCAAATAATACAAGATAACTACTCATCATAAGGTATATTAGGTTGTAAGGCTGTGAGTAGTATAGTAGGGCGGAAACAGGTATGATTGTGGTGGAGGCGCATGACTTTTATATAAGGAAATGTGTTGGCGGAGCGTGGTGGAGGCGCATGACTTTTATATAAGGAAATGTGGTGGCGCATTGTGGTGGAGGGGCATGACTTTTTAGTAGTATAGTAGGGCGGAAACAGGTATGATTGTGGAGGAGGCGCATGACTTTTATATAAGGAAATGTGGTGGCGGAGCGTGGTGGAGGCGCATAACTGTTATATTAGGAAATGTGGTGGCGCATTGTGGTGGAGGCGCATGACTTTGTATATAGCAATATATTAGTTCGATAATGGCGGGCGTGTATTGTGCTGGTAGTGTGTTGTTGTGTGTTGCTTATACAACAGATAGACAATATGTTACAACAGGTAGACTATATATTTACACATATTACAATATTTATTTTACAACAGTTATACGATATTTATAAATATAAAAGAAAAAAACACTAGATACATTTTATATATTAATTGACAAAGAGGCGTTAGTGGTCGGGTTGATGGTCTATGGTTGATGTAGGATGACAGCTAACCTTACTACTACGGTCGTGCCGGTCATATGACTAGGAGCTCTCAGAGTCCAAGCACAGTCGTTTCGGATTACTTGGCGAGTCTGTAACTATAATAATGTTATTGGTGACTGGTGGGAACAGGAGTAGTCAGTGAACGTGTGGGCGATGGTCATCCAAGTGTCTATGAAGGAAAAACGTGTTCAGACTTGTGGCGCGCTAGCCATGGTCTGATAGTCGAAAAATTAAGCGATCGTTAACGTGTTGTCTAGTCGAAAAGGGCAGCAGGACGCGATGCATAGTACCACCGCGAGCTTTGATCTAGACGAAATAAATGGCGTAGGGGCCACAAACGTTAGTAACCACATCTTGTAAATGTCTAGCATTGTAGTTAAAAGGCCGGTTAGAGTTTCTCGCTGTAAAATTAACAAGGTCTGGGTGTCTAGTTGGTAGTCCGAAAGAATCAAAGTATTCAAAAGTTCCAAGGCCATTATAATATAGAGCAACCCAGTGGTCACCGGGTCGATAGCTAGGATCAGTGTTAATGACGAAAGCAGCCGTCTTGGTCGGATCGATACGCAGAGGTAATTGGTCGCGAGCTAAAACTTTAACGAGCGCAGTCCGTTTAACATGTATATCCGAAAGGAGTATGGTCCGTATCTCGTCTGTATTCATCGTTTAAGTAGTGTAGTCTGTCAAAACTTGGCGCGATTTGGAGATCTCCAAGATCGAGTCTTGCTCGGCGTAGACGAGGACCTGTAATGGTTCGGGTGTGATCTCGGAGAATTTAAGTTCTATTGAGAGAGGTCCCAACTTGGCCATCTCGAACTGGTCACCGTCCAGTAGACTGGGGGTGAGGTCAAAGGCGTATAAGGCGTACCCATTCTTAAAATGCCTATACTCAAGATCGTTGCCGACGTCTTTACCAACCTACCCCATGGCTAGATTCGTACCGAAGAAGGTTCTCACGTACTGGTTGTGCTCATAATCCATTGACAAAGGCTTGCCACTAACTGTTCTTCCATCCGCGCTGACATTTAAATATATCAAACCAAAAGTAGCAAAATTGAACTGATTAGCCGTATACGTCCGTTAAAAGCGGTCGAAGTGATTAGGCCAATCACTATGCGGGTAGGGGTTTGACTGAGAAATAGATTATCCTGCATATGCGATAACATATCTTTAGGAATATAGAAAGTTTTTAGCACAACTCGTTTCAAGGGGTACTTGGCATTACCTCGCAACAAGGCTTTCTCGTGGGCTAGAGAGACGGCGGGGGTTAATTTGGCTTTCTGGACAACCAATGCCGCATAAGTTATAATCGATTTATAACCACCAGCGTGGTCGTTTCCCAGCACGTTGAATGCATCTTTAGACGGCGTGAGTTTCACTTTAACGGTCACACCATTTAACATACAGTGATCTTGTTCGAAAATATCTGAATGTAACCGACCCATCATATCGATGTCCTGAGAACCAGCCGCTATATGTCGACGCAGCCTTAGTCCGTTGTTATTATCGCCACTTGTTTCCGCAATAGAGTTTGGCGTGTCATTGTAAAACAGAGCAGCTGTCATATGGCCTCGCTTGGCTTCCTCCCCGTAATTCAACGTGGCTTCCATATAAGCTCTATAAGGGTAGGTGTTCTCGCTGGGTGTAATCAGCGTGTCGTTTATGGAAACGTCGACTTGGGAGAATAACCTGTGCAGGTAATAGTTGACCGGTGCCACATCCGCATTAGGGGGTAATTTGTCGCCATTGGCTAACGTGATTTTGGCGCTCACATGCAGAAAAGTTAGAACAAATCTAGATATTCTTCACCGTTTCCAGATATTACGAATTCCACAGGGGCTCCGGGCGCTAAGGCGGCCAACGGATGTATCTCCACAAATTTACCATCTTCTACGGCTGTCTGCGTTGGTGGCACGCTAAACAAATCTAGACCACTGTGAAGACATTCGCACGAGCTGGGGTGAATAAGCGCCATCATTCCAATATATCAGAGTACCGTCGCTTGTTCTTCTGGGAATGAGAAGGGCGCGCTCGGTTACTTCGTTTTATTCTTTTTGGCTCACCAGGTGGGGCAGCTCTCCCTGTTCTCGTTCTTTTTCGTCTAATACCGCTACCCGATTGGTTAGTGGTGAGGTGGTCAACCGCTCCCTGTAATAAACGCTGACCCGATTCTTTTGCTCGTTCACGAAATGAATCACCAATATTTCTGCCGGCTAACGCGTCGCTCGCGCCCTGTTGATCGGTGCCAACCCCCTCTCTGAGTAAAGCTTTACCTCCACTTTTTAACCACGGGAGAACCATGCGTCCGAGACCGCTGAAAAAACTACCTACGCCATGCCCTCTTTGACTTCTGCCTCCGATAAACACTGGCATCCTGTGTCCAGCTTGGTTGCAGTAAAACTCTCGTACATTTTGGGGTTTCGTCGTATTGGCACGTGTCTAACCATTTTTCTTCTATTCAAAATCAAACCGTCTGTGAGTTCGGAAGTTGAGTGTCAACACCGAAGCTCCGCTAGTGAATGGGATAGTCTTACCCTGGTAATTAGTTAAAAGTATTTCCACGGTGTCAAACGAAAACGACTCAGGGGTACGTAGTGGGGTTCGTCGTAAATCCTGAAAACCGAAGCGGTATTCCTGTCTAAAATAGGGACAATCCTAACAAAGGGACAGAGGCATCCCCAATCGGTCTCGCCACTACGAGGTCGCAGTACACGTATACAATTTTCATGTCGCTATCCATTTGTACTTCAGTCTCTCCTCGTAGTATTGGGTCGATGTATGTGGCGATCGATGAAGGCAAGCCTAACATGTGTTTCAACGTCTCGCTAATTCTAACTTCAACCCCCGGTTCATACAGATTCAAGGTGGCCTTATTATTGTTAAAATAGATTCTAACTCGGGCTTTTTCATTCACATCCGTGTCTAAAAGCAAACGATTCAACTCGTCGTTAAGCGTTTCGGGTGAAGTGTATAGACCGGCGGGTAACGTGAGTATTATAGGTGTTGATCCCTCGTCTTTGTTTGGGAAGTAATGTATCCATACTTCATCCTCTAGCACGTTAAAATAACTTTTGGGGAATTGAATCTCAACCAAGCCAACCTCGTAACGTGAAGTCAAGTCTATAGTCTGTGGCAATTTGACGAAAAAGTGACCGGCGTTATTGTTCGGGTATATTTTCATCGAGGCATTGCTGGGGAAAGTCACGTAAAAACTCATCCTATCTTAGGGTTAGGTAACATGTAACCCAGACAACTGCTCATTAACGCGATCCAAAACTTGCCGTCAGGTCCCTCGGCGTTGCTCCGACTCAGATTGAATAACGAGACCCCGATGACGACATATATAACGATCAGCTGACAGATGAAAACGATCTCTAGCCGTTGGACTTATTTCCCCCAAAAAGGCAAGAACGAGGTACTCGTGGCCTTGGGAGGGGGTGACTGTAAAACTGGGGTGCTGACCTCTTCTATCTCCATCAGTCTCGATATCTCGCTAGTTGTTTGGAGGAAATCCAGCTGTTGAATGACGAGTTATAACCGAACCATTTGACTAAATACTCTTTAACCCCTCTTACACCTCGCCGTTCTTTCAAAATGGACTCGATTTGATAAGCTATTTTGTCACCGACCCGCTGCAGCTCTTCTTGGTAAAAAGAACCTTTCAATTCCTCACCCGAATCATCTTTAAGGACGAATGTGACTGGTCTTGTATGGTTTAGTCGGCTGACCGTAAACAGTTCTTCTGTCCACGCCGGCGTATAACACTTTTAAAAAGTTTGTCTGGCTTGCGCGATCCGCACGCGATCACCCGCTTTAAAATAGACTTTTCTTCCGGTGACGTCAGGGGTCGAATACAACGTATGCCACACCTCTTCTTGATTGATCGGGGTAAATTCCGACGGCGCCATCTTAATACTCCGATGACACGAATAATTGTAGTTGTGGGCCAGTTGCTTTATCACGTCGATGTAGCGAAAACTGTTGGTTTTGGTAAAGTAACGCCACGTTTTTTCTTTGAAAGTCCGATTAAACCTTTCCACTATAGCTGCCTTGGTATCCTCATTCTCCGTAGTGAAGAAATGGACACCCTCTTCTTTAAGAATGTTTTGCTGACGAACTCACTGCCTTTGTCTGTTTGAAAATTTATCGGTTTGCGACTGGTAAAAATTGTCGTCACCGCTTCTACTAACGCATTCCCAGTCTTGTTCTTCAGAGGAACAGCCCAAGCAAATTGACTAAACACATCAATACACGTCACTGGATAGGAAAACCCATCGTTGAATTTATGTAAACCGCGCAAGTCTATTAGATCAGCCTGGAACTGTTGATCGATACCACCCGAGATGGTCGCGCGTCTTTTAAATTTAAATTGCGCATAAGCAGACAGCATCATCCTCTTCAACAATTCCCACCACAGTAGCTGCAGTCCAGACCACAAAGAAACGCTCCATGCCCAGTCATCAAACCCCATATAAAAAAAACCTCGCTTGTCCTCTGAACAAGACAGTTTATGAGTCGTACCGTGTGACGTTAGACAGATATATACTGACAATCGGTCAGCCATCAATACACATACCAACCTCAACAAATACTTATCCACCTTTACTTGTTTCCATAGCCCAGACAATATTCAACACATCGACTGGGCGTCCCTGTTAAGACCTATCTTTAAACAACAAACAAAACGCTTCAAAATTAATTACAGTCACCACTCAATTTTAAGACATAGAGAAACCCACGAGCTCCGTTTCTACCACGCCTCACACAGCAACGCATGTGTTTTGGAACACCCTCATCTAGTTAACAACGTAACAGATTTCAATTCTTTTGTAGATCACTTACATGACAGCGACATTCTTACAAACGCACAAGAAAACAGACCCAACACAAAATATTACATCGAATCGATCCCCGCCACCTCCTTTTATCTGTATCACATACAAGATCATGCAATCGGTTGTTGTTTACATGATATTCCAGCCTACATAGCCGATAATAAAAACATTAATACATTACAACACGAGTCGAGCTCAAAACCTTACAGTGATAACTTTTGCTTTTTTAGATGTCTAGCCGTGTTTAGGGGTGCACCCATTAAGAATTTTAGAAAAAGCACGCGCCGACTCGTAGACCAGTGGCAACCACAGCAGGGACTAGACTCCCTCATCGATTTCTCCGGGGTTAATCTAACTGACATTCATGCCTTAGAAAACGGTTTTAAAATAAATATAGACGTTTTCGAATTTGATGAGACACAAACCCTGACCCCCAAACTCAGAGGTAGTACTAATTTTTTAGGAAACGATGCGTCTTTTAATGTATAAAAATTATTTCATGTATATAGCTGATATAGATAGGGCGGTAACTCCTTTTCGTGTCCCAAATACTGCAAGTTATTGCAGGATTATTATGGACTGGCGCGCCATTAGCAGACCTGTCCTGGTGATAAAAGAGTGGAAATATTTAAGGGTGGGATTTATACCCCAGCAGATACCATTTGGGAATCAATTGCCGCGCAGGGTGTAGATGTAGATACAAAATTCGTGTTTCCCTACCGAACCACCTTTGATTATGAATGTTATTTCGATACCTCGGTAAAAACGGGCACCGGAGGCACTAACTTTTTGTCTATACACGTGCCTCTGTCTGGTTCGGTGGCTTCCAATGTCCCCGGGTTTGAGGACCCTGTTTGTTTTATCACAACGGGCGACCCTCACGACCTTGTCAATAGGATGGCTGATCATCTGACCCTAATTGCCGAGGGCGCTTACAGCATCTTGCGTGAGCGTTTTGATGAGGTATACACTCAACTCGGTGATTTGGAGAGACTCATCGAGAGACTCGACGAATATTTGCGCAAGCTCCCAGTTCTAGGATTCAATTCGGGGAAATACAATATCAACGTGATAAAACCCTACCTAATCAAGTATTTTCTAGCTCAAGATTTTAAATATTTAGTAAAAAAAAAACAATAATTTTATGTGTATCGCCACCCCGCAGTTAAAATTTTTAGATATCATCAAATACATAGCCCCCGGTTTTAGTTATAGTAAGTATCTGGCGGCCTATAAGGTGACGGAAACTAAAGGCTTTTTTTGATACGAGTACGTCACAGATTTTGACAAATTAGACGACACGGCGCTTCCACCCCACTCGGCCTTTTTTTCCTCGCTAAAAATGCTAACATTTCCAGTGCCGAATACGCCGAGTGTCAGAGAGTGTGGGTCGATAACCGTATGAGCACGTTGCGCGATTTTCTGACTTGGTACAATAACAAAGACGTGGTCCCATTCTTAACGGCGTTAGAACAACAAGTTAGTGTTTACGCGGGTCTAGGGGTAGACATGTTCAAAGACACGAGTTCGGTGCTCGGTGTAACGTTAAAATACTTATTCAAAACCCTCCAGCCAAGTATATCTTTTTCTTTATGCTCGAAGCGGGAGCAGGATTACACCACACGCTGAGACAAAACATAGTCGGGGTCTGTTACGGTATATGATATTAACGCCGTCTGCTAAAGGTTAGCGGACGTGCAAATGTAAAGGTTAAGACATTTAATATATTGCGATAGATGTTTCAATTATTGAACGCTCCATACACGATCGATTATGACGTGTCTAGCGTTGTTTGGGTCACAGTCGGTAACTAGGAGACGCTACCCTTTGTTACTTGACCGCCAAGCTGAATAGCTGCGTTTTGTTAACCTTCCAATTCAATGGCATGATATAGCAATTTATATGTGCATTATGATGGACCAGGGTCAGTCCTAGAACTCTACATGAGAGGAAACTTATGGAGGTTAGTGATTAACTAAATCCTTGGAAGGAGAAAGATAATCGTCTACTTTATACGAAGTAATTAGACTCACAGTCTCACTGTCGGCAGGTAGCCATTCTATCTGCGCGTGCATATAGCTGTGATGTTCTGACGACAATTACTGCATTGTATCCTTAAACGGACATTGACATGTAAAACAGCAGTCTACGCTATTGATTGATTGATGCATGTACCTCATGTGTGAATTGAACTGTTTATGTATGTGTGTAATCAATATTAAATTGTGAAGGACTCGAACCGGAGGCATTATTCGTTGAATCACGTTACACCATTCAACCATTATGAACTATGTATTTTATATCAAGTTGCTGAGTTAATAAGATGAACAGTTGTTTACATCTTGATGCCAAGTTCAGGCATTACGACAAACCAAAAAATGAGGTTCACCCCATTCGCGTACGAATATTAGCACGATCAGAATTCAAGCAACACAACCAGTAACCACACACGAAAGTCCTTCAACAAAAGTGGCGGCCGAATGTGGGGAACGACAGAAAAAAGAAACAAACTTCTGTTCCTTACGCACATGTTAACCACAAATATTTACGATCAATTTTCGATCACATGATCCAGTCGAAGATGACGCAGTACTCATTATAATGCCTAACAACGTGACGTCACCGAAAGTCGTGTAGTTGAACTGTCGGAGAAACCAAAGCCGTTTCTAAGTCTAACCAGGGGAAACATGAGCCATTGAAGCAAACACACGATATGGACTACAGGAGCAGACAGTCAGGGGCATTAGCCTAGCTGTTGACGACCTCTAGCACTGATCTAAGCAACGGAAAAGATAAGTCTAGTTGTTTTAATACTGTCGTCATTGCAAACAGTAATACTGAGTCCATGCCTTTTGCCTGCATGGGCATGTCTTTTCTGAATGTGTTTCATGTATTTTTTGGGTTGTTTTAATGTGTTGTTAATTAGTGGGCCGGTTGGAGGGAACTGAAATCTCTGGGGAATGTCGCGAACAGCTGACCACCTAGATTTCAGTCGGTCTTAGGGCAGTTAAACGATTGCACTTTTGGAAGCCCCATTGAGGTTTGCCATTGGACTGTCTGTCCAAATCTGCTGTCGTTTGACGATTTGTGTTAGCTGTACCGTTCCGTAGATAACTGGTGTATTTTATTCGTACTCAGTTCACAATTTTATTCAGTTTTGTATCATGTTCGTTAACTATTTCGTCCAGTCTACTCTTACTATCAATTTATTTTATGATTGTTAAATTTTCGTCCGTTATGAGTCCTGTGATGTCATCATTTTTTGCAGTCATTTTTTTTGTGTACTTTGCATATTAAGTTGACCTCGGGTCAATCTTTGACCCTTCGTTTTCCGTGTGACACTTCCGCTTGTTTTATTTAGTTCATAAATTCATTTTTAATTGTGAAAATGTCTTGTTTGCGTCTTGACATTGTTTGTACCCTTTAGTTGCATCATTGTTTTGTTTGTCCTCATGATATATATTAAATGCTACATTAATAATATAACATTATATTCAATAATACACTTGTAATTTAATTTAATTAATTTTTTCTGACATTTAAGGTTAATATGGGACATTGCATAATTATGCAGTGATAGTCCAAGAAATTAGCACTGCAATTTATAAGAGATGCCTAGAGCATAATAATATAATATATATATTGACCAAATAAAATAATCTTATAGTCTACCTTTGAGGTAATAGACCCATTGTATATTATTTAATATACTTTTCTGGTACTTAGAGAGTGACTTAGTACATTGAACAATATAATTACTAGGAATCATACCCAACATCATTGGATATTGAGATTAATTGTGTGATGTAATTACATTATAGTTAACAGATATCATAACTATTTATGATATAGTTAGTACTTAGATACAATATTGTTACAAAATATTGTCTATTAGTTGAACTTAGACATTAGAGTTCAGTACTATTGTGATTATTTATATTGAATATTCCTAAGCTGAGTAAGTATAATAATTACTCTGAAGCTACTATTGACTATTTTAATCAGTAATTACCAATAATTACTTACCAGATAAAAGTCAAAATGCTTACTATAGACCATTTCGTTAAAATTGGTAAAGAATATGGTTATAAATCTCAAGAACTTCGTCAGTTTGCTGAGGCAGAACTGGAAAAACATAAAGCAGAAATAGAGGAACAAAAGGTTGCATTAAAGAAAGAGGAGGAGGAACGTGAGATGAAGCAAATTGCCAAGGAAAATAGATTAAGAGAAATTGCTCAACAGGAAGAAGAGAATAAATTGAAACGAGAGGAAATTATTTTACAACAAGAAATGGAATTGGCGCGTATTAAATTGGAGACAGCAAGATTACAAGCACAAAGTGCTGATGCAAACCAGAATAATAATGCACAAAATGGATCGTCATCCAGCCAAACTAAACATTTCTACAACTTTAAATTACCCACTCTCAACTTAAACGTGGACGACCTTTCATCGTTCCTGTCACGTTTTGAACAGGCTTGCAAAACAAATCATTTGCCTGAAGAGTCATGGGTACTCAAGTTAAATGAATTCTTGGTTGGAGAACCATTGACGGCTTCTCAAAATGCTGACCCATCAATAGCAAATAACTACGGTGCTATTAAGTCCTTGCTTTTACGAAGGTTTCACCTGGACGAGGAACACTGTAGGTTGAAATTTAAGGGAATTTTACCTGAATCTCCAAAAGATTTTGCAGGATTCATTGCGAACATACGCAACACATTTAATAGATGGGTTGAACTGGCAGAAGTCAACAAATCGTACGACAAATTAGTTGATTTACTACTACGGGATAAGGTATTATCTTCGGTTAGCCAGCCATTTTTTGCATATTTGCAGGAGCGTAAACCAGGTACTATCGACGAGTTAGAAAAAATTTCTTTAAACTACTGTTCGGCACATCCGAATGCAACCATTTCTAACTCCTCATTAAGAGAACCTCTACCTGTGGCGTCTAATATGGCCTCCAATCATAATAACAAACAAAGACATCACAGTGTAGACAGAAGTAGGTTCCAAAGAAATCACAATGTTAACTTTCAGAAGGGACATAATAATGATTTCAACAATAAAAATGAGTTCAACAGAGGTAGATCACGAGATAGAAATTATTCACCTCAAACAAACTACCACAATGGTCAACATAACACTAATTATAATCGATCACTGATGCGTGATGCCATATGATGATGGATGGCATCCGCATGTCTGGTTTTGTGTAGTGTGTAGATGTGTTCAGTCAAAACAATGTTCATGCAACAATAACAGGGCAATCCACATAGGACGTCAGTAAACTCACCACGTATAAAGTCAATGAGTCTTGAAACAGCCGTTGACGTTTTTCTTCATTATTTATTGTGGACGCCACAGTGACAAAATGGTTACGCAAATGTGTAGGCACATCAAACAGTCATTATCACAGCAACATTCAATACAGCAATAAACGGTAGACAGCATTACAATGATGAGTCAGATGCATGTTATATTTCAAAGTGCTGTAAATGTAGTCAGGTGAACAACTCCATCCTTTTCTATAACAGCCAGGAGATAACCAGATGTATGAGATCAGTTCACTCTCCTTAGTTTGACTTCAGCAAGACAGACACGTCTGCCGAAGTATAAATAATGTCCTCAAAAATATCCTCTAGATAATAAAGGTTTTCTAAACCTAGTTCATTTAACAAAGTAGCAAGTAATGGTCCTTGGTACCTGCATCAACCGATGCAGTACAATGCAGCGACATGTGAGCTGGGAAAAAACATCTCGTGACGACGACTTTCGAAGACAGGCTATGAATCGAATCGCGCACGACCCAAAATCGGTAGAGTTAATGAAAAAGTCAATTTACCTTGCTTTCATGAAATACACAGAAATATCACGCCTCCCGACATGTGGGAAACACTAGAGGTATTATCTCGAATAAACGAAATATCCATTAAGAGGACTACACATCCCTGACAGAACAAAAATAGCGGAGATCCCCTCTTCAACGAGGCATCTCTTTCGCCATTCCAAATCGCTCACTCCCACTAGTGGTGGGCGGAAACCGATCGACCAAACAACAAGACAAGTCATGCGCAGTCCAGCGCAAAAATGACCACAGCTCAAACTTAACTGCATTCGATACCAACGCGAGAAGACAAATGCTTACCGAGAAAAGTGACTATAAATTCCAAGCAGTTGTTGCCCTTGCGTTATAAAATAGATATTGAAATAAAACGATGTTGCGAGAATTTATCACGCAACATATCACCACCTCCTCCCGATAAAAAAAAAATGTGGAACATATTTTTTTTTTCAATATCAAAGAGCAAGCGATAAGCGGCTCAAAACGCACGAATTATGCGCTGATAATTAATTAAATTGCCAAACAATAGGCTAATTATAGAGTGTCTGGTGAGGATATACCTCAAAAGAAAAATAAATATGTCTCAAAAAATATTCACATCGGGGAGGTGTCACCAACACACATCACGTTAGCATGTAAACACAATATACGTATGCAAGTTACTATAATCATCATTAAACAGCATACTCTAATATTGTCTTTAAAAATGGATGTACAAATCTGATAGGAAAATTTAAATAGTACATTCTTTGACATGTAATGACATAAGTACATAGTAAAGTTAAACTACATGACGATCCAGGACATATGCTCTGGTATTCCGAGGGTAAGTACACAATCTAGAACTCGTAAGGTAAGTCCTCAGCTCAACAATGACATTCTGAGAAAGTACAAGCAATATAATGCTAATTAATAACTAATATGCTTCATAAGGTACAATACATTATTAATAATTGTGGCTGTTTAGTAAACTAACGGCCCTTATATTAACTACTCAGTCCTCCTCTATCATCTTAAAAAACGAACAGAAGAAGATGACAACAAAGCACGATAGTGTGTACATATAAAGTAAGTACAGATGTGCTAATCTATTGTAGAAATATAGGTGTGTTATGACTCTGTAATATATGGAAATATAGGACAGAAGTATTAGTTGGAGTCATGTGGGCATCTAGACAAAATGTCAGCCATCACATTATCCGCACCACGGATAGCTCGTACCGTGAAGTGAAAAGGTTGAAGAGCTATAGCATATCGAGTGGATCTCGAACTCTTCAAATTCTTAGTCTGAATAGCTGTAAGAGCTT
The DNA here is from genome assembly GCA_024509875.1 of Oreohelix idahoensis. Lineage (NCBI taxonomy): Eukaryota > Metazoa > Mollusca > Gastropoda > Stylommatophora > Oreohelicidae > Oreohelix > Oreohelix idahoensis. The sequence continues at coordinate 306,778 of JAMPIV010015718.1, read as the reverse complement.
TCTGATCAGTCTCTAGAATGAAATGTGCGCCCAGGAGGAATCTTTGTAGCTTTAGAATTGACCAAACCATCGCTAACAACTCACGGTCTAAAACCGAGTAGTTCCTCTCTGCCGCATTTAGTTTTCTAGAAATGTACATAACAGGATGCAGAGTATTTGCATATTCTTGCATCAGTGCTGCTCCAATCCCAGTGGATGAAGCATCACTCCGAAGAACAAAAGTCCTATCAAGAGTAGGTAATCTTAAGATGGGAGGAGAAGAAAATATATTCTTGATTTGGTCTAGTGAAGATTGGCATTCTTCAGACCAACGGACCAGATTAGGCGAACCTTTCTTCAACAATGTTGAGAGAGGTGCCATGATCGAAGATAAATTTGGAATAAATCTCCCATAAAATTGAATTAAACCTAAGAGACTCCTAACTTGTTTCTTCGTTTTAGGAACAGAGATGTTCAGTATTTTGGAAGTATTGTGGTCTTCTGTCTTCAAGAGACCATGACCAACACGATGACCCAGGAAAGAGATTTCACCAAAACCAACAAAAGCTTTAGAAGGTTTTGCTGTCAAATTATTCTCACGTAGAGTGGACAGTAAGTCATATAACCCTAAATAGTGATCTTCCCAGGTATCACTGAAGAGACAGATGTCATCTAAGTATGCGATGACATCCGAACGATGTGACAGAATTCGACGCATCATGCGAACGAAAGTGGCAGGGGCGTTCATGAGACCAAAAGGCATAACATTCCATTGAAATAGACCCCTAGGTGTAGAAAAAGCAGTAAGAGGTTTGGCATGCTCTGCTAAAGGCACTTGCCAATAACCTTTAGACAAGTCAAGTTTAGTGAAGAATCTAGAATTAGAAAGTCTAATCAGTAGATCTTCTAACAAAGGCATCGGTTCAGCGTCGAACTTTGTGACCTGATTCAATTTGCGATAATCAACGCAAATTCGTATGTTCTTATCCTTCTTCCGGACAATAACCATGGAAGAAGAATATGGTGAAGTCGATGGTTCAATTATATTTAATTGAATCATTTCATCCAATTCCTTTTCCACTTGCGACTGAAAGTGTATAGGAATAGGATACGGCCTAACCCTAATTGGATTATTGTCGGTAAGAATTATGTCATGTTCTATGACATCTGTGTGTCCAGGAATGTCAGTGAGAACATCCTGAAATGTTTGTAACATCGACGAGACTTGTCGATGTTCGTCACCAGAAAGATTAGGAGAAACAGAAACGTTTTTCCAAGATTCCGTGGAATGTAATGGAACCACTGGAAGGGGAAGGTTGACATCAGAGAAGGTAGCTTCCTCATCCTGAATGACAGACAGGGATGAATAATGACCGTGAGGTGCAGGAGCATCATCCGTTGCCTGGAAAATAGGCAGCAAATAGTCCGGACGTTCGTGAAATTCCGAAAGCATGTTTATGTGGAAAGTTTTATGCTTTCCATCAATATCGACCACATAGTCAACATCGGAAATCCGAGAGACTATTGCATACGGACCTTTCCATGCAATAAGAAGTCTATTTTCCCTACTGGGGAGTAGGACGAATGCTTTGTCACCTGGACAAAGTTGTCGTAGACATCTATTCTTGTTAGCAAACTGCCTTGCCTTCTCTTTAGCAATTTCTGATGAAGCAGTTGCTAGCTTACATGCCTCAATGATCTTTTGTCTAAGAGCAATGACATACTCATATGAGGATTGAGTTTCATCGCTAATATCATCGGCAGTGATGAGATCGTGTAATAAAGACATAGGGCCGCGTGGACGCGCGCCAAAGACAAGTTCGAAGGGAGAAAATCCTGTGTGTTCATTAGGGACTTCTCTATAGGCAAAGAGAGCCGCGGGTAAAACCCTGTCCCAATCTTGAGGATGATCTTCAGTTATCTTACCAAGCAAAGTCTTGAGCGTTCTATTCAGACGCTCAACTAACCCATTAGACATAGGATGGTAGATACTACTGAGAGATCGTTCAATATGTAAGGTAGACATTACCTGTGACATAGTGTCAGATATGAGTTGAGTGCCATGGTCTGACAATATTTCTCTGGGGAACCCCAAGCGAGAAAATATCAACCAAAGAGCATCTGCGATATCTGTAGTAGATATGCTCTTAAGAGGAATAGCCTCTGGCCAACGTGTGCACATATCGACACATGTAAGGATAAACTGATGTCCTCTGGCCGACTTGACCTTAAAAGGGCCAATAATATCTATGGCCATTTTCTGAAACGGCCGAATAGGAATGTCAGCAGCCTGGATAGGCGCAGCATGTCGTGGTCCTCTAGATTTGACCTCCTGACATACCTTGCATGATCGGCAGTAAATACGAATGTCCTTATTGACAAAAGGCCAAAAGAAAGCCGCAAGGACTCTCGACTTCGTACGGGCAAAACCCATATGTCCAGCACATTGCGAGTCATGAGCATGTTGTAATATTTGGACTCTCATGCTCTTGGGAACAAGAATTTGCGAATGTGCCGACGTAGTCGAATCTTGTACCATACGTACAAGTACGCCGTTTCTCATTGCAATCCAAGATTTTCTATTTGTATCCTGATTCGGATCACCTTTCTTCGCAAGAACGAAGAATTTTTTTAAAGAAGGATCTTCTTCTTGCAATTTTATGAAAGAGTCACGAGTGATTACTAAGTGACTATCTTGGCTATCAACTTCATTATCACTATTCAGTGAAGTTTCGGGTGTTTGTAGAGCTTGTGCTCTTGTAACTACTGCATTTGTAGCTTGCATGTTATTATCTTCCCAAGCAGCAATCTGCTGTGGGGTACACTCCCTAACTCCGTGAATACGACCAATAATAAGGTCCGCAATAGGATTAGGTAAGAGACAAGCATGCACATCTCCAGTAAAGAAAGGAGTGGCAATGCGAATTACAGCAGTAGGATATTTTTCTAGAGTGCCGCCAAATGTGACACATTTAATAACCCTTCCTGTAGCACAAGATGGATCTACAAGCGATTGTCTAACACCAATAGTGGTGCATCCGGAATCGAAAAGTAGTGAGACCGGAGTATCATTAACAAGACCCTTATGTAGAATTAAAGAACCCCTCCCGTCATGCGCAACAGCAGCAGGAAGAGCGGGAAGTGGGTGACCACAACTCAAAGTAGTTATGGTACCCGGTTCGAATAAAGTACTGCATTGGGGGCATTTGTTTGCTCTCTCAAAGTCAAAAGCAGAACTAGTGACAGCGTCAAAGTTTTTACTATCAACAACATGATTACAGGCTCCCTCAGTTTCCTGTTGTACAGCATTAGCCTGCTGATATCTCTTTTTTTGTGTTGAGATCTACCCCGACTATTATTACCTCTGAAGTTATCAGAGTTATTATTATCTCTGCAGTTATTATTGTCTCTATTGTAATTGTTATCCTGGTTCGAATTCCAGTTTCCACGATTACTATCATGTTCACATTGATGCGAACATCTATTTGTTTGGTTCTGAGGTCTTCGGCAGGAATAACCTCTATTACCATATCCTCTTTTGAAATGCTTATAATTATTAGGGTGATAGTAACGACCACTATCAGGTTGTCTCCAATTCTTCGAAGAAGAATCACCATGAAATTGGTTTCCATGATTTTGACAGAAATTACCGCTGCCCTTTCTATCAAAATTTTGTTGGGATCTACGAGCAAAGTTTTGACCATACGGAGCTGCCGAAGCAACTGGTAAACCTTCTTTCACCTTAGAGTTACCCATGGTTATGTGTGGGTGCGCAGTTACGTATTGGCAACAGAAATCTTCCATTTCTTTTATTGTTTTAGGTTTACGTTCATGAAGGAAAGCAAGGAAAGACTCATTGACAGACGACATGACTTTGTCTCTAAGTATTAAGTCCATAAGTCCTTCATAAGTTTTTTCCGTCTTAGATAGTTCAACCCATCGTGAGAAAGTAATGCGTATTCTTGCAATAAACTCGGAGAATTCAACTCCATTTTCAGGTAACATGTTTTTAAATTGTAGACGATAGCCGTCTTCGTTAAGCTGATATTTCTTTAACAAAGCGGCCCTGACAACCTCATAATTGTTCTTGTCAGGTTCATCCACCATATTTAATATACTTAGAGCTTTACCTGTCAGTATCCCTGATAACTGATAAACATATTTTGCTTTGTCTATGTTATGAGCTGTACATGCTTGTTCAAATCTGTCCAGATAGAACATTATGTCATCACTGGAAGGACTAAATGTTGGTAACTTAATCTTAAAAGTATCATTATTAGCCTTACCAGAAGATGAACCCTTGTTTGAATCATTACCATTACTCATGCTCGTCAATTTCAATTTTTCCAACTCTAAAGCTAAGACCTTTTCTTCATGTTCCATTTTTGCTTTCCTCTCATCAGACTCTCTCTGTAACTTCTTTCTTCAGCTTGAGCCTCATTTGAAGTCTTTCATTTTCAGCTTCTTTTTCAAGTCTTTTATTTTCAGCTTCTTTTTCAAGTCTTTTATTTTCAGCTTCTTTTTCAAGTCTTTTATTCTCAGCCTCTAGCTGTAGCTTTCTTTCCTCAGCTTCTGATTCCCTTTTTTGTTTTTCCATTTCCATTTGGAATCTCTTTTCATCCACCTGCATCTGCAGTTTCTTTTGTTCAGCTTCCATATGCAGTTTCTTTTGTTCAGCTTCCATTGCTTTATCATATCGAGCAGTTGCAAATTCTTCTAACTTATCACCAGTCTTCCCAAGCAATTTACCCTGCTCAATAAAGTGCTCAAATGTAGACATGTTGTCTAACATATGAGTCCAAAACCTGAAATAATTAACTAATTTATTTCAAACCTAAGTGTAACAAGTCTTAATTAAGCACTTGTATATTCACATCACATTATATTATCCCAGTCTCTGTGGGAAACAAGTCTCCAATCAAAGAACTTGTATATGAAATATCAGCACTCAATTCTTGATCATAAGTGCACTTCTCATTCAATAGTGCACGACACTATTCATCATTCATTTATCATCAGTGTAGTAGTAACAGTGCATTAGCATAGCCCATTAACTAATTACTATAACTGTAAACAATGACTATGTAAACACATGCAGAATGTAAACATTGAAAATGTAAACAATACAAACAATGTAAACAATAACAATGTAAACAATAACAAAGATCAGCAACAATACAAAAACTTTCGCAGAAATCAACTAAAAATAAAGCAGAAATTAATGAAATATCACAAAAAATGTGACGATATCTGCGATAGAATTAAACAAAATACATGACACCACAGTGTATAAACAAAAATGTTGTATGAAACTAAATTATAGACAAGAGTAGGCTAACAAATACAAACAAATCAAAACAAAACTAAAGAATGCGAAATAATAACGAAAACAATATTAAAACATGTCATCACAGCTAACATAAATAGCAACAGAAGTCGCTTAGCAAATTCCAGTATCGGAAATTTGCAAACCCTACAGAAAACGCTCACAATAGACGACCTCTATGACGTGGCATAATCTAACGGAGACACCACCCAACCGAGAACCCGCTGAAATATAAACATATAAATATACAAATAACATATAGACATATAACATATAGAATGAGATGATACACAGAAGACTCAGCAGAAGTATAAGGGCACAGTTTACATACAAACAGGCCACTTAACTTATAGGCTTCCAATCGTAGAACAGCAGAAAAAACGGATGTCAATCAACGTCCTAAAGAGCGAAGCTCCAACGATGATGGCACATCTGAACTGCTTCCACTGCTAACACGATGGTACAAGAGCTTCTGAAATACTGTGTGTTGAGTTGTTTCGGCACTTGACCTTCTAATCCAAAAGTAAGTTGATGGAAATCGGTACTTGGCCTTCTTCAGAAAACAACCCGTTTCAACCGGCACTTGACCTTCTCAAAAAACGACAGCACTGGAACCTTGACAGCAGCAACTTGCTTGACTTGCGTAAAAGATAACAGCAGTCCGAGTTATCCGGCAACATGTAACAACTCCCAATAATAACAATAACTGGAATGGTAATAATCATAGCTTGATACATCGAGATAATAGTTACTATTGAGGACGACGAGATAATTCTAACAATTATACTCGGAATCGATCTCATTCTCGGGGATCATCTCATTACAACCATAATACAGGGGCGGCAGTTACAAATAATACTACCCCTATAGCTCAGGTCCCACTTGACAATAATACAACACAGTCTTCTGCTGCATGTTTTGCTATTAATTATAATGTGGCAAATAGTTGCCAACAATGCAATCTTATTTTTCAGAAGGCGAAAGAAACAGTGCTTAACTGCGGACATATTATACCACAGGTAGGTCTTGCAGTCAACGATGGAACAGGCTTACTAATTTTTAACAGGGGATTAGTTAATGGATCCGTCGTCTCAGTGCTGAGGGATTCAGGATCCACGACGATTGGTGTACGTCAGTCGCTGGTACATCCTAGCTGTGCGACAGGAGAATATGTACGCTGCATGACATTTGGTGGAACTATTGAGTTTTACCCCACAGCTATTGTTCATATTAGAACACCCTTTTTCACAGGGAATGTAAAAGTATGTATGCTAAAAAAGCCTATAGCTGATCTGATGGTTGGTCGTATACACGGCAGTAAAGATTGTACTCCAGATGAGATCATAGAATGGGAGAAACATAACCTATGCACTGGAAACGCCGTGACGACTAGAGCGCAGACTCAACTCATGGAGAAATTTGATGATAATAAAATGGATGCAGACAACCAAGAGGAATTTGTAGTCAATTCACCTATTGACAGGGAAACATTTGCAACCAAACAAAAAGAGGATAAATCTTTAAAAAAAATTTTTTAAGCTGGTTGATAAAGTTGACAATCTATCCTCAGGTAATAATAACAAACATTGGTTTGTTATTAAAAATGACATATTGATTAGATGTTTTAATGACAAATCACAAATGAAACAACAAGTTATGGTCCCGTATACTTTTAGACGGTACATTCTTCAACATGCACATGACTCACATTGTGCTGGACATATGGGATATACTCGAACACGATCTCGAGTACTGTCTTCATTCTTTTGGCCAGGAGTGTCAAGAGATATTTCGCAGTATGTACGTTCCTGTACTACATGCCAAGAAGTGAAAGCACGTGGAGCTTTTCACACGGCGCCTATTCAGGCTTGCGATATCTCAGTAAGACCGTTTGACAAGATGGCCATAGATATTATTGGTCCATTGCTACCATCGGCCAGAGGACATAGATTCGTCCTTACGTGCATTGATTTGTGCACACGATGGCCAGAAGCTATCCCATTAAAGACCACCACTACCACAGATGTAGCTGATGCACTACATCTCATCTTTTCTAGAATAGGGTTTCCTAGAAAACTTTTATCAGACCATGGGTCACAGTTCATATCTGACACCATGAAGGAAGTCATGAAAACTTGGAACATTGATAGGAATTTAAGTAGTATTTATCATCCTATGAGTAATGGTGCGGTTGAAAGACTTAACCGTACACTTAAACAACTACTACATAAGGTTACTGCTAAGCACCCTCATGACTGGGACAGAGCACTCCCAGCTGTTCTATTTGCTTATCGGGAGGTACCGCATGAACAAACTGGCTTCTCTCCCTTTGAATTAGTTTTTGGTGCTCCCCCAAGAGGTCCTATGGGACTAATAAAAGACTTATTAATTGACGCGGAGATGACTCAGGACACTCAGTCATCTTACGAGTATGTGATTAATCTTCGGAAGAACATTATTGAGTCTTGCCAGTTGGCAACAGCTTCTTCTGAGGCTGCAAAAGCTAAGGCTCGATCTCTACAAAATAGGTCTCGACGATTACGCCAATTATTCCCAGGCGATGAGGCTTATGTGTTACTTCCTCACAATAACAATAAATTATTGATATCTTGGAATGGTCCTTACAAAGTCATTGATAAAATTTCCGACGTTGATTACGTCTTAGATATCAAGGGACACAAAAAGATATTTCATATTAACATGCTCAAGCAATTTCATACACGTCCTGAACACTTACAGTCAATTTTTCATGAACTAGATGACAACACAGTATCTACTTGTTATTATTCTAACTTATCTGTCATCCAGGAAGAAGAATCTTCTTTTCCTGAGGTACAGTTACCGTTACCGGTACCAGTAGTTCAACCTACTGAATCTTGGCGGGATGTAACCATCTCTTCAACGGTTACACCGCAACAGCGTCTACAGATTGCTAATCTATTACAATCTTATCCAGATGTGTTGACCGACGTCCCGGGTCGCACATCGGCTATCAGTCATGACATTACTCTCAATGATGATACACCTATTCGTGTACATCCCTATTCTGTTCCTTTACATTTCCTTGCTAAAACTACTAAGGAACTTGAACAGATGTTGTCTCTGGGAATCATTGAGACTAGTAATTCGCCATTCTCTTCTCCATTAGTGATTGTCCGGAAGAAGGACAATAACATCAGACTATGTGTTGATTATAGAAAATTAAATGCTAAGACTATAGTTGACAGCGAACCACATCCACTTATCGACGACTTACTGCCACGTCTATCCAACGCAACTATATTTAGTAAGATAGACTTAACTAAAGGTTATTGGCAGATACCACTGACCGAAAAGGCTAAGTACTACACCGCATTTTCCACTCCACAAGGTCTATACCAGTGGAATGTGATGCCTTTTGGGCTTGTTAATGCGCCAGCTACCTTCATTCGCCTGATGCGACAAATTTTATCAGGTAGACCAGACGTTATTACATATATTGACGACATATGCTTGTTTAGTTCGTCGTTTGAGGAACATGTTTCGGGACTTAGATATGTTTTCGACACTCTAAGGAATTATCATCTAACTGCTAAACCTACAAAGGTGCAAATCGCGTGTAATGAGATAACCTTTTTGGGACATATCATTGGATCGGGATATATCCGAACGTTACCTAATACAGTCTCCAAAATTCTAAACATAGCAGTTCCTCAGACGAAGAAACAGGTCAGGAGTTTGTTAGGACTTGTTCAATATTACAGTAGATTCATACCAAACTTGTCATCCATCACGGCTGTATTGTCTTCATTGTTAAAAAAAGACATGCCGGTGAAGGTGACATGGACTGGTACATGCAATGAAACTTTCAACAAAATTATAAATTTGTTCTCGCATGAACCAATTTTAAGACTTCCCGATGCTTCCAAAAGATTTTTCTTACGAACAGATGCTAGTAACTACGGCATTGGTGCATGCCTGCTCCAGAACCATGATGGCATTCTACATCCTACCTTATATATTTCAAGAAAGCTAAAGCCGGCAGAAACAAAGTATTCCACAGTGGACAAGGAACTTTTATCAGTGATATGGGCAATAACTAAACTTGAAAAGTTCTTGCTTGGTGCTCCCTTCACCATACAGACGGACCAACGTGCTGTAGCATCTTTGAGTCGATCTAACCACAAAAGCCAAAACTCGCCAGATATGCAATCATCCTACAGCCATTTGAATTCTCCATTGAACATATTCCTGGCACTGAAAACATTGTGGCGGATGCGTTGTCACGTAATCCTATTGACGACGAATAATCAACATTGACATTCCTAAACTACGTCAATCATCACTACATTGGATAGAACGAAGTATCAACTATAAGGGAACTAACCTTGCCTTCAATTTAAATTTATAAACACTATATGCATCACAGAATTGAACTAAAGACAATCAAGGTATACATATTGACATTGAAACTTCGTCTAACGTCCATACACAATATATGAATATTCGTTGAACAATCATGGAACAATATCTGACGACAAGTCGAACTTATTATCCTATGTGCACTTAATTCTTGGATGCTGGGATAAATGACATTTCTTTCCAACGTAAACGTTTGAACATTTTTGCCTAAAAGAATTCATCAGGATCAAGACTACGGATGGATCATCATATCCTATACTAATTAATTAGTTAACTTAACTTCTTAATTGAATTATTATCAATAAAATGAAATGTGAGAAAAAAATGAAATGAAAGAACAAAAAAAGAGAACGAAATATAAAAAGAAGAAATTATGAAAAGAGAAAATAAATCTCACACAAGTATTAGATTAATATTTTTTTTTAATGTACCTATACGTTATTTAGTTAGTTAAATTAGATAGTTATTATTCACTAACACTTAACACACACAATTAAGTTAAACTTATATTCGAATTTCTTTCTATTTCTTCTCACTTATTTTGTCTTTTCTTCTCTCATAACATCGCGTTACATTAGAATCTTAATAATTTAACTCTTAGTTTAATTAATTAATTTAATTTTAATTAGTCAAATTAATTCCTATATGACATACTAATACGACAGACCTTACTTTAATTTAATTCTATCATTCACTATTAACATTGGACATTTTATTTAGTTGATATAATAATATGTATAATATTGATATATAATGTGATTAATGTTAGATGACTATGACAAATAGTTAGTTGACATGACCGCGACACGGTTCTACTCAGAACATCGTCGGCCATATGTCACAATTGTGTTAAATTTTTTTTGAAAAATTGTTAAGTCGGATAGATCTTGAAAAAAAATCTATCGATTTTTTTTTCCCCGGTGTACAGGGAATTGTTACGGTATATGATATTAACGCCGTCTGCTAAAGGTTAGCAGACGTGCAATTGTAAAGGTTAAGACATTTAATATATTGCGATAGATGTTTCAATTATTGAACGCTCCATACACGATCGATTATGACGTGTCTAGCGTTGTTTGGGTCACAGTCGGTAACTAGGAGACGCTACCCTTTGTTACTTGACCGCCACGCTGAATAGCTGCGTTTTTCTAACCTTCCAATTCAATGGCATGATATAGCCATTTATATGTGCATTTATGATGGACCAGGGTCAGTCCTAGAACTCTACATGAGAGGAAACTTATGGAGGTTAGTGATTAACTAAATCCTTGGAAGGAGAAAGATAATCGTCTACTTTATACGAAGTAATTAGACTCACAGTCTCACTGTCGGCAGGTAGCCATTCTATCTGCGCGTGCATATAGCTGTGATGTTCTGACGACAATTACTGCATTGTATCCTTAAACGGACATTGACACGTAAAACAGCAGTCTACGCTATTGATTGATTGATGCATGTACCTCATGTGTGAATTGAACTGTTTATGTATGTGTGTAATCCATATTAAATTGTGAAGGACTCGAACCGGAGGCATTATTCGTTGAATCACGTTACACCATTCAACCTTATGAATTATGTATTTTATATCAAGTTGCTGAGTTAATAAGATGAACAGTTGTTTACATCTTGATGCCAAGTTCAGGCATTACGACAAACCAAAGGTGAGGTTCACCCCATTCGCGTACGAATATTAGCACGATCAGAATTCAAGCAACACAACCAGTAACCACACACGAAAGTCCTTCAACAAAAGTGGCGGCCGAATGCGGGAACGACAGAAAAAAGAAACAAACTTCTGTTCCTTACGCACATGTTAACCACAAATATTTACGATCAATTTTCGATCACATGATCCAGTCGAAGATGACGCAGTACTCATTATAATGCCTAACAACGTGACGTCACCGAAAGTCGTGTAGGTGAACTGTCGGAGAAACCAAAGCCGTTTCTAAGTCTAACCAGGGGAAACATGAGCCATTGAAGCAAACACACGATATGGACTACAGGAGCAGACAGTCAGGGGCATTAGCCTAGCTGTTGACGACCTCTAGCACTGATCTAAGCAACGGAAAAGATAAGTCTAGTTGTTTAACTGTCGTCATTGCAAACAGTAATACTGAGTCCATGCCTTTTGCCTGCATAGGCATGTTTTTCTAATGTGTTTAATGTACTTTTTGTTGTCCTAATGTGTGGTTAATTCGTGGGGGGTAGGGAGGATGAGCTGAAATTGAAGTCTGGGGCTCTCACGATGCCTGAATTGATTTCGGTCGTTTCTTAGGGCAGTTAAACGATTGCACTTTTGGAAGCCCCATTGAGGTTTGCCATTGGACTGCCTGTCCAAATCTGCTGTCGTTTGACGATTTGTGTTAGCTGTACCGTTCCGTAGATAACTGGTGTATTTTATTTGTACTAAGTTCACATTTTTATTCAGTTTTGTATCATGTTCGTTAACTATTTCGTCCAGTCTACTCTTACTATCAATTTATTTTATGATTGTTAAATGTTCGTCCGTTATGAGTCCTGTGATGTCATCATTTTTTGCAGTCATTTTTTTTTGTGTACTTTGCATATTAAGTTGACCTCGGGTCAATCTTTGACCCTTCATTTTCCGTGTGACACTTCCGCTTGTTTTATTTAGTTCATAAATTCATTTTTAATTGTGAAAATGTCTTGTTTGCGTCTTGACATTGTTTGTACCCTTTAGTTGCATCATTGTTTTGTTTGTCCTCATGATATATATTAAATACTACATTAATAATATGACATTATATTCAATAATACACTTGTAATTTAATTTAATTAATTTTTTCTGACATTTAAGGTTAATATGGGACATTGCATAATTATGCAGTGATAGTCCAAGAAATTAGCACTACAATTTATAAGAGATGCCTAGGGCATAATAATATAATATATATATTGACCAAATAAAATAATCTTATAGTCTACCTTTGAGGTAATAGACCCATTGTATATTATTTAATATACTTTTCTGGTACTAAGAGAGTGACTTAGTACATTGAACAATATAATTACTAGGAATCATACCCAACATTATTGGATATTGAGATTAATTGTGTGATGTAATTACATTATAGTTAACAGATATCATAACTATTTATGATATAGTTAGTACTTAGATACAATATTGTTACAAAATATTGTCTATTAGTTGAACTTAGACATAAGAGTTCAGTACTATTGTGATTATTTATATTGAATATTCCTAAGTTGAGTAAGTATAATAATTACTCTGAAGCTACTATTGACTATTTTAATCAGTAATTATCAATAATTACTTACAGATAAAAGTCAAAATGCTTACTATAGACCATTTCGTTAAAATTGGTAAAGAATATGGTTATAAATCTCAAGAACTTCGTCAGTTTGCTGAGGCAGAACTGGAAAAACATAAAGCAGAAATAGAGGAACAAAAGGCTGCATTAAAGAAAGAGGAGGAGGAACGTGAGATGAAGCAAATTGCCAAGGAAAATAGATTAAGAGAAATTGCTCAACAGGAAGAAGAGAATAAATTGAAACGAGAGGAAATTATTTTACAACAAGAAATGGAATTGGCGCGTATTAAATTGGAGACAGCAAGATTACAAGCACAAAGTGCTGATGCAAACCAGAATAATAACGCACAAAATGGATCGTCATCCAGCCAAACTAAACATTTCTACAACTTTAAATTACCCACTTTCAACTTAAACGTGGACGACCTTTCATCGTTCCTGTCACGTTTTGAACAGACTTGCAAAACAAATCATTTGCCTGAAGAGTCATGGGTACTCAAGTTAAATGAATTCTTGGTTGGAGAACCATTGACGGCTTCTCAAAATGCTGACCCATCAATAGCAAATAACTACGGTGCTATTAAGTCCTTGCTTTTACGAAGGTTTCACCTGGACGAGGAACACTGTAGGTTGAAATTTAAGGGAATTTTACCTGAATCTCCAAAAGATTTTGCAGGATTCATTGCGAACATACGCAATACATTTAATAGATGGGTTGAACTGGCAGAAGTCAACAAATCATACGACAAATTAGTTGATTTACTACTACGGGATAAGGTATTATCTTCGGTTAGCCAGCCATTTTTTGCATATTTGCAGGAGCGTAAACCAGGTACTATGGACGAGTTAGAAAAAATTTCTTTAAACTACTGTTCGGCACATCCGAATGCAACCATTTCTAACTCCTCATTAAGAGAACCTCTACCTGTGGCGTCTAATATGGCCTACAATCATAATAACAAACAAAGACATCACAGTGTAGACAGAAGTAGGTTCCAAAGAAATCACAATGTTAACTTTCAGAAGGGACATAATAATGATTTCAACAATAAAAATGAGTTCAACAGAGGTAGATCACGAGATAGAAATTATTCACCTCAAACAAACTACCACAATGGTCAACATAACACTAATTATAATCGATCACATACTCCCAATAATAATAATAACTGGAATGGTAATAATCATGGCTCGAGACATCGAGATAATAGTTACTATAGAGGACGACGAGATAATTCTAACAATTATACTCGGAATCGATCTCATTCTCGGGGATCATCTCATTACAACCATAATACAGGGGCGGCAGTTACAAATAATACTACCCCTATAGCTCAGGTCCCACTTGACAATAATACAACACAGTCTTCTGCTGCATGTTTTGCTATTAATTATAATGTGGCAAATAGTTGCCAACAATGCAATCTTATTTTTCAGAAGGCGAAAGAAACAGTGCTTAACTGCGGACATATTACACCAGAGGTAGGTCTTGCAGTCAACGATGGAACAGGCTTACTAATTTTTAACAGGGGATTAGTTAATGGATCCGTCGTCTCAGTGCTGAGGGATTCAGGATCCACAACGATTGGTGTACGTCAGTCGCTGGTACATCCTAGCTGTGCGACAGGAGAATATGTACGCTGCATGACATTTGGTGGAACTATTGAGTTTTACCCCACAGCTATTGTTCATATTAGAACACCCTTTTTCACAGGGAATGTAAAAGTATGTATGCTAAAAAAGCCTATAGCTGATCTGATGGTTGGTCGTATACACGGCAGTAAAGATTGTACTCCAGATGAGATCATAGAATGGGAGAAACATAACCTATGCACTGGAAACGCCGTGACGACTAGAGCGCAGACTCAACTCATGGAGAAAGTTGATGATAATAAAATGGATGCAGACAACCAAGAGGAATTTGTAGTCAATTCACCTATTGACAGGGAAACATTTGCAACCAAACAAAAAGAGGATAAATCTTTAAAAAAAATTTTTAAGCTGGTTGATAAAGTTGACAATCTATCCTCAGGTAATAATAACAAACATTGGTTTGTTATTAAAAATGACATATTGATTAGATGTTTTAATGACAAATCACAAATGAAACAACAAGTTATGGTCCCGTATACTTTTAGACGGTACATTCTTCAACATGCACATGACTCACATTGTGCTGGACATATGGGATATACTCGAACACGATCTCGAGTACTGTCTTCATTCTTTTGGCCAGGAGTGTCAAGAGATATTTCGCAGTATGTACGTTCCTGTACTACATGCCAAGAAGTGAAAGCACGTGGAGCTTTTCACACGGCGCCTATTCAGGCTTGCGATATCTCAGTAAGACCGTTTGACAAGATGGCCATAGATATTATTGGTCCATTGCTACCATCGGCCAGAGGACATAGATTCGTCCTTACGTGCATTGATTTGTGCACACGATGGCCAGAAGCTATCCCATTAAAGACCACCACTACCACAGATGTAGCTGATGCACTACATCTCATCTTTTCTAGAATAGGGTTTCCTAGAAAACTTTTATCAGACCATGGGTCACAGTTCATATCTGACACCATGAAGGAAGTCATGAAAACTTGGAACATTGATAGGAATTTAAGTAGTATTTATCATCCTATGAGTAATGGTGCGGTTGAAAGACTTAACCGTACACTTAAACAACTACTACATAAGGTTACTGCTAAGCACCCTCATGACTGGGACAGAGCACTCCCAGCTGTTCTATTTGCTTATCGGGAGGTACCGCATGAACAAACTGGCTTCTCTCCCTTTGAATTAGTTTTTGGTGCTCCCCCAAGAGGTCCTATGGGACTAATAAAAGACTTATTAATTGACGCGGAGATGACTCAGGACACTCAGTCATCTTACGAGTATGTGATTAATCTTCGGAAGAACATTATTGAGTCTTGCCAGTTGGCAACAGCTTCTTCTGAGGCTGCAAAAGCTAAGGCTCGATCTCTACAAAATAGGTCTCGACGATTACGCCAATTATTCCCAGGCGATGAGGCTTATGTGTTACTTCCTCACAATAACAATAAATTATTGATATCTTGGAATGGTCCTTACAAAGTCATTGATAAAATTTCCGACGTTGATTACGTCTTAGATATCAAGGGACACAAAAAGATATTTCATATTAACATGCTCAAGCAATTTCATACACGTCCTGAACACTTACAGTCAATTTTTCATGAACTAGATGACAACACAGTATCTACTTGTTATTATTCTAACTTATCTGTCATCCAGGAAGAAGAATCTTCTTTTCCTGAGGTACAGTTACCGTTACCGGTACCAGTAGTTCAACCTACTGAATCTTGGCGGGATGTAACCATCTCTTCAACGGTTACACCGCAACAGCGTCTACAGATTGCTAATCTATTACAATCTTATCCAGATGTGTTGACCGACGTCCCGGGTCGCACATCGGCTATCAGTCATGACATTACTCTCAATGATGATACACCTATTCGTGTACATCCCTATTCTGTTCCTTTACATTTCCTTGCTAAAACTACTAAGGAACTTGAACAGATGTTGTCTCTGGGAATCATTGAGACTAGTAATTCGCCATTCTCTTCTCCATTAGTGATTGTCCGGAAGAAGGACAATAACATCAGACTATGTGTTGATTATAGAAAATTAAATGCTAAGACTATAGTTGACAGCGAACCACATCCACTTATCGACGACTTACTGCCACGTCTATCCAACGCAACTATATTTAGTAAGATAGACTTAACTAAAGGTTATTGGCAGATACCACTGACCGAAAAGGCTAAGTACTACACCGCATTTTCCACTCCACAAGGTCTATACCAGTGGAATGTGATGCCTTTTGGGCTTGTTAATGCGCCAGCTACCTTCATTCGCCTGATGCGACAAATTTTATCAGGTAGACCAGACGTTATTACATATATTGACGACATATGCTTGTTTAGTTCGTCGTTTGAGGAACATGTTTCGGGACTTAGATATGTTTTCGACACTCTAAGGAATTATCATCTAACTGCTAAACCTACAAAGGTGCAAATCGCGTGTAATGAGATAACCTTTTTGGGACATATCATTGGATCGGGATATATCCGAACGTTACCTAGTACAGTCTCCAAAATTCTAAACATAGCAGTTCCTCAGACGAAGAAACAGGTCAGGAGTTTGTTAGGACTTGTTCAATATTACAGTAGATTCATACCAAACTTGTCATCCATCACGGCTGTATTGTCTTCATTGTTAAAAAAAGACATGCCGGTGAAGGTGACATGGACTGGTACATGCAATGAAACTTTCAACAAAATTATAAATTTGTTCTCGCATGAACCAATTTTAAGACTTCCCGATGCTTCCAAAAGATTTTTCTTACGAACAGATGCTAGTAACTACGGCATTGGTGCATGCCTGCTCCAGAACCATGATGGCATTCTACATCCTACCTTATATATTTCAAGAAAGCTAAAGCCGGCAGAAACAAAGTATTCCACAGTGGACAAGGAACTTTTATCAGTGATATGGGCAATAACTAAACTTGAAAAGTTCTTGCTTGGTGCTCCATTCACCATACAGACGGACCAACGTGCTGTAGCATCTTTGCGTCGATCTAACCACAAGAGCCAAAAACTCGCCAGATATGCAATCATCGTACAGCCATTTGAATTCTCCATTGAACATATTCCTGGCACTGAAAATATTGTGGCGGATGCGTTGTCACGTAATCCTATTGACGACGAATAATCAACATTGACATTCCTAAACTACGTCAATCATCACTACATTGGATAGAACGAAGTATCAACTATAAGGGAACTAACCTTGCCTTCAATTTAAATTTATAAACACTATATGCATCACAGAATTGAACTAAAGACAATCAAGGTATACATATTGACATTGAAACTTCGTCTAACGTCCATACACAATATATGAATATTCGTTGAACAATCATGGAACAATATCTGACGACAAGTCGAACTTATTATCCTATGTGCACTTAATTCTTGGATGCTGGGATAAATGACATTTCTTTCCAACGTAAACGTTTGAACATTTTTGCCTAAAAGAATTCATCAGGATCAAGACTACGGATGGATCATCATATCCTATACTAATTAATTAGTTAACTTAACTTCTTAATTGAATTATTATCAATAAAATGAAATGTGAGAAAAAAATGAAATGAAAGAACAAAAAAAGAGAACGAAATATAAAAAGAAGAAATTATGAAAAGAGAAAATAAATCTCACACAAGTATTAGATTAATATTTTTTTTTAATGTACCTATACGTTATTTAGTTAGTTAAATTAGATAGTTATTATTCACTAACACTTAACACACACAATTAAGTTAAACTTATATTCGAATTTCTTTCTATTTCTTCTCACTTATTTTGTCTTTTCTTCTCTCATAACATCGCGTTACATTAGAATCTTAATAATTTAACTCTTAGTTTAATTAATTAATTTAATTTTAATTAGTCAAATTAATTCCTATATGACATACTAATACGACAGACCTTACTTTAATTTAATTCTATCATTCACTATTAACATTGGACATTTTATTTAGTTGATATAATAATATGTATAATATTGATATATAATGTGATTAATGTTAGATGACTATGACAAATAGTTAGTTGACATGACCGCGACACGGTTCTACTCAGAACATCGTCGGCCATATGTCACGATTGTGTTAATTTTTTTTTGAAAAATTGTTAAGTCGGATAGATCTTGAAAAAAAATCTATCGATTTTTTTTCCCCGGTGTACAGGGAATTGTTACGGTATATGATATTAACGCCGTCTGCTAAAGGTTAGCAGACGTGCAAATGTAAAGGTTAAGACATTTAATATATTGCGATAGATGTTTCAATTATTGAACGCTCCATACACGATCGATTATGACGTGTCTAGCGTTGTTTGGGTCACAGTCGGTAACTAGGAGACGCTACCCTTTGTTACTTGACCGCCAAGCTGAATAGCTGCGTTTTGTTAACCTTCCAATTCAATGGCATGATATAGCCATTTATATGTGCATTATGATGGACCAGGGTCAGTCCTAGAACTCTACATGAGAGGAAACTTATGGAGGTTAGTGATTAACTAAATCCTTGGAAGGAGAAAGATAATCGTCTACTTTATACGAAGTAATTAGACTCACAGTCTCACTGTCGGCAGGTAGCCATTCTATCTGCGCGTGCATATAGCTGTGATGTTCTGACGACAATTACTGCATTGTATCCTTAAACGGACATTGACATGTAAAACAGCAGTCTACGCTATTGATTGATTGATGCATGTACCTCATGTGTGAATTGAACTGTTTATGTATGTGTGTAATCAATATTAAATTGTGAAGGACTCGAACCGGAGGCATTATTCGTTGAATCACGTTACACCATTCAACCATTATGAATTATGTATTTTATATCAAGTTGCTGAGTTAATAAGATGAACAGTTGTTTACATCTTGATGCCAAGTTCAGGCATTACGACAAACCAAAAAATGAGGTTCACCCCATTCGCGTACGAATATTAGCACGATCAGAATTCAAGCAACACAACCAGTAACCACACACGAAAGTCCTTCAACAGGGTCCTTCAATAATCTTTCATAGGTTCCACGAACAAGGCAAGACATGCATTAGAGGTGGCAAAGTGGTGCATTGTATTAAAGGTTATGATGTCAACGCTCTTTATTTGTGGGCGCTTATGCAGAAAATGCCCACTGATTTTCCCGTTAGAAGAAACAGGGAGGATGGTTTCAAGTACCACAAGGTCAATAAATACACCGTGCAGTGTCGCGACTGGTTGACTTGGGTCTCGCACCAAAATAATGTGGCCTTAAAAACCTAGTTTAACGGGCGTGAAATGGCTTTGGACCATAGACATATTAGGGTAGATGGCTGGGACAAAGACTCTCGCACCAGTTTCATGGTTGTCTGTTCCACGGGCATCCTAACTGCCCAATAACTACCGGTCGTGATATTAGTCCAGTCAATAAAAAACCGTTGACTGAGTTGTACGAAAAGACACGGGAAATTGGCGCCTATTTGAAGAACGAGTGCGATGTCACCTTGGTCGAAATGTGGGAATGTGAATGGCAAAGCTTGAAGAAAACCGATCGATCAATCGGTCGATTTCTGAGCGCCACCTTCCCGAGCGTGAAACCATCGTATACCAAATGTCGGTACCCTCTAACGGAACAACAGATTCTAGCCTCTGTGACTGATGAGACCTTGTTTGGCTTAGTCGAGTGTGACATTCGAGGCCCCGACAACTTGAAAGAACATATTTCTGAAACGACGCCCATTTTAAAAAATGTCGACGTCACGAGAAATGATATAGGAAATTTCATGCGGGAATACGCCGAAAAAAATAAACTCCTAACTACCCCAGACGGACGTTGATCGGGAGTTATATAGGTGAAAAAAATTATGTTGGCGACGCCTCTGCTTCGTTGGTACCTGGCCAAGGGTTTAGAAGTCACGTGTATTTACCAAGTGGTTGAATATACGCCTGCGACGTGTTTCAAGCAGTTTGGGGACACTGTGTCGGACGCACGTCGACAAGGAGATATCGATGATGTCTACGCCATAAGGAGCGAAACAATGAAATTGTTAGATAACGCTGCCTATATACGGACGTTGACCAATAAAGCGAAGCATGTAGAGATTTCGTACACGACCGGGTAGGGGACGTCTAAATTAATAAACTGCCCCCGCTTTAGAAAGATGAGCTTAGTGACTGATGACATTTTCGAGGTAGAAATGGTTAAAAAGAAAATTAGTTGGGATCAACCCGCGCAGATAGGTTTTTCGTTTACCAGTACGCCAAATTGAGAATGTTAGAGTTTTATTACTGCTGTTTAGATAAATTTGTAGATAGAGCAGATTTTCAGTTATGTGAGATAGATACAGACAGTCTTTACCTGGCCCTTAGCGCGAATAACCTAGCGGACGTTGTTAAGCCCGCTATGGGACAAGAATTTTATAGCTCCTACGACCAGTGGTTCCCCGCTGAAGTGTGTCCCGACCATCGTTCCGACTTTATTAATAGTGAGGGTACAACGCGACTAGTTTGTCAAAAAATGCCGCGATCAGAAATTATTTGACAAACGCAAAACGGGCCTTTTTAAATTAGAATACGAGGGCAGTGGGAGGGTTTCCCTCTGTAGCAAAACGTACCACTGTTTTGGTGATTACGACAAAACCACCACTAAAGGATTGAGCAAACAACACAACAAAATAGACAAAAACACGTTTTTAGAGGTCCTCAACACGCAACAAGCACAGGGCGGGAAAAATGTCGGGTTCAGAACACGCAACTCCGCCATATATACATACGAACAACACCGCAACTCTCTGTCTTACTTTTACATCAAAAGACAGGTACATCCCGACAATGTCACCACGTCACCCCTCAACATCTAAACTCTCTGTACACCAAACAAAAGCCTTACCACAAATGTGCACGCACGTGGGTCCACACAGATACCTAGGTATATACACGCACCTCTCTGTTCTATTTTTAAGACACGACGACACCCCTCCCTCAAGTTATATATATATATATATATATATATATATATATATATATATATATATATATATATATATATATATATATATATATATATATATATATATATGTTCTGGGCTGCATCTGTAACCCAGAGATATATTTATTAAAGACCCTTTTTTATCTTTGTTGTAAATATTGTATAAAGAAACATACCAAATTGTACACTCCCCGTCTTCCAATATAAATATAAAAAAATTGTACACACCTCCGGTCTTCCAATTTATACTCATATAATGTTATTTGAAAAATACTGTACACATTTCTTGCCAATATGTGATCCTATATGTTACTGCTGATTGATAATACTGTACAATACCAATATGTTTGTTACCGTTGTAACAGTATCGAAAATAAAATATATTTATTAACAACAGTCTTTGTTATCTATGTATACGTATATAACTAAATGTTTGTAACATATATGTATAACTGTTGTAATAAATATTGTATGTATTACTAAATGTTTGTAATATATGTGTAAATATTGTCTGTATATTTATATATATATATATATATATTGTAATATATGTATAACTAAGTATTGTCTACCTGTTGCATAAGCAACACACAACAACACACTACCAGCACAATACACGCCCACCATTATCGAACTAATATATTGCTATATACAAAGTCATGCGCCTCCACCACAATACGCCACCACATTTCCTTATATAATAGTCATGCGCCTCCACCACGCTCCGCCACCACATTTTCTTATATAATAGTCATGCGCCTCAACCACAATCATACCTGTTTCCGCCCTACTATACTACTATAGTGTAAATGTTTCGTCAGTTCAGGTTGTGTCCCATTTATTTTATTGACAGGTCTTGTCATTGATGGTCACGAGTTACAACAATTAAAAACAAACTAACAGACGTGTTACAACTAGTTCTTAGTACCGGTACCAGAAAAAATCACCTGGAAATGTCAATAGGAACGAGAAACATCTGAAACGAGAATTAGATTTAAATCTTGAAGGTATTTATGTTGTAAGTTTATTGTCAGCGATTTGCAATAGCTTCAGTCATACACAAGGATCAAAAACAGGCATTTAAAATAGAGCGTAATAACTTACATACGGTACTTTGTTGTTTGTGTTCGTCCATTTGTTTGTTTAGACTAACGACTACATGTTGCTTGCTCCACATTGGAAAGGCCATGACATTTACTCATTTGTTTACCAAACAATAAAACTAAAGGTTTTGTTTTTTAAATAAATGGTGAGGTGATAACAATATTGAAATATTAAATGTGTCAACAAGTGAAAAGTGTATATGAAACAGTGAGATAAATTACATGCGTTATAGTTTATGTGAACTAAAATAATAACCAATATGGACAATATATATCTAAATATAAACCTATGCACAAACACACATAGACTCCTTTACATCCATATAATGGCGTCATAATAATTTGTCAACAACCGGCTCCATTATATTCAGGCCTTATATCTATCAACACTGATTAATGACGACAACTGAATGAATAAATAATAAAAAAATATCAATGCATGCGAAATTTATTTACACATAAACACTATTGTCAAAATTCACCGGTCGTTTACAGATTTAAAAAACAATAAGTAAAGATAACTGGTCTAGCTGGTGCTGTGACTACCTGTCTAGTCTTAACTAAGGTTGTCTGCAGCGGTATAATGTCCAAGATGTGACGAAATGTACCACATCCCATTCTGCGTGAGCCGTTCCTATGAGCTTGACAGTCGTGAGATGTTAATTGTGCTTGAGGAGGACATAATTTCGTTTTTAATACTTACTCGAGCACATATGACAATGGGCGAACATGTCAATTTTATATTACAATCTCACATTGTGTCTGCTTCCATTAGCCTAATTTTGTAATTCTTTTCGATAGCCTTTCGCACGCCCTGTTATCACTACTGGGCGTGTTATCAATCAGTTCTTGGAGTCTTGCTCCCCTCTACGGGTGTGGGACCGGGAGGATGGTAGTGCTTTTTGTTAGTAACTTTGTATCAGGTCTAGTATGATGAGGTCAAATACGTTTGCTGTTTCTACAAAAAGGTTTCTTTATTTTCTGGCAGTTACCACGTGACCTTTTCCGTGTTAACTCTACTGCCCCATGTAATTCCCAAGTATATGCAACTTTTTAATCTTATGGCACTATAAAGTTTGGTTTCAGCCCGACATTGTGTTCATAATTTGAGATTGTGAAAGAAGTAAACAATGATTTCCATTTCTTACAATTTCCTATTTGAGTCCATCTGAATAGTTTTTAAGGTATCGTGCACTGTTTTATTGACCCTGCTATGCCTTGTCATATGCCCTCAGCGCAATATGTACTGTGTACCATTATGTTTTTAGATAGTGGTGTTCACTACGTTTTTGGTATAGTTTAGGAACAGTATAAGGGAAATCACGTGGTATAGTTTAGGGACAGTATAGCCGATATCTATAAGGGATATCACGTGGTATAGCTTAAGAACAGTATAAGTGATATCACATGGTTAGTTTAGGAACAGTACATATGATATCACGTGACATAGTTTATGAATAGTATAAGTGATATTACGTGATATAGTTTAGGAACAGAATAAGCGATATCACGCTTCCTTTGATTAAAACTTGATGTAACACTATTCTATGTTTTAGTTATCGTAGCATGAGTAGTCTGGTAAGACTTTTCTGAAGATAATGTTTTATCAGTTCTGACACATGTCTTTGTACCCCAATTTTCCAGCAGTTTTAATCTCCATGCTTACTGTTCACACTTCCTCCATGTTGACTCTGTCAAGTCATTTCTACTTATGCGAATCCTTTCTTATGTTGTCAGATCGTCTGTTGGTGACGTTTTGTTTTTACAGCTCAATTATGTACATTCTGATGAGGCTTCTAAAAATGTTTATCTGTAAAGCTAATGTTTGGTGTTGATCGTTCTAAAACTGTTTATCTGTAAAGCTGGTGTCTGGTGTTGATCGTTCTAAAACTATTTATCTGTGAAACTGGTGTTTGATGTTGATCGTTCTAAAACTGTTTATCTGTGAAGCTGGTGTTTGGTGTTGATCGTTCTGAAACTGTTTATCTGTGAAGCTGGTGTCTGATGTTGATCGATCAACTTTCTTCTCTCTTCACTTGCCTTTGTTCCTTTTGGTCTATCTAGTGTATTGTTCATTTGTATACTAACGCCAACACTACTTTCTTGCCACGTTTATTCTTTCTTCTGTCCATCTTGGAAGCTGTTGTCAGTTATCTCATTTTTATACAGACATCCTCTTTTGTGATTTTGGTAATGACCATGTTTGACGCTGACAGCAGAACGTATGAATAATTGATTCTGATAGCAAAACGTATGAATAATTGTTTCCTACAGCAGAACTTATGAATAATTAATACTGAAAACAGAACTTATGAATAATTGACACTGACAGCAGAACTTATGAATATATGATTCTGACCGCAGAACTTATGAATAATTGACACTGACAGCAGAACGTATGAATAATTGACACTGACAGCAGAACTTATGAATAATTGATTCTGATAGCAAAACGTATGAATAATTGATTCTGATAGCAAAATGTATGAATAATTGATTCTGATAGCAAAACGTATGAATAATTGATTCTGAAAGCAAAACGTATGAATAATTGATTCTGACAGTAAAATGTATGAATAACTGATAATGAAAATAAAACGTATACAAATCGACACTGATATCAAAACGTTTGAAAAATTGACACAGTAAGAATATACTATTTAGTAGCTGTCGCTTTGTTTCTATACAACTGTGTGGAGGTCTCAGCAGTGTAAAACGATACATTAATTTTCTTTATTCTATCTAGTCTACTAATGTCACAGTCTCACAAATGGTTCGCTATCTGCTCTTGATAGTTCTTTGTTACTTTAGTATGCCTCGTGTTTGTGATTCAGTCAACGGCCTGTGAACTTTCCTTTTTGCGAAGCAAAAATAACACAGAAAACACGTTAAGAATGGAAAGGGCACGGTATATACCCAGAACGGCATTTCCTCTGCAAGTACTGAAAAATATCAATAAGAAAATACTGTATAATTTAGACACAGATAACTAGACAGAAAACAGGTAGAACCATAACTGTTAAATAATTAATATACAGATAGAAAAAAAAACAACAAATGTTAAACAGATAGATACGAGAAGAGACACCTGGGTAGACAAAAGCAGGTGGACAACTAATAATATGGACTATAAATTAGAGTCAATTAATGATTTTATCCCTGAAGATATATACCGGTAATTCAACGTGAAGTCACTCAAGTTCATCTACCTTCTCAATTTTTCTTCTACAAGCAGAGTTAGCCATTACCTGCTTGTTCGTCTCTTAATTGTATACTTATGGACTCTTTTAATATCTCCAGGGTGATAATGTTTAATAATGTGTCCTGCCACTGATAGTTACATTACTACTCTGTATTGTGGGCATTCTTGTAAGTATCCATTTTTATGCAGC
The DNA here is from genome assembly GCA_024509875.1 of Oreohelix idahoensis. NCBI lineage: Eukaryota > Metazoa > Mollusca > Gastropoda > Stylommatophora > Oreohelicidae > Oreohelix > Oreohelix idahoensis. The sequence goes on along the minus strand of JAMPIV010015718.1, from coordinate 280,701 downwards.
TTGAGGAGATTTCCTTAGTTTCATTTTACTTGCATTTTATCTGTATATCCAACTTTACCACACAAACATGTGTACTATATATATGTAGAGTTGTCAGTGTCTGCACTGACATTCTCTGCTGGATTGCCAAATGGACCAGAAGCTTTTTTACAGGCTTTTCTTTAGCTTGCAATGTATGTCAGTCTATTGTCCTTCTCTTGTCACCTTCAAATCTTGCAATCGATTTTTTTTTCAATCACTTGCAGATGAGCAATAGCTCCAAAACTTAGTATAGTTGTGTATTCCCCGTGAAAATTTAATAATCATTCGTAAAAATAACAAAATGGTATAAAATTATAAATAATTTTGTTTGTTTGCATTGTATCATAATTGAAATGGGCGATAACTGCACATAATATAGGTGTATTCTTTCCAACAAGATTGTCTCTCTTGAGAGAAATATTGAAACTTTTCCCCACCCTTCACTCACACTATCGCATGCGCGTATACAGACATACACACCACTGACAACTACATTTAACAAAATGTAATTTACAACTCTTTTCAAAATTTGAAGAAAAAAAAATTAACTTTCCGTGTAATATACCGAATAATGAAATCCGCCTCCTGTGCTCTATACTTGTTTAGCGGATCGATTACATTTGACTTAAATTTAAAAAAAATAATAATAATAATAAAAAGAAGAAAATAAAAATAAAATGTTTTAAACACAGGCTTTTAATGCACTAAAAACCCACAAATAATTGTTCAAGGAGTTAAAGAATGAGAACATCACATTGACAAAAAGCCTGAGGCGGTGATTCTACATGAAATTATCTTCTGCTTTATACTTCATTACACACTTATGGATAAAATATATGATAAGCGCTTACGCTTTTAATTTTTTATTGTTCTTGTAGAGGCTTTATTCCTGTCGTGAGTTGGGAAGAAAAATGTGTATTGTTGAGTATAAAGAACGCTAGTGAACTGCACAATACAGCTCATGTGCATGATTGGTAGAATCTTAAGATACCAAAGAAGAAGATATTTTAATGTTATCTCACTTTCACAGCCACACAACTCACTTATGTAATCTTAAGATTCACTCGCTCTCTCCTCTTTTTCACTGATCGATAGAACAAGAGTTAAGAGCATATGGAGTCGCTTAAGATTCACTAAATAGTAGAGAAGATCTTTAACAAGCGCACTGACATAACAGGTTAACATTTATTAAAATCTTTTTATTTAAAGCAGAAACAAAAAATCAAAACTCAGCACAACAACAATTGGTCAAATTATAATGATAACATATATGGATTCAAAGCATCAAGAAACAATTGGTTTGTCACACGCAGAAGACAAAAATGTCTATGCAACAAACGCTAGTCCACAACACATAACTGTAAACAGTGCCAGCGTCTATATTTCTCCTGGGGCATATGTTAGTGTTATTTTTAATCAGAATGGACCTCACTACACTCCGTGCACGCCCATAGGTGCTCCGTCTCCCTCAGCAAATGTCGAAGAGTGTAAATGCCAATTGTACCTGTAGCAGTAGCACGCTGGTTGTACATACGACGGATGCATCCTCTCTCACGTCCATTTCTGCTAGTCCCAAGTTTGATGCCAAACTCCAACAGTCTCAGCCTTGCCGATTCATCCAGGCATAGTATCTCCCCCTTATCCATGTCCAGTGTCCCCACTGGGGGTGCTCTCGAGTCAAGTCTATCAGCTCTCTCAATGCCACGTACTCCTGCATCACCAGGACAGTAGACCCACACCAGTTCTTCAAGACTTAAGGCTTCTATTGATGTTTTCCATTCCTGCGCCCCCTTTGGATACATTTTCAACCCTGGTCACCTGACCAATCATAGACTCTGCCTGTGCCTTCGATGACACCTTGTGACGGTACGTCTTACTTTGAGCGTGCACTTTTGTGCGTTCTCTCCCTCTTTAATCCACTCCTGCAGTATCACTTCTTTTTCTTCATTTATCTCTCACCGATCATTGTTTTATTTGGCATAATTTTTGACTTGTCATTTAATTTTGCTCTCCACGTTGGATCAGTAGAGTTAAGTCTCTAACACTTCACTCCTCGACTGTTTGTGTTACGCCAGATTTATTGATCCGGTCAGCGATACTATTGTATCACGTATTATCAGGCTGATCATCTTTTCAAAGCAAATGCCTGTTTATTCAAGCTTGCATTGTGCACTGTCTATGAATAGAACCTCATATTGTGTGCTGATCGGGCGGAGATCCGTCTAGCGAAAAACAGGTGACCATCCCTGTTTGTAATTATCTCAGATAATCTATCTGGAAACTTAAGATTTGTAGACGTTACGCCAGGAACACATGGTCACAATATGGTCGAGGCAGATAGGTACAGCCGAAAGTCTTACGCAACGATATGACATCACTGAAGAGATCATGCGAGGATATTAAATTTAATATTTTGAAACACGCGAGGGGATATTTTAAAATGAAATACCATAACCACAAAATGCTGAACGAGATTCGATTGGATTGGTTAATTGTGAGGTGTTGAAATATACAATGTATTTTATTGGCACACAAGTTGGAAAAGCAATCTGTGATTTGCACTAAGAACTAAGAATATAGTGTGATGAAAACACAGACACAGATCACACAGAGAGACCGCAGCGCACAAGTCATATCAGCTACTCCTAAAGGAAAGAAACAGGAGATTTGGACTTAGAAATTCCACAACTATAAGTAACAGATCGAGTATTGTGCAACTTTGGACTTCACAAGTAAACCCGCATTTTTAATACAAGACTAGAAACTTAAAGGGGCCAGGACTTTAATAAACACGACTGGAATCCTAGGAATTTGATCACATCATAGCGAAATTTAACAAAAGTTTTCTTAGGCCTTTGCAGAACACCAGCCATCAGAGAAATCAACTCTAACTGACTAGACCAAGTCATAGAGGAATTAAATAAAAGTTTTCCCAGGTCAATGATTTTGCAGAACATCCACCGTCTGAGGAATTAACTATGATTTCCAGACCTAAGTGATTTCGAAGCTCCTAATACAGAGCTGTGTCCAGTCTAAATCTGTACAAGGAGATTGTGTATTCCCAAAAATTTTGGGGTAAGTGTAAACAATTTATTTACTAATGTAAATTCTTCAGGTTTCTTGCTAAGTGGATGTATACAAGGCTGGCAACCTCAACATATGAAAATCGTATATGCATAAACCACTACTGCATGAAATGGTACTGGTTTCTGACTAGTCGTGCAAGAAACCCGACAGCACAGCGACCAGAGACTCAGACGGAGTAGTGATGAGTAATGAGTGATGATTACATCGTATGTGCCGAAGGTGTAACGTATTATCTTGTGAGATTTATGTACCTTTTCTTTAATTGCAATTCAGGCAAATAATTATTCATGCACTCCGGACGCAATTTCCTAGTTAACACCCATAATGATATTGGTGAATTTTCTTCATATTTCCTGAGTTACACTGTGTGCTCGAGAATTTAATTCTTCTGAGAGGTTAACATTGGTGCGTAGTGCGCATGACAATGGGCCTGTTAGTTTACGGTGAACAAATGTACTTAGCAGGCATGTGTTTCTTTCTATTTGTCTAAAGTTCGTGGTTACAAGCCATAATACGATTTGTGGTATTCATGCCGCTATTGTGAGTGAAAAGCATCCATCTTAACCTCCTACAGTGGAAGAGAGTATGGAGAAGGCTTCCGTCATCACATAATTGATGAACCACAGCTGCAGGACTCCTTTATAAAAGTAAAACGCTTGTAAAAAGGCACAAGCTGAAAGGACTTTTGATATTTCTTCACCCTAAATCTCAGTGAAGAGAAAATTTGATTCTAATATAACATTCACCAGCATTTTAAAATTTTAAACTGTTACTACAAATTGATTATTACATTAAACAAATGTGTTACCTGTTGTTTTAAAACTAAAATCATAGTCGATTCAGTTTTTTATGTGTATAAAAGCAAACATGTGAGCCAGAACAATTAATATATATTTATATATACCTAGACATATATTTACCTCTAAAAAGAGTTATTACTTGTAAGAGGAATTTCGTTGGATTACACCAGCTGGGTGTTTGAACGGGCTAAACCATTGCTCAAATCTTTCAAAAAAGGCGACGTACCAGATATAATGCGTTAACAATTGTTCAGCCCAATGCAACATTGTTCGTGACTTCTGGAAATATCTAATGAACTCTCCCTTAAGGTAGAAGTGTCATATATCTTCTGTCTACATCTCCGCCCAGAGTAATATTGCGCGCAGGTAGATACCTTAGAAGCAAATATTAGATACTCATGAGTTTTTGTCACTGTTGGACCACTACTGCAAAGCCGGGGAGGCAATCCGTGACACACCTCTCTTGATTCTTGTTGATTTGATGTCAGTTACATTCTCTTGTAGGGGGTGTCTTTTGTCGGTGGTTACCCACATATATGCTTTTGCCTGGGCCAACGCATATCTGAATCTAATCAACAGCAATCTGAGCACGTATCTCATTGTCACAATGGGTGTATCACGCGTACAACCCAAAACTACTCGCATTCCTCTTTTTTGAATGCGTTCTAGTCGTTCACATTGTGACACTGACTGTTTGAGTTTTCCTAGCCCGTACTTGATTATTGAAATCACGAGCTGATGATACAGAAGAAACAATAGTCTCTGTTCCAAGCGCGCAGCAGCCATTGTTGCTGCAAGTCTTCGCTTGCACGTCTGTATGATCATTTCGATATGATACTTGAAGGATAGCACACGATCAAACGTTACCCCCAGATACTTCAGCCTGTCCTGGCCTTTCAGTGTTCTGCCCATTGAAATTGATGTCTGTGTGATAGGAAGGTCGAGTGTCGAAAATCCGGTTCAGAAAATTTGCATAACAGAAAGTAACCCGCTTGTAAGTTAACTTGAAGGGCGAGACGTCCAGAGTTATAGACTTAATGTATAAGGGCGATAATTCAAAAGAGGGTTCATCGAAATGCTTGTGTCAGAAATCCGGTGTTAAACATTTGCTTAGACCAGATGGCAGAGTATTAGATGTAACAGGACGGGAGGTAGTCTATGACTAATAGTATTGAAAAGCTAAGGCAGATAAGCTGTAATAGGCAGAAAATAGTAGAATTTTTACGCCCCTTAAGAAAAGTGCTCAGTTTTGTTAGATGAGCAAAGTTAAGTTTTGCACCGGATTTTGTAGGAGTGAGTGAACTGTTAGGGCTAGAAACTTCGGAAAATAGTTGTAATAGTAAATCTACGCATTATTTTTGTCAGTTAGATCTGAAACGCATGTAGCGTTAGGAAGCAAGTTAAAGATGTTGAAGAGCTGAGCTCATTTGGAGTATCATCGGACAATAATGCCAATAAGTTGCCTTGATTATGTGATGAGAGAAATATTAAACTATTGTCTATCCGCCAAATCGTTCAGTACGCCACTATTGTAGATGATAGTCTATTATCGTATTCTGTGGTCAACAGAGACAGCTCGCCAGTTCAAGAATTATGTTGTTTATTTCAAAACGACCAGACGACCAGGTATGCCAAGTCTCGCCAAATAGATAGACTGCGTAGAATAACGAGAAGAACAGCATGCAGTAGTTTAGCAAGGAGAAGTGAGAAACAATAGACTTGGTAGAAATAGTCACCCCTGGTAGTAGACCACTCTTTACTAAAAAGATACACCAAGTATTCACACTAAGACCAGTAACTCCAAAGGAGATAGAAGTAGAACAGAATTTAGGAACATCAAGCACTGAGATAACTGCTATGGCAAGAAGTTTGGAAAAAAATGACAGCAGTGGTTCTCAAGCCGTGACCACCTTTATTACTAGCGACAATAGTAAATACGGAAGCAGTGACGGTGAACAATGAATAAAGAGAATGAGTAAGGACGATGTTTAGAAGTTGCCTATGACCAGTGATGCTGTATCAAGTTATCAGCGTCAGGTGGAAGGTTGGGCGCATCATGATTTAAATTTTGATCTTCACATAAATAATCTACGCATTACTTTTCACTGCTGTTAGCGTGAAATGTGTTCATCCAGATGTTAAACCACCAACCATATGTTAGTCATACGCTGTTGTTTAGTGCAAGTTAATAAGAAGTAATTTAACATCATCATCCAAACTGCCTACTGTTGGGGTTGTGAGACGAACACACTATACCATCATCGTCATCTTTAGTTTATCAGCACGCGCGGCCACATCTGGAATGTCTGCGTTGTTCAAAGAGTGCCACATCACAAGGTCTTTGTTGGGATTTGACCATTGATCTGCTTTCCTCACACCATTTAGAAACCGCCTGTAGTGTATCTTGTATGTCTTGGACCATTTCATGTCTATCTGAGCCAGTTCTGTACATGAGTATGTCATATGCGAAAGTTAATGTTCGTCCTAGTCCTGGTGGTTGAAAGGTTGTTACTTTTTAAGTTAAACAACACTGGTGATAGTGGAGAACCATTAGGTAACCCCTGGCAAATGCGCATTGGTACTGATATCCAAGTTCCCAAGCGAAATGCGCCTGATTTCTCCATTAAGGCAGCTGCTATCCACCTTGTTATCCAAGGGTTTACACCACATGCCATTATACAGTCTATTAGGGTTGCAAAGTTCACACTGTTATACGTATCCTCTAGGTCAATTGTGAGAACCATCGTTTCTCTTTTACCCTGGAATCTCTCGTACACATCCTACGCAAACGTTCCAGCGTGACCCCATGTTGGATTCATAGGCCTATAGCTACCCAGGGTATCAGCAAGGAAAAGTGCATTTTCGAGGTGGCTCATTACTTGTCTTGCAACGATCTTTTCACGTAATTTACCATAGACATTCTGTAGTGTGATAATTCGATAGCTGTTGAGCTGTGGATGTGATCATTATTCCAATAGTAGATACTTTTTTTTTTGTAGCCTGGAAAACTGCACATAATCCAAAGATGGGATAGCTCTCCTTGAGCAGTCAATGAGCTACTGGATTAAAGTTTACTCATAAGTGAAAACCGCTAAGTACTGATATTCCTGCCTGTGTGAGACTAGATACTCCGAGGAAAAACACGGGAACCATAAGTTCTATGTGCTGGCGAACTTGAGTAGAATGATATATTAGGGGATATTAGGCGCTGGCATAGGCTAAACAGGTGAATAGTACACCAATATTGCACCATACTTGCTGACGTCAGTATGTGGTAACCGGGTTCAAACTGCCGGGAATGGTATTCAAGTAATTGATTGCTACTCGTATAGTGGGCTGTTGCGAAGTGGGTTATTAGTTTACAAGTGATGACACACATACAGTAATCTGCTTCCTGACAGGTGATTAGACGAGATAATGTTACGTTATCTGCATGTTTTGCTTGCTGCCAGCCGTCTGACAGTAGCTCTGGAACTGAGACAAACGCACACACATTACGTCGAGGTAAGTTACAAAGCATAACATCAATTTTAAATTTATTATTTATAGGCCTGTAGTGTACTTGTTTGATTTGCTATGCAAGTCCTTCTGTTGTCCCTTCAATATGGAGTATCCTTCATTTCATTCCACAATACCAGTTCTTAACGTGTTGCTAACATAGAAGAGATGTATCTGTACATCAGATTATTAACTTTTTAAGCAGCATCAAACTTGTGTCCTCAAAGTTGTGTACGTAACATATCTAGTAATGGTGACATTGGCATGCAGCAAGTCCAATGTTGGTTGGCAGTCCAGTATGACTTGGACATCCATTAGCAATTTTCACATGTTAATACATGTAAACTATAGAATTATAAAATGCACAACTCACCCCAAATACTTGGGAATACAGCGTTGTGGCTCAGAGAAATAGTTTCGATAATATGTTTATGATGCCTCTTACATGTGATTTGGGGTATTACTTTGCAAATAGAATCCCACTACGACTTAGTGTTTAGGTACCAAGAATACCGGGCTTTCCGTATTAATAAATGGAGAGTAAGTTCACAAGATGCTTAAACACGTTGTCTAGTCGATTAAACTGGAATCTTGATCTTTTTCCTTCGTCTGGCTTGTCTGACTGTCTTCTTGACGAGTTGAATTTCTCAGAGCGTAAACTCAAAAGGCTCTAGATTATAAGGCAACATTCGGCCCACGCATGCAGATTGCTACTGTATGACAAAGCTCCAATCAGAAGTGTTGTCTTCTTACTTACTTAGTCGTTCCTCTTCTACCGTGAGGCGTAGAGGTTTGGAAGAGAGAGCGCCAGACTATCCTATCGGCTGTCTTTTTCCTGGCCTGGTTCCATTCTAGTCCTCGGTCCTTCAAAGATTGTCTAATATTGTCCTCCCAGCGGACTCTGGGTCGTCCTGGAGGTCTGGATCCCTGGCTCTTTGTTTCCCATGCTTGTCGTGGTAGCCGATCTTCTCCCATTCTGCAGACATGGCCAAACCATCTTAGTTGGGACTGTTCTATTTGGGTCTGCAGCGGGTGGGATTTTAGGCCTTGACGTATCGTCTGGTTGCAGACCATGTCTCTTCTTGTTACTTCAACCACCTTCCTCAGATACCTCATTTCTGAGGTTAGTGTTGTCTTCTAATATCTCAATTGCCGAACCAATAGCATGCAATTTGCATATATTTTTGTAGGTGAATATTCTCACTACCCTCTCAAGTAAAATTACGGCGTGACCCACAAAAATGTGATGTTTACAAGTCACTTCCCCTATACGATATATCTGCTTCCGTCTATTATCGATCATGTTTTCATTCACGACGTCATAATCTTTCCCATGTAATCTCATTCAAGATGGATACTTATCGTAACCATCGCCTACCACAAGTTTGCCCGGTAAAGGTTATGTCATTTACCCGGTCCAGCCAATACTATCAACAACCTTGTCCAACAGAAACTATTTTTAGTAATAAGATAATCTACTGTGGCCATCCCAAAGCGGTTTACTTATTTATCTGGTCGCTCACACACAATGTCTGAGCGGAAATGTGTTACTGCTAATACGCATCAACATATCACTCTATTGTTTCAAACGACGGATTGATTACCATAATCCTCAAGGATGGGCAGTGAAGTCCAGACATGACAAGAATTGAGGGCAGGAAGTGTAAACGATGAATTTAAATTACCAAAAACTGTCAGAAGTAGAAAAAAAGAAAGCGAAGAGCACGGAATGAATTACAGGATGGCACATGTAAATGTGATGTTCGAATTTATTGTGTCACTGTCTTCTGCATTCGCTTCATCTTCCAGCTGTTGGAGCACTTGGTATCTGTTGGATATTGTGATCGCATATTTGTGTCTTGGTTCTTGATTTCGTGTATATCCTGCATTAAATTGTTGTTTATAATTATGTACTGGTGTATATCTCTTGAGCTTCATAATTCTTGTGGTTTACATAAGATGGTGATCGGATGTCACATCTGCTCATCAACACACCTTTATAAATTTGGTGTTTTTGCAATTATGATCATTCTGAATGTCTGTTCTGTGGTCTGTGATATTCATATTGCTTTCTGTGTTATTTTATGTGGAACATTCTTCCATATGTTATCACCAATTGATTTGAAGCACCAAATTTATAAATAGTTGCCAATTTCTGTTCTCAGGTCTCAGCCCGTTTTTTTTAATATGATACGTTCAAAGTCGCTGTCTTCTGTACGTATATTATCATTTAAGTCACCCAACAAAACTACAATTTAATTGTTGTCATTGATGACATCATTAGCGCCACAGCCCCACTGTGGCAGGCACCATATTCTATTTGTGTCATGTCCTGAAGGCAAAACACATTCTCATATGGTCAGTGTCCTCCCCACTATGCCCTTCCACAATGTCTCGTTGTCCAAATATACATAAATATAAATAACAGTTTTCTGCTGCAACTTGTGCTGTTTTCGATTGTTCATGTAAAGTATGACCGGTCCAGTTGGTAATTATGGAATGGTTCTACAAGAAGACTAGACTCATCGGAAAAAAACCGGGCTGAGAGGAATGTAGCTATGTATGTTTTACTGTTGATCTTTGCAAACAATGATTTCCTAATGGGATAACTGAAAGACATCTTTGTTGCTCTAAAGCGTCATACATAATATGCGAAAATTCAAGGTCATATAAATGCTTTTATTTTTGAAACAGAAAGCTTATCATTTGGTATATAGGACAAGAAAGTATGGCAGGAAAGTGAACGTTGTTAATATTCTAAAAAGTATTGAGTACATTAAGAGGAGTTCTGCGTTAATGCATTTATCTGTTCATGATGGGTCAAGTCTGTACCGCATACAGGGGGGTATGATGTGTCGGTTTTGTAGGTAGTGGGGTTTCCTCCATATGGATTACCCGTGCTTCACCATAGGCCTAGTGAACTATTTTTCATGAACTGGGCATCCCCTGGGGTGTCAGCCTCTTAGTCTACAATAACTTCTCAACCCCACAGATCGTTATGCGTAGTGAAGAGCCACACCCTCAGCGAGGTGGTCCTAGTCACTGGGGGGTGAATCCGCAAGCTGAACACAACGGATCTAGAGGAGCAAACCTCAAAAATAAACGCTGCTCTCTGATGAATAGAACCCATCGTAAAGGCACAAATTATCAGGAAGTGATGATCCTTTCGCCTTAAACCTTTAGTCACATGCCTAGAGCCCAAGAGAGCTCGGCGTAAACAGCAGGCTACTTGGTGGTGGGGATTGAGCAGTGTGAACCCTTCCTTGGCTACATATCCCAGAACGATGCAGAAACACTACTCTCACCCTTCCAAGTGTTGAACAGTGCATATATGTCTTATCTCTGGGGTATACAGAAAAGCCACAGGCACGCCAGCATTACCACCAAGGCAAAGTATAGGATTTCGTCATGCTCTCGTATGAATCCCAGGGTCAGTCTACTAGTTTATTAGCCTACCCAGGACATTAAAACTGCATCAAATTGGGCCAGCATCACAATTTCTCATGTGGTGCGGCATGTTGTGAACCCAGCATTGCACACTAAGTTTGAGGGAATCATCTAACCACCAGACTTAATACTGGAACATGACTAACATGCTGCATGCAAGAGAATTCTAAAATGGAACGATGGTGGGTGACGGGTGCTCGGGCGTGGATCAGCGCAGAACGTGAGGATTCTTTGAGAGAGCCCATAACCAGAGCACAGCCTCGTGTAAGCTCTGCATATTTTGAGAACACCCCTGCACCCCTTGGATGACGGGGAATGCCAGTATGCCACCCCACCTATCCCGCAAAAGCTAACTGAAAACCAGATGTGCGGGCCCTCTGGATGGAGGCCAAACCAGGATAACATTCCTGAGAAAGAGACTGGAGCTCTGGACTCCCAACTCAATATGTTGCGGAATGTCTGAAAAGCCACAGGAAAGACCTAGGTCTGTTTTGAAGATGATGCCAAATACAACCATATCTTCACCATACGAGCTCGGACGTCGCCTCTGTAAACAAGGTCCGCGCAAAGCAGTGACACCCCAGGCTGCTTGCGAAAAAGTCTACTACTGGGAACATAAACATAATACAAATCAACATTGCAGGCATACAAAACAACAAGGAACATCTGCTCAAAACATTAAATGACAACACGATTCATATCGCAATACTCCAGGAAATCATTCCACCCAGAAAAACCTTAAACATCCCTGGATACACCCAGTACCGCTGAACATGCTAGAAATGCCAAGGACATAATAGTGACAAAGACATGAGGCAAGTTGCACTGCTTGTTCAGAGGAAACAAATACACCATCTATAATGTTTACTGCCCCCCCCCCCATCTACAGCAAATACCAATATTCAGTACACCACATATCAGAGAACTATAATAACTGGAGATTTCAACGCTCATTCACCATAATGGGGATATAAAACATACAACAAAAGAGGCAGGGAAATAGAGAAAATCTGCAACACATCCAACCTGATACTACTACAGAACACACAGTCAGAACCAGAAGACCTGATCTTGCCATGGTATGTGCTGACATTGCAGACACTTGCACTTACAGAGTCCTGGAAGAAATTAGAAGTGACTACAGTACAATACTAATTACTAACTGTCACGAAAGGGTTTCGTTATGGTAAAGAATAAGGTTGTCCTAGACAAAAAGATGTATCAGGTGATACCAGGATAGTGCCAGGTAAGAGACCGGTCTTACAAGAAATACCCCCTTTTCTGAAACAGAATAAGGGTGTATTGACATCAAAGGTTAGGATCAGCTGTATAAACTTCCAGGTGTGATGAGAGTGAATGTCCTGAAAGTCTATTTGCTCCCTTTCAAGATCCGCCTAAGATATTATGTATTATTATTTGATGACGTTGGTTAATTTTGCTAGGGGTATTAATTTATGATCTATCTCTATAACTATAATATGTTAAAACAAAACTTGTAACTCAATGTAAATAATGTCAGCAAGTCTGATAGTACATATTTACAATTTTATTTAACCTATACTGGTTCTCTTATCGGTTAGGTATTTTAAAGAAACTCAAAGATGTTTACAGCATAAAATAAATAAACATAGAAACTTTAATCATCAAACAGATTCGTGTCTTGAAAGTTCTATTTTTCTTTACATTGATTAATTATTATAATTCACTATATATATTGTCACTGAGTTGAACTGTGAAGGAAGTAATAGATACATTCTGTCCATAAGAAATCATCCTTCACTGTCTTTTTCTTATTTCTGTACGTTATTTTATATTTGTATATGCTGAATAGGCTGACCAGTGGCTATATATCGCCACTTATCTCGTGGGTGACGAATTCAAACTCCTCCCACCATAGACTAACACATCTGTGAAATTTCAGACAGTGGAACAGGGGGTGGCTGGCTACAATGACTTCACGAGCACTTGCATCTCAGAGTCCAAGAGAGTTGAAAATACTTCCAGTATACCTCCGAAATCGGCGAGTATCTGCCTGAATGGCGAGGGACACCTGTCTCTGTACAAGAAAAGGGATACTCACGTAAAATCAATGTCAGGTTAGACATTAACAATAACCTGAGATTTCGCCTCGAGTATTAGCGGGCGTACGAAAAAAAAAAACTTCCAGTAGTTTGTAGGATAAAACCTGGAATACAAATAATCACAACCCCTGTATGGTCCAGCACTATTCTGTCCTTACATACAATGGACATAACAAACAGTGTCAGACATTGTGCTAACATATTCACAGGACAATTTACCTCACCACCAATCACAGCCAGTTCACTGTGACTACAGTTTCCTTATACATCCTAAGTTAGATTCCTTTGTCCATGATCTGCTTCCATACAATGATTTGGTAAATTATGAATGTACTAAGTAATATCTTGATCGATTCATTAAAAAAATTTCTGTCAGTCCTTTTATAGGTTCCTGATAAATTGCAGTCCTTTAAGAAATACTCTTTCAAATATATTATCAAACTTACAGTCGTATTTTTGCCATCATTGTCAATTATTTTACATATTTCTCAATGCTGGCTTTCGTCTCTAAAAGTCAACACATGCTTGCGTTTCAGCAGAAAGCACATTCGTCCTGTAATATCCTAACACACTCTATGCACTTCGTAACATATCATTGGATTAACCACAGCAAAAATAGATAAATATATACATATATATATATATATATATATATATATATATATATATATATATATATATATATATATATATACAGTCATTCTTACCCTCAGGCAAAACATACAAGCTGTTAATGGCATCTAATGTCTGCGCTACAGTTGCGGATGACAAAGGTACATGACGATTACACGGTTACCGCTTCTTCTGTACAGCTTGAAGTTTTGAATTTTTGTGGCCTCAATTCAGCCAAGTTCAAGGACTTATATACCACCGCATCCTCCCTCTCGGATGGCATGGGTAAAAAGTGGTGTTAATCTCAAACCGAGGCATAATTTTCCTATCTGTTCAATGAGTAAAAACTAGTTTTTCAATTATCTTCCTTATTTGTGGGGTGATTTTGGTCATTTAAAGTTTGAATTATTCTGTGAATTATTCTGTATTAATCTATCTAGTTAGTTAGTTTGCAAAATACATTTTAATATATGCATGCTTTAACTAGCTAAGTTGGGACTAATCCTGATGTAACGAAGCTCTTTCACTCGATATTTCTATCTTACTAGAATACTATTCGAGACAGTTTTTACACCTACCTCTAACATAAAATTCCCGTTGTTGAAATATATAATCCTCCCTTGTGATACTTCTTTCCATACTAAAAATAAATGAATCATGTGAAGAATTATGCACTAATTACCAGCCAGAGACTACAGCAATAAACACCACCCTCACAGAGATAGATGCAAATTCAAACAAGAAATATGCCCTCAGATATTATAATCTTTACTGATTCAAAATCAACGCTTTCGGCTTTAGACGAAGACTCTCAAACTGAAAATTAAGAAATAATACAGCTAGCCGAAACAACTGACAACCTGCTAACAAAATACGACATCAGGGTCATTCTCCAGTGGATATCAGGGCACACAGATAATATCAGGCAACGATAAAGCAGACAGACTCGTAAAACTAGGATCAAGCACGGCTCAAATAAACATGCAGACTGCTAAACAAATACTCCACAATAACTTCAAAGAGGAATGGCTGAACCGATGTTCCAACGGGTCTAATTATACGTCTGCCATCACCGGTGTCAATACATTGTCGAGGTATGGCGGCTTGTGTACCATGATTACCCCCAGAGCTATACCAGCGGGAGTTTTACTCCTGGAAGCTTCTACCAAGCTGGACAGATTTGCGCGGGCAGGGGTCAGACTAAAGCAGACACTCTGGTCCTCCAGGTTGTGGGTTTTAGCATAGGGCTGACACCCCTGTCTACGTAAAAAGAAACGAAGTTACGGAAACGACAACAAATGAACAAACTTTGCTGCGGGACGGACATACGGAGTCTGAGGCTCGTATGACTGTCAGTGGTGAAAGCCGAAAGGAGTTGGGGCACTGTACGAAGGATGGCCACCGACCGTGCAAAGTGGAAACAATTTGTTGGTGCCCTACAAGGCGCCCCCAGGCGTGATGGACACTGACTGCTTTGACGGTCGGCGGCTAAGGATCAAAGTAAAAAAAAAAGGATTTGTGCGTGCCTTGTCTTAAGAAATGGAACATTCTAACAAAAATGATAACATAAATAACCTACGACGTAAGGAGCAGAGCACAATCTTTCAACTCAGAACAGTACACACCAGACTCAACAGGCATACTTACTTACTTAGCCGTTTCTCTTCTACCGTGAGGTGTAGAGGTTTGGAAAAGATAGCGCCACACTATCTTATCGGCTCTCTTCCTCCTGGCCTGGTTCCATTCTAGTCCTCAGTCCTTCAAAGATTGTCTAATATTGACCTCCCAGCAGACTCTGGGTCGTCCTGGGGGTCTGGATCCCTGGCTCTTAGTTTCCCATGCTTGGCGTAGTAGCCAATCTTTTTCCATTCTGCAGACATGGCTAAACCATCTTAGTGGCGACTGTTCTACAAAGGTCTGCAGGGTTTGGGTTCTCAGGCCTAGATGTATCGTCTGGTTGCGATCCATGTCTCTTCATGTTACCTCAACCATCTTTCTCACATATCTTATTTCTGAGGTTTGGATCTGGCATTTGTGGGTTGCAGTCATTGCCTATGACATGCATTCATACGTCAAGACTGGGACATAGGTTGAGCGGTATACAGCCATCTTCGTTTTCTTGCCACTTTATTTTTGGCTGAGGAATCCTCGAATTTTGACTGCTGCTCTTTGCATAATCAACTCTTCTTTAATGACACCCTTCCGTTTTATGACAGCTCCGATTTGTTTAAAGTGGTTGACCTGCTCCAGCACCTATATGTGATAGGAAAGTCTGTGCGCTGACGAGAGAGCTCTCTAGAGAAAACAGTGGCAGTCTTTCTAGATGTCTCAAGAGCATATATAAATGCTGGAGAGATGGAGCTCTTTACAAAACGAAAAAGATTGTCATTACTGGTAAAACCTATAGGTATCTAGAAAACATTTTACAGGACAGGTATTTTGCTGTACAGGTAAACAATGATAAGTCAGAAATATATGAACAACAGAATGGGTGAACAACAGAATGGGATTCCTCAGGGATCAGTGATTTTACCTTCAATTTTCACTATAGCTGTAAATGATTTAGCAGACTAATTTAACGACATTAAGAATGCAATATCACAATTTGCAGATGACTGTGCCATTTGGTGATCTGGAAAAAACTTGGACCATGTGATAAGGGTGGATTTAGGGCTCGCTCCTCTCTTGGTGATAAGGCCGCTATTGTGATGCTTCCATAATGATAATGGCAGAACTGACCACCATGGACGTTGTAAATATAAGTCCAATTTCGTTGGAAAACCTTCAGCCCGGTCACAATACCACCCCTATCGACACCAGGTATTATAGTTCAAGATGTAGGGTGTCTTATCTGGTTTTGTGTTGTTGTTGTTGCTGTGTATAGTAGTGATGTAGTTCACAGAGTTACAGCACATAGGGTACGACATGTGAAGTCATAAATGGGTAAACTGCTCTTGACGTTTTTCATCATTTATTTTAACGCCACAGGTACAGGTACGTTACATCCAGTTCACAATAGGGCAAAGTCATGACATTCACGAATATCAGCATACATAGTTCATCAATGCATTTGGCATATTCTCAAGAAAGATGATGTGGCGCCAAGGGATTATATGGTTGGCTCCAAATACAAAAGTACATCAACAAAAAAAAATCCTCTCACTGTTCAGATGTGCTAAATGAGTCAAATCATAAGTCGCACGAGGATGGCATTCCAGGAGTGCAGGTCAAACTGACCTTTACAGGCATTCCTAAGTCTAACCTTGACGTAGGCATAATCGTTGACACACAGCGACGCTCATAGGACAAAGAACTGTCCTTCGGGCTGAGTATGACCCGTTTACATATAGATCTCAGGTATGAAGATACCTGGGGCGTGACTTCTATTAGAGGAACCTCCCTTTCTGTAATGCATACGTGAGCAGAGATCGACCATTGTCAAACATAAAGTTAAGTTACAGATTGGATATAAATGAGGCATTACCTTCGTTCGAAAATTCACACCACAGAAAACATACGCCTCCAGGCGTTTTTAGAATACTCAAGGGAAGGACCTTGTAAGCTAACTAACTCACCATAAGGCTCCTAATTCCCTAACAAAATCACAGAGACGCCAAAACGCGTCTTCTCTGCTTCACAACTTTTCCATCGACTCCCGAGATAACGAAACTTCCCAGACGCCTCGCGTCCGGACATGCGCAGAACGCATCTACGTGAATAGCAATCAAACAAGACGATCTAGGAACATTCCAGATAAAGATTTATACTAGATCAAGCCTTATATGGACATGAACAGAGACCTCAACACTGGTTTCAGACATTCCAACAACAGTTGACCGATACTACCAAATAAGGAGAATGGTCACACTTCGTTCAAAAAATATGGACCGAACGTGTCTCGTCACAAGAGGAGGTAACATCATATTAAATGATAATCTCAATTATCCAGAGTTATGTAGCTTTGACCGAAAAAAATTAAAGTGTACATTTCAGTCAATCTAATAATACAATGTCTTTAGCAAAAAATGATCATACAATGACTTTAGGAAAAATGATCATATAATGCCTTTAGAAAAAATGATCTGTGCGTAACACCATGTTTACAAAAAACTTCAAAATCAAAAAGACAAAGTTTCAGAGTGGATGAAAAGCTGGGGCTTCCAAATTAATGTAAACAAAACAGTAGATATGATATTCAGCAAAGGAAATTTAAAAACAAATAACAAAATCAATATAACCATTAAAGGACAGAAAATATGTACCTCCTCAACAACAAGATTTCTGGGCATAACTTAAGATAAACAACTAAATTGTAATAAACATATAGACAATTTAGTAGAAAGCTGTAGGGGACCCCTAAATATACTAAGGATAGTAAAAGGTAATGAATGGGGGGAGGGGGGCCAGCAATAAAATAATGCTTATGTTCTACAAGTAATTCATCAGGGGGAAACTGGATTATGCCAGCATAGACTATGACTCAGCTGCAGCTTCTAACAAATCAAAATTAGACAGAATTCAAAATGCAGCCTTGAGAACCATTACAGGTGCATTTATATCAACACCAGTAGAAGCGCTAGAAGTAGCTCTTGGCATACCGCCCCTTGGTCTAAGACGGATAGAACTAAGATTAAATTATTGGAGTAAAGTAGCACAAGAAGTGACCCACCCAGCACATAAAGCATTTGTCAAAAACCAACCAAGTGTGTGGGACGTCCCTTAAATAAAGAGAGATATCGAACAGGGTGGAGAACTACAGAAGATCTAACGCAATTCAAAGAACTATCAAACACAATTAAAAATAGTAATAAATACAGAAGCAAAATACCACCCCGGGAACTAAAAACACCAATCATAGACTACTCACTTACTGAAAAGA
This sequence comes from Oreohelix idahoensis, assembly GCA_024509875.1. NCBI lineage: Eukaryota > Metazoa > Mollusca > Gastropoda > Stylommatophora > Oreohelicidae > Oreohelix > Oreohelix idahoensis. The sequence continues at coordinate 262,276 of JAMPIV010015718.1, read as the reverse complement.
TCAAACAAAACATAGAAGATAAGGATGCCAAAATGATAAGTAGAAAGTTCATAAATCAACTAATTAAACAAAGTCTGGATGTCTACACTGATGGATCCAAGGGTGATAGTGGGCAACTAGGTGCAGGAGTTGTAATACCACAATGGGGAATTAAACAGAACTACAGTGTAACTGAAGGAACTTCGATATTTACCGCAGAGATGGTAGCAATTCTAAAAAGTTTAGAAATAATCGAAGATAACCCACCAGAAGCTGTTACTATATTTACAGACTCACTATCATCTCTACAAGCACTAGAACACCAGGTAAATGTAGCCGGCCAGACAGAAAGGAATAAATTCTAGCAATTAATACATTACTAGAGATCAGAGGAAGTAGTGTCAGGCTAGTGTGGGTTCCAGCAAACATAGGTATAGCTGGTAACGAGTTTGCAGACCAGAACGCCAAGAATGGAAGAATAAGTAAAAAAGAATATAAGAGCAGGACTGGGAAGGTCGGAGATCAAGAGCCAAGTGAAGATAACTATAAACGAGGAATGGAAGACAACATGGAAGAACAGTAGAAAAGGCAGACACGCGGTCAAACTGCTGAAAGAACCAACAAGGACGTGCCAAAACAGAGAAGAATTAAAGATACCATCGAACAAAAAACTGTGGCGTCTCCGTCTCGGTGCAGCATACTTTATGATAGAGGAACCACACTGCCAAGAATGTCAGAAAGAGAATGACATAGACCACTACCTGATCCACTGTAAAAAAATATTAACAACAAAGGCTTGAATTAAAAACGTACTATAGAAATCACAATATAGACATGACAGGTGATAAGGTTTTAAGTATAGATGCCCCAAGAGATGCCCAATCAATACTTAAAATATATATACATAAAACAAAGGAAAACGTATAAGGTTAGTACTTCAGAAAAGACATTCAACTAAATAGAAATTAAGCAACAAGAACTAACAAATCATTAACAAAAAACTTACTAACTACTCATAGGATAAGGAAAGACAACGAGGTATAAAAAAAAACAACTCAAAAAGAACAAATACTAATACAAATTAAAACCGAGTGTAAAGGACAATAGTTATCAATAAACAATACAAAAGAGAAAATAAAATGAACAAATACTAATATAAATTAAAATTAGCAACTGATAAAGACAATAGTTATTTAAATTCAAAAATTAATTAGTAAATAAAATGACACTAAATACCACAATTATAACCAATTTTCAGGTTGAACAGGGTAGACCAAGATGGAACGAGAAGAGGTAATAACGGTCAGCTGTTAAGTGCCCGCTCTCCACCCATCACTTCTTCAAAACAACAACAACAACAGAGAGATCTTTTCACTCGTCGTTTTGATCAGGTAACCATCTGTGAGCAGGTTAGCGTAGACTAACCGTAGCGACCTTCTGTAAAGAATGACCAGCTCAGGTAACCATCTGTGAGCAGGTTAGCGTAGACTAACCGTAGCGACGTTCTGTAAACAATGACCAGCTCAGGTAACCATCTGTGAGCAGGTTAGCGTAGACTAACCGTAGCGACCTTCTGTAAAGAATGACCAGCTCAGGTAACCATCTGTGAGCAGGTTAGCGTAGACTAACCGTAGCGACGTTCTGTAAAGAATGACCAGCTCAGGTAACCATCTGTGAGCAGGTTAGCATAGATTAACCGTAGCGACCTTCTGTAAAGAATGACCAGCTCAGGTACCACTGTATTTCGGTACCGCTGCAGTTTGCAGAAAAGAAAACAGAGAAAAGATGTTGTCACGACAAGTAGTGTTCACGTCGACCTTGTGTCCAAGTATGTCGTCAGCAATTCATTCAATAAACATTGGTAGGTAAAACTCTCCAATAGTTAATGAAGTGCAGATAGTCGAGAACAAGTGTTTAGAAGCACTGGTCCAGTGTCGGACGTCTAGGTGTGACTTTATAAGAGAAGCCACATTGAATATATTGAGAACAGCCCATTAACAAGTATAGAATAGTAGACATTGTTGAAGTAGTCAGCAGAGGTCCAGCGTTAATCAACTAGTTCCTGACCAGTGAATTACATGCTATATGCAAGTGTCAACGTAGTAACCATGTGTATTCTTATTACCATTATAACCAGGCACGGAGATGGCCAACTGTAAATATGTTATTGACAACAATAAAGGAATTTTGTTGTCAGCCACGAGTCGATCAGTCATTGCAGTCATCATAGTTGTCTGGTCATTAAGTATAACTCAGCGGTCACATTAGCAAGACAACCCCAATAACTAACGTAACAGACAAGCGTACACAAGAACAAAGACATGTCACTATCATCATCGTTTAATTAAGAACGGGCGCAGGGTCAGTACATAAACGTATAACTTCACAAGTCTTGAATCTGGGTTGCAACTGGAACATTTTCTCCAAACTTAACCGGATGCATGCTTTCCTCTCGTGATTTCACAATGGTTTTTATTTTAGAGCGTCTTATGGCTATCCCTTTCTCCTCAACAAGCATTTAAACAAATTAAACCCCACATATGAACCTATTTGCCGCAACTGTACCCATCCAAATGAGACATTTCAGCATGTGCTGCTCACTTGCCAAGAACGCTCTACAGAACAATGACAAACACTGTATACAGCACCACACAACAGCTATTGCCGGGCTCCCCAACAATGACAAACACTGTATACAGCACCACTCAACAGCTATTGCCGGCTTCCCAACAATGACAAACACTGTATACAGCACCACTCAACAGCTATTGCCGGGCTCCCCAACAATGACAAACACTGTATACAGCACCACTCAACAGCTATTGCCGGGCTCCCCAACAATGACAAACACTGTATACAGTACACTCAACAGCTATTGCCGGGCTCCCCAACAATGACAAACACTGTATACAGCACCACTCAACAGCTATTGCCGGGCTCCCCAACAATGACAAACACTGTATACAGCAACACTCAACAGCTATTGCCGGCTCCCCAACAATGACAAACACTGTATACAGCACTACTCAACAGCTATAGCCGGGCTCCCCAACAATGACAAACACTCTATACAGCACCACTCAACAGCTATTGCCAGGCTCCCCAACAATGACAAACACTGTATACAGCACTACTCAACAGCTATAGCCGGGTTCCCCAACAATGACAAACACTCTATACATCACCACTCAACAGCTATTGCCAGGCTCCCCAAAAATGACAAACACTGTATACAGCACCACTCAACAGCTGTTGCCGGCTCCCCAACAATGACAAACACTGTATACAGCACCACTCAACAGCTATTGCCGGGCTCCCCGACAATGACAAACACTGTACACAGCACCACTCAACAGGTATTGCCGGCTCCTAAACAATGACAAACACTGTATACAGCACCACTCAACAGCTATTGCCGGGCTCCCCAACAATGACAAACACTGTATACAGTACCACTCAACAGCTTTTTCCGGGCTCCCCAACAATGACAAACACTGTATACAGCAACATTCAACAGCTATTGCCGGGCTCCCCAGCAATGACAAACACTGTACACAGCAGCACTCAACAGCTGTTGCCGGGCTTCCCAACAATGACCAACACTGTATACAGCCTTATTCAACAGCTATTGCCGGGCTCCACAACAATGACAAACACTGTATACAGCACCACACAACAGTTATTTCCGGGTTCCGCAACAATGACAAACACTGTATACTGCACCACTCAACAGCTATTGCCGGGCTCCCCAACAATGACAAACACTGTATACAGCACCACTCAACAGCTATTGCCAGGCTCCCAAACAATGACAAAAACTGTATACAGCACCACACAACAGCTATTGATGGGCTCCCCAACAATGACAAACACTCTATACAGCACAACACAACAGCTATAGCCGAGCTCCCCAACAATGACAAAAACTCTATACAGCACCACACAACAGCTATTGCCGGGCTACCCAACAATGACAGACACTGTATACAGCACCCCTCAACAGTTATAGAAGGGCTTTCCAACAATGATAAACACTTTATACAGCACCACTCAACAGCTATTGCCAGGCTCCCCAACAATGACAGACACTGTATACAGCACCACTCATCAGCTATTGCCAGGCTCCCCAACAATGACAAACACTTTATACAGCACCACTCAACAGCTATTGCCAGGCTCCCCAACAATGACAGACACTGTATACAGCACCACTCAACAGTTATAGTAGGGCTCCCCAACAATGACAAACACTGTATACAGCACCACTCAACAGCTATTGCCAGGCTCGCCCACAATGACAAACACTGTATACAGCACCACTCATCAGCTATTGCCAGGCTCCCCAACAATGACAAACACTTTATACAGCACCACTCAACAGCTATTGCCAGGCTCCCCAACAATGACAGACACTGTATACAGCACCACTCAACAGTTATAGTAGGGCTCCCCAACAATGACAAACACTGTATACAGCACCACTCAACAGTTTTAGCCGGGCTCCCCAACAATCACAAACACTGTATACAGCACCACGCAACAGCTATTGCCGGGCTCCCCAACAATGACAAATACTGTATACAGCACCACTCAACAGCTATTGCCAGGCTCCCCACCAATGACAAACACTGTATACAGCACCACTCAACAGCTATTGCCGGGCTCCCAAACAATGACAAACACTGTATACAGCACCACTCAACAGCTATTGCCAAGCTCCCCAACAATGACATACACTGTATACAGCACCACTCAACAGCTATTGCCGGGCTCCCTAACAATGACAAACACTGTATACAGCACCACTCAGCAGCTATTGCCGGGCTCCCAACAATGACAAATACTGTATACAGCACCATTCAACAGCTATTGCCGGCTCCCCAACAATGACAAACACTGTATACAGCACCACTCAACAGCTATTGCCGGGCTCCCCAACAATGACAAACACTGTATACAGCACCACTCAAGAGCTATTGCCGGGCTCCCGAACAATCACAAACACTGTATACAGCACCACTCAACAGCTATAGCAGGGCTCTCCAAAAATGACAAACACTGTATACAGCACCACTCAACAGCTATTGCCGGGCTCCCCAACAATGACAAACACTGTATACAGCACGAATCAACAGCTATTGCCGGGCTCCCCAACAATGACAAACACTGTATACAGCACCACTCAACAGCTATTGCCGGGCTCCCCAACAATGACAAACACTGTATACAGCACCACTCAACAGCTATTGCCGGGCCCCCAACAATGACAAATACTGTATACAGCACCACTCAACAGCTATTGCCGGCCTCCCCAACAATGACAAACACTGTATACAGCACCACTCAACAGCTATTGCCGGGCTCCCCAACAATGACAAACACTGTATACAGCACCACTCAACAGCTATTGCCGGGCTCCCCAACAATCACAAACACTGTATACAGCACCACTCAACAGCTATAGCCGGGCTCCCCAACAATGACAAACACTGTATACAGCACCACTCAACAGCTATTGCCGGGCTCCCCAACAATGACAAACACTGTATACAGCACCACTCAACAGCTATTGCCGGGCTCCCCAACAATGACAAACACTGTATACAGCACCACTCAACAGCTATTGCCGGGCTCCCCAACAATGACAAACACTGTATACAGCACCACTCAACAGCTATTGCCGGGCTCCCCAACAATGACAAACACTGTATACAGCACCACTCAACAGCTATTGCCGGGCTCCCCAACAATGACAAACACTGTATACAGCATCACTCAGCAGCTACAGAAGACATGTCAATTCTTCAGGTTGGCATTGACTGCTAAAGAGCAACGAGCTGAGCAGTTCTGTTTATCAACAACAACAACAAAAACAACAACAACAACAACAACAACAACAACATCTGTTCATGAACAGTTTGTTTGTTACACTGCTGAGGCAGTTAAATGAGCTAAAATTATTGCAGGAATGGGATGGAAGTAAGACGATGTTAGAAGTAGCCTTATGTTAGAAGTGTGCACAAGCAGTTACTTATGTTTTACAAACATTTAAAAACAGCAGAACATCTGCTACACGAAGAGTCATTTCATAAAAAAAGTTACCACCGGAAGAAAATTCTATAATAAGCTGAAAATAATATATTCTATCAAGTTCATTTTTAAAATTATTTTTTGCATTGTAATTTTTTTCAGAACTGGCTGAAATTATGTATTATTAGATAATCATTCATCTCAAATAAATCATTATGGGATTCTGCAATAATGTCTATATAAAATCATAAAAATTCTAGATAAGCTCGGACACCTGTGAACTTTTGTTTCCCTAAAATACTTTACCTTCAACTTCAGTATCTTCACAGTTCTTTCCTCTAAAACCAGCTTTACAATGACACGCGCCGGTTTCTGCGTTGCACGTTCCATTTTCACAGTTTTTAGGGCATGCCATGTCACACAATTGTCCAAACACATGCGATGGGCAGCCTAGAATTAAAGCATAGCACGCACGTAAAGCTGGACACAAGAACAGTAAACAACCCTACAATAAAACAGGTCACAATATTCATTTCCTGGATCTGGACCTGGAGATCTTTGTTGCTAGTGTGTTCAGATTGTTTTGTTGAATTCCTTTTTCCACAAGATACACGTATTCATCAGCTTTGGCCATCTAATTGTCATGCCATGTCTTTGTGGAACTTTTAGATCTTAGCCATATTAATGCTGCTCTTGCAGATTCAAAGTTTATTTTTATTGCAAAGGTCAAATCTTGTTTTCTTTTTATAATTTGTAATGACTCCAAAAACATCATAAGTGCGTGTTAAAAATTGTTACAGTGGATAGTCTTGTCAGCTTTGTAACTAGCTCGTTTCACAAGTGTTTGAAATAAAAATGTACGCTATATTTTACATTAATTATTGTTGATATCAAATGCCATACCAACTGATGCAGGAGCTCATGCCACAACTTTAAGCCCATACCACTCGATGTCAGCTTTAAAATTTGCTCAAACCCATGTCATGTTGTTAGGATGTGTGGTCTTTATGTTTACACAGGTTAGATGTAATAGAGTGTGGTCTTTTATGTTTACACAGGTTAGATGTAACAGAGTGTGGTCTTTTATGTTTACACAGGTTAGATGTAACAGAGTGTGGTCTTTTGTGTTTACCCAGGTTAGATGTAACAGAGTGTGATCTGTGTTCTGATGCTTTAGAATTAGATAGATCCGACCAACTTCTACTTCGTTATTGCTTACCATACAATTGTTGTACGATCTAAACTAGTATGAAGTATCTCAGATCTTGGCATCTTAATAAGTCATATATCGGAAATACACTAAAACATATTGGCCTCTTAATAAATCATATATCGGCCTTACACTAAAACGTATTGGCCTCTCAATAAATCATATATTGAACTTACACTAAAAGATATTGGCCTCTCAATAAATCAAATGTCGGCCTTACACTAACACATATTGGCCTCTCAATAAATCATATATCGGTCTTACACTAAATCATATTGGCCTCTCAGTAAATTATATATCAACTGTGGTAGATTTACCGGGGAGGTTATTGATGGTAAATAAATGAAAATATAAGTGTCAACAGCGTGAGGTCAAGCTGTGTAAGACCCTGAGTGTAATAGTTGAAAATGGTGTTGATGAGTTCTCAGGGGACCTAACGCTACCTCCCTCAGATCTCACGCTGTGCAATATTTTTATATCTATTGGGTGATGTTTTTTATATGGATACGTGTCAAGGGTAATGCAAATGTAGTGATAAATGCCTGAAAAAAAAACAAACACCACGTTAACTTAATGAAAATTAAATCAACAAGACTGGCATTAATAGATTCAAATCGCCAGCCGCTCGCTTGCGTTTTGAAAAGGCGACGTCCTTGAGAAAAATTTCCAACTACTGTAATTTATTACTAGATTATTTGTCGAACTGTAGTTATTTATAGTTACAACCTTCACTAAATAATAGGACGGATGGGGTGAAAGCGTTTGCGGGTGATAACCCTTTTAAACGATAATAGTAGAGAAAATTCAAATACTGTGTCCAAATCTTAGCAGACGTTTTGCCTTTTGCCCTTAACGACTTTCAAATATACTAGTGAGGTTAAAAGTTGTAAAACTACTTTACTAGATTTCGAATCGAGGAATTGAGCGGGAGGGGTAATACGGAGTGACTTTATCACATCAAACTTACGCTAAAAGATATTGCCCTCTTAGTACATTATATATATATATATATATATATATATATATATATATATATATATATATATATATATATATATATATATATATATATATATATATATATATATATATATATATATATATATATATATATATATATATATCTCGGCCTTACACTAGCCACATATTGGCCTCTAAGTAAATCATATGTCGGTTTTACACTAGCGACACAATACCTCTCAGTAAATCATATATCGGCATTACACTAGCGACACATTGACCTCTCAGTAAATCATATATCAGCCTTTCAACAGCCACATATTGGCCTCTCAATAAATCATATATCGGCCTTACAGTAGCCACATATTGGCCTCTCCTAATAAAATATATTGGCCTCCAAAATTATCATAGTTCGGCCTAACACTAGCCACATATTGTCTATAAATCATATTGACAGACAATAATTATCTCATAAATCACCACTAGACGGGCAACAAATCACGCCCTTGGCTACTCTTGAACCATAGAAATCTTTTTTTTTTTTTTGGTAACAATTTCAAATTTTAAAACGTTTTGAACATGTTTCTGGACGTACTTTAAAAAAGAAAAAATAAAGTTTCGCTTCGTTTTGGCGAGGCGCGTCCCGTTCAACCTAGTCGGTTATATTAGGGCGCTTGTCCAAATATAAAAGACCCTTAGGTGTGGTATGTTATGAACGTCAAGAAATGGTTGGTATTTGCATGAATTGAGCACTTTCAGAAATGTATTACTCAGTAATTACGTTTCATATGAACGTTTAGTCTAAACCAATATGTACAGGAACTATTAATTTTACAAATGCTCATTACAAGACCAAACAGTTGCTAAAAGTGTCTGGGATGAATTGACTACAGGATTGATGTGTTACGTGTAATGTGTGGTGTGTGACATGTGTAGAGCATATTGAGCTTTTATTTTCTTTTTTAAAATATCTTTTACACGGTCCCTGACAAGATCACAGGAGAGGAAAATCACTTCGTGCAGAATGAAATGCTAAACAAGAACCATTAAAGTTACCATGAGAGACATCAGTCATTTATACAACCAGTGAGCTAAAGAACAGTTAGCATTCACACTCTTCAACATATATTGAGGGAGATTGAGCACCTATGGGTTTACCCAGAGTGCAATTATATCAATTCTGTTCAACAATAACAATAACAAAATTGATAACTGCCCATACTCTTTCTGCCTTAATTTGTCATAAACTTTATCGTCCTTATGATGTCATGATAGTCTCAATTAATTCTTCACCTAACAAATTACAAGCAACATTTCAACGTTGGCGCAGTGGGTTCAACTGACAGACACGAGAGGAAGTTAAGTCCACGGTGACAGAAGTGGGGTAACCTGACGGTTATCACTAGGGGCGTGGCCAGCTAGCTACCAGGCCAACAAGGGGCAGTCTACACGTGCTGGTTTCTACGGCATTTCATACAAGACGTCTGCCATACATCCTCGTTGTGCGCCATAGATAACGGTCCTTCTCGGGGTCTGAACTAAACTGGCAGAGGATCTTGGAGCCAGTGGAGTCCTAACGATTTGGTGTGAAAAAGTGAAAGATGAGTGGTATATGCTCTGACACCCATCAATACACTCCCAAATAATGGGTCAAATGATAACAAAGTCATCAGTGAATGACCCCAAGTCTAAGGTGGACCAATGTGCCGAGGGACTAAATGGCTGCTGGGTACGCAGTCGCGAACATTGGCTGTCTGGAGGGCGAGCGGAGCTGCACCAGGCAGATGGACTGCGTAAGGACATCCTTTGGTTCTTCCCTGGTGTGGTGGCTCTGTCAAGGTAACCGAATATTTCCACCTTTTATTGCTAATACACCATGCGTATTTTACTATCCAGAATCATCCCGGGAGACACGGAAATCTTGTTTTGTCGTCGATACCTGCAGCAAATGAAATAACGAAATACTGCTGCAGACGGAGAAGTAGTGGAGAGAAGAGGAGAGAGAGAGAAGAAGAAGGGCAGGAAAGTGAAAGTTCAGAAAAAAGCAGATCACTTCTCGATAAAATATGTGCATTTAGGATACTGGAATTGTCGAAGTGTCAGTCAACGTGCAGCCATTATACACCCAATCGTCTACATTTTAGATATCCTTAATGATCCCGGCGACAAATTTAAAAGCCAATAGTGTTATCAATTGTCCTGGCTACAGATGTTACTCCAGTCCATGTGGGCCTGGTAGACGAGGTAAAACATGAGCTCCCTCATACTTGGCTGGATACAAGTTCCAAGACTAGTGAGGGTGCAAAATTGCAAGGGATTGCTGTGGATATAGGCGGCCAGGAGTGGCGAGTCTACAATTTATATGCTCATGTCGACCATTTTACAGAAGAGAGTAGTTGGAATCTTCAGGCAGAATTGTCTGACGATTCTAACATTAGATGTTTTATTGCTGGCGATTTCAATGGTAGATACAAGGAGTTGGGTAACATCACGGAAAATAGGCAGGGTATATCTTTGAGCCAGGCATTATTTAACATGAGACTTAACTTCTTGAATAATATACGCCACATTAGACTGGCAAATAAACCTGGGGATATAAACAGTGTCATAGATCTGGCATTCATCTCTAGCGCTGCCACTACCATAGCACTTTGGGGTGTGTTAGGTGCTCATGAAAGTGATCACCTACCTTGCGTCGTACTCATTGCAAAGGGTAGGACCACTAGACACAGGAAACATAAACAGACCTTCATGTATTCTACAGGCTCATGCGACTGCAACCAACCTTTACACACATTGCGTGAAAATGCCAAAGAAAAGACAGCGAGAACACCTTTCACCCAATCTCCATGGTGGAATAAGACAGTGGAGGAATCATGCATAGAAAAGGAAAGAACATTAACGAATGGCGTAAAGCACGAAACAGACGAATGATGAACGGGAGAGAGGTTAACGAGATGAAGGAGAAAAAGCAAAGAGCCGTTAATAGATTCAAGAGCTTGGCAAGGGAGACCAAGGATAAAGTGTGGGACGACATTGTGATAGAGGTGGGCATGGACAAACCCATACTGAATTATGTCCCTTACATCTAAGAATGAATAGGAAAAGTGCAAGTCAACCCATCACTTATATCAAAAGCTCCAAAGGATTAAGTCTGAAGACGAAGAGCAGAGTAGAGCACGATTCAATCGACATGTGGAGCAGACGGATAAAGGTGGCAAAAGTGCAAGCCTGAAAATAGAGGACAGTGTTCCGGAGAATGCATTAAGGGGTCAGATATAATTAGATCTAATTTCTGAAGATGTAGTGGATAAATTATCAGATAGGTAATAGATGTTTATAGCCCTGTCTGATCAGAGGTGATAGTGATGACAATGTGAATGTAAGCGGTAAGATATAGTTTTTATCACAAGGGTGATCGTGTAAGAGAAAGGACAGTCTCTGGATATAATACTTTATCTAATCCAACCTATCTGGCCGACGATATTTAAATCAGACGCACTTTCTCTCCTTGTACGAAAATACAAGTTACACGGCTAGACTCGTCGGCTTCGCACAGGTGACTCAGTGTGTGTCCGTAGTTGTGATGTGTGACGGAACGAACGGAATAATTTGTCTTCTCTTTGTTACTTTCACAAGTGCCTCCACAGCTGGAGTTGTGGATTTTAAAGTTGCTACCATAAGTGAAATGGGTTCATTTTCGATACAAGACAACAGGAGGCTGAGACGCTTGGGAGTCATGACCCAAGTGGGCCCGCCCCCCTTAGAGTGTAAAGGAGTATATCGGGCCGAAACACTTGTTGGACGGGGGTACTGCTTCTGATGATCAGATTGCTTCCTGTTGTATCGCTCTGTAAAGAGTTTCCTATCATTACACTGCACTCACATGCACACAATTCTGTGACAAATACGCACGAACGTGAAAACAAACTATGGATAACATATAATGGATATGGGTTGACCGACACAATAACTAAAGGTTTAATAAATTTATTATAAAATGAAAATCACAACATAAATCATATGCATCTATAGATCGAAATTTACAGACAAAATGAAAATTAATCAAATAGGTTCTCCCCCTGGTAAGGAAAAGAAAAGACGATCCCAACAGAGGTTAATTAACCCAAAAGATCAAAGGTTAACAATAAGTTATGAAATAGTCAGTATGGGAAAAGAATAGGTTCCTAATGTAATCTATCCCGTGACTAATCAGATTACTGAGATAAAAAAAAGAAAGAAGTAACCATATAATTATATGATGTTAACAAAATACATACGTTTCTTTCTCTGTTCATTCAATTCACATACACGCAGTGGCCACTTTCAGATACACTTACCCCAGTAGTTGTCGCAGGCATTCCAAGGAAATACACTAATAAGTAATATATATTTAGTGTCAAATTTAAGTTTGCCAAATCCGGCCCCAGACTCTCCGTAGTTGCGAACTGCAAATTTCACAGGATTTGCTAGAGTCGGTGTTAAATTTGTCCTGGTTTACAATAAGTTATCAATGCCTTCAGTTTGTTGGGGTAAGGTTCATGCGTGGTGATCGCCGATGTAGAATAAATAGAACATATACAGTTCCTAGGTTGTTTATCCTATGGTGGCTGAACACTAGGTTTAAGTTACACAAATGTTGCTGACCATATTTTGCCACAGCTGGCTTATGAGATTTATAAAAGTAAATCTGGTAATAGTTCTCGTGCAGTTAATATTGTAATTCAATGGTTCTATTCTGGTTTCTCCCATGAAAATGAGGAAAATTGGACCGCACAGGTCCCAGCAAGAAGCTCATCAATATTGAATATTCTTGAATGCCTTTAATATTATAAGTTCGTATGATCATAAGTTCATATGGTGTTGCGTGCATATTTTTGACGCACATATTACAAAAAAATCGATATGGTTATTTAATATGGGAAAAATATAGTCATGCATCCATCTGTGTATGAAAATGCTGTTTATTGTAAAAGCGAGATAATCCATGTTTGATTCACACTTTTGATTATAGGAGTAATCGGTCTGGATATCGATCCAGCGCAAGAATAGTACGCTTGCGTTTGTACTTAATTTTAGGGCCAGAAAATATATTAATTTGCTTATTGTGTTTATGGCCTGAATTCATATGTATTACATATTATTAGTACAAGTAGAATCAGTCCTATATTGTATATTTTGGATGGGTATGAGGGACTAGATTCTTGTTAGCGGAAGTATGAGTTGTCTTAACAAGTCGTGATGAGTTCCGATGTACTGCTAAGAATGGCGGGGTACGTTTTTCAAGAGCTGGTCCTTTCGTCAAGAAAAAATGTCTTACGAAGTGGTTTTTTCTTCTGGAGGAGATAGTGTCTCTACGATAGTTTGTGTTAGAGACTCTCCTTATGTCAGTATATAGATGATTCGGACTCCAGGTAAACCCAGCTCGTATTTTTGATGATCTCTCGTCGGTTAGGCCTAGCTTGACTTTTGGGTGCTTCGATATGCTAGTGTCGTGTTTTGTATCGACGAAGATGACAGATTTTCCTGCAGCGGTTATGGCTACGTGAACTAACCTGATCACCGTAGTGCTGCATGGAACCATTCATGAAATCCTTTATATATCCATTGTAAATTAACTTTGGCTGATATTCTTCCTATGAATGAGTGAACGACAACTCAGGAAGGTAGCCATGTTGGATTTCGGTCATCGTCTGTTTTGATCACTGCCAAGAGAACAGATTATTTATCTTATTATCGGACAGTGACAGAGAGATCTCAATCCTGCTAGAAACCCCCTTTTCGTGGTTTCATAAGATGATGTATCATGACATTGAACTTTGATGTACTACCTATTATTTCTGCATGTGTCATGACTTCAGATCTGCTATGTATACCTACAAATTGTTATGTCAACAAAGCCTGATGTACTCGTATGTCCCAGTGTGTACGTCTGAATAAATTGAGTAAACTAAGATTCCAGCAGTCTGCATTGGTGCCTTGTAGACACATGTGTATGAGTGATTATATTGGTCAGCACACGAACAGTACACCATTCGCGGTAATCACACTCTACACTACTACTTCATACATACACCATCCTGCGTCGGCTGAAGTGACCAAGTTTAGGGCCTGCTTCCCCTGGAGCCTTTGCCTTCCCTAACTCAGGACTAGGGTGAGTTACCCATTTACAGCTGGGTAGACTGGAGCATGCCTGATCTCAACAACACACCACTCTTCCTTACAGAGCAGACAGACTGATACTTTACAGTGGTGTACTACAGGTGTAGTAAGAAATAACGTCTTTACATATGGCCCTAAGAAAAGCCGCTTGTACTCAGTCCTGATTCAAAGGGGAAACTGTAAAGTGTACCACGTTTGGGGGCACAGTCGAGTCGTATCCCCAGGCGTGTATTAATGTGGACACCCCGTTCCTGTCAGGTAGAGTGAACGCGTTTGTCTGCGAGAATCCAGTCGCCGATTTGATCGTCGGCAATATACGGGGAGTGCATAACGCCATGGGAGGGGCTGGAGCAGTCGCTCAGCAACACCGAAGTCCCGAGGCGGAGGTTCAGGTGGTCGAGGTATCACCACCTGAGAAGAAAGCACATCTGAGACGGAGTTCGCGGCAGGCGCCCATGAATAGTCATAGTCCGGGGGCCGTGAATAAGAACAGTAGAGGTATATCTGAGGACCTGATAGCTAGTGACCGCACGGTATGGGTCCGTAGTATCCTCCCGAGTGCTATCTGGCGCACAAACAGACGTGCGTTTACGAGGACGCACCAGTGAAGTTCGTGGAGGTCGTGTCATTGCGAGACAACACCAAGGTTGCACGAGCTACTTTTGCGAAAAGGTGGGTGCGCGTGATGCAGTCAGGTGGAAGCACATATCGTTGCTTCATAGCCATCTACTGATAGTTCAGCAACAACAAGGGATAGGTATCAGGTTCGCGTTCAGTTAGGGTGTTGTGGTTAACGCAATATACGCCACCAGTACTATTCTGATAAAATATAGGTTGTTCTGTACAGCTTTATAACTTGGTGAGATTGACTAAGGTGGTGGTTTTCAAATGTTAATACCATGTGGGTGCTAAATGTGATGCTTTTGAATTTATGTATTATGAGGCCATAAAGGCAATTTACTATATGGTTGAATTTTGAGACGAGAGTCTGTTGGTGCTATTTAGTGATCAACTGTAACGTATGCCTATGTAAGAGTTACGATTAATGTATAGCACTCTGTGTTATGGTGGAACAGTGGAGGATAGTCGTTGTCCTTTTTTCACGACTGCCAGAGCCTTGGGTAACCGACTTTATGTCATTATTGGTTTTTTTTTCGGTTTGTTGGAGAATGCAGTAACGACAACGGTAGTGGAAAACTATGGCATTCTCTATTCATATGAGGATATTTTGTTAGTGGCATTTGGTCGCCCAAACTCCTACGAGTGTCGGGTGAAGCTTCCTCCGATGGAAGAAAACTGCGTTTTCTTTCTAAAAAAGGGGGGGGGGGTGGATGTCACTGCGCTATTTAGCAGTACATCTTAGTCAGCCGGGCGAGGCCATGGCTAGCCGAACCGGTGGGTCATGTGACTATCGGAAGTCGGAAAAGAAGGGCAAATTTAGTCAGTCAGAAACAAGCCTCGTCCAGGACGGACGGATTTTTTCTCTTTGCCAGCAAGATTGCTGTTTGGTTCATATTGTGGAATATTATTGAGTGCTTGCCATATTTCGATTCTTATGGATAATTACGTTGTGATTCTAGAACAATGTGGTGTCTAGTTGGTATTATGTACAGGCCGTAGTTTAATAAGTTGTCAATGATTTGAGTGTATCATTGTCACAGTTTTGCCGCTCAAGGTGAGTGATGCTCATTGCAGTGTTTTCAGTGTAAGTCGTACTGTCGTGTAGGATGCCGATAGATTAAGCTGCCAAGGCAAGTTTACTATGTTATTTCATTATTGTATTTGATTTTTTTATATGCCGTGTGAGGCCTTGTTGTAGTGTGCATATTATTAAAGGGAAGTTCCTGTTAAAGGTGTTCATTTCAATTGTCAGCCATTGTAATGTGGTATACTCTTAGACAACGAGCCTTAATTTAGTATTATAAATCCCTATTGCAGTGGTGTAACCAGTGGAGTATTCTCCGCGATAACTGGTTCTTGACAATCACATTGAAATACTAGATCATCAGACCCTCCACACAGTATATTAAAACTGATGACTAGATCGCAAATTTTAAATAGATGACAAGATCACTAATCTTACGCTGATTATAAGATCACTTATCTTGATCTGATAACGAGATTAATAATTTTTAACTGATGACAAGGTCATTAATCTTGATCTGATGACAAAATCACTAATCTTTAATTAATGACAAGATCACTAAGCTTGAACAGATGAAAAGATCAATAACAATGAATTGATGACAAGAGCATTAATCTTGAAGTGAAGACAAGATCACTAATCTCGAACTGATGACCCGATCACTGATCTTGAACTGATGTTAAGATCACTTATCTTTAATAGATAAGGAGATCACTAATCTTTAACTGATGACAAGATAACTTATTCTGAACTGATGACAAGATCACTAATCTTGAACTAATGACGAGATCAATAATCTTGAACTAATGACGAGATCAATAATCTTGAACTATTGACGAGATCAATAATCTTGAAATGACCGAGACAAGTGTGAGTGAAACAAATAGGATGGGAAGAAGACACCGGTAATGAAATTAAGACGCACAGAGAAAACCTTTGACAGCACTACAAGGCAGCCCTTGGTGTGGGAAACCCCCAGTGTATGATAAGTAGAAGGGAGACCACTACATATATCCAAGAGAGCGAACTCGTGACGGACATGAAGCTGATGAATAAGATATGGTCATGCCCTGATCTGATGACGTCATTGGTATATCTTTGTTAAAGGATGTGCTCCTTGGGGTGGTATGGGTTGATGATGAAATGATGATGTTGACGATGATGATGATAACGATGAGGATGCTATTGTGATGATGTTGACATTTCTCTACCTTCACAATGAGGTCCTATCCGTTTTCCAACACACATCACACAGTCGCCACTGACTTTGTTACATTCTTTATTAACGCAGAAATCTGAACAGTATTCTTTGCAGGTGTCTCCGTACCTTCCATTGGTGCATGCTGGAGGATAAAAAATAATAAATAACTTCTTTTGGTATCATGTCTGCGGGAAGGATAAATATGATAACAACATGTTACTTATTAACGAAAGATACTCACACCATCGCAATGTCACTACTACAGACGAGTAAAGAAATAACAATCTTTACTTTATAAAGCTAAACAAGTAGAATGTTTTCACTAACACTTCGTTATCAGATGAGTAATTGATCTTCTACAATCGTGCACATCCATTTGAAATGGGAAAAATCCGAATATGCTCACTGATACCTGTGATATTTCGCAAGTACTTATTTTGTGCAATATTGCCAAACAAAATTATATCGACTTCTATTCTGCCGTTAGGTAGTCACGATCTGTCCATATCTTAGTCGTCTAATGTGCTTACTTCCTGTTTCGCTCCCCCTTATATAACCTGGTGAATTTGTGTTAATTACTTAGATGGGTCTAAATAAAATATGTAAAACAAGCGATAATAGGATTCCTGTCTCGTCCCATTTGGCGCCATAGCCGTGTCAAGTCATCTTATCAGTTATGTTGTGCACAAATTAACTCCAGATATTACATGGTCTGTTGTATCGAACGAATTGAGTGGCTGTGATTGATAAGCTGTTGGTGTCTCAAGTCAGATAAGATACGCCCCGAGCAGGTAGTCAGCTAAGTTCCAGAAACAATACTCAACAATGCAATCTAACCAGGTTTGACATTCTGGCTGAGTGATTATTCTTTTTTTTTGACAAAGCACCAGCTATCTGGCATCGGGAAAAAATGTGCTCACTAGTGTTGTAATCTCAAAGATCAAGATTTTCAGATTGGTCAGTATTCTAGAACATGGACTTTCGTTACTATAAGCTCGTTACAGTCAGAGGTAATAAAGAAAACTAACGCATGACCTTTGATACATTGACTGTAACAAAACGCTTTGTGCATGTACTTTGACACCCTTCTTTCTGTCTTTTATCGTCCTATTATTTGGGTACACTTTTCATAACTGCCGTTTTCTCCGGCAGTATCACTTCATTTCTTCATTTTCCTCATTCATCGTCCTATTACTCGGCATATTTTATGCCCTACATTTTGCCTCGCGCTCCCAGACTTGTTTACAAGGCAGATAAGTGGGTAATACGTTTATCCCTTGAGTCGCCTAGGGACCTTTGTTAAGGCGATCTGTGTTTACCCAAGCTAGTCGCGCACGATCGATGAAAAGAAAGCAATATTGTCTGTATCAGGAAGATTCGTCTGGCGGATCTACGCCAACACAGGTGATAATTGTGTAAAGAAGTACCCTCATCACATGAGAATTGACGAAACCACGGCTGCAGGACCAGCTAGGGTTTTTTTTTAAAGGGAAACAGCAAAAGGAAAATTTGTTGTATAAATCCTCAACCCAAGCCTGAGTGAAGACAATTTTAATCAACACTAAAATTCACCATTATTTCATCGTTATTTTAACTTGTTAAAACGAATTGATTATTACATATGTGTGGCGTGCAATAGCCAGTGCCACATTACTTGGTAAGGACTCATAAACTTTTACCACAGGTTTATACCACGATTTTCCCTTTTAACTTCTGTCCTGTCTGCTCTGACAAAAAAGGGTATGCCTGATAAAATAAAATGGAACAAAGAGTGTGACCGTGCCTTACAGAACATCAAATCACAATTTCAAAAAGTCCTATACTAAGACTACCAGACTTACGACGACCTTTTCTCGTTGTTACAGACGCATCTCCAAAAGGCATTGGTGGATGTTTGATACAGACCTTTGATGGCGAATACCATCCTATATTTTACCATAGCATAAAACTATCGGAGGCAGAATCCAGATATCCAATTGTGGAAAGGGAACTATTGTCATTGGTATGGACGTTACATAAATTACAGAAGTTCCTGGTAGGTACTCATTTTACATTACACACTGACCAAAGATCACTCACATATCTACAGACTTTTCAATCGTCCAATGCCCGTCTCACCCGATGGTCTTTACAAATTCAAGGCTATGATTTTGACGTTCTCCCGATAGCGGGAAAGGACAATGTCCTTGCGGACCCTCTCTCAAGAGTTATGGAATAACTCGAATACAGACGTGTTTCGTGCTTTCCATATTTAACGTGTAACAAGGTTGATAGTGCATAGTGTTTTGTAACAATGGGCACTATGGACAGATGGATCACTATGCGAACATAGACCACGGTGTTTAACTGTGATGATCACACTTATAGGACAATATGCAAATAATTACTTATTTATTCATATTTTTATTACTGACATTACTATTTTCCTAATAACTTGATTGCAATCTATATCATTTAATTTGTTGGTATATAATCATAAGGGGATTAACGGTGATCGTAAGAATTTGATCTCGCTTCATATGATAATTGCCTGTCTGATAACTATGTTTTCAGTCGTTCGAAGGGGGGGGGGGGGGGTTAATGTGGCGCTTGCTATTGCACGCCACACGCCAGAAGCTAAATAAGATTTTGGTGCTGATGAGCGCGGCAGGATGATGATTTGTCGCTATGTGTATTGCGCACATGACGTGAGCAGATTGGAGAAAAATTGAACAGAGCTTGTGTTTACCCAGAAGGGTGGGTAGAGTTTCTACCAGATGGTAGCTAGTTGGGAAATGTTAAATGAAGAATATGTTGAAAGATAACAATGTGTACAGATTTCAAATCAGAGAGGAACAAAGAATTTGCAAATATTGATTAGGACTCACGGATTATGAAGTTGCTGAATTTTCCTAACTTGTAATGCCTTGTAAAGATGTCAGTGTCATGTTATTAAATGTGGAAAAGTTAACAGAGTTTAAAGTCGATCTGTTGCCTGTTGATATGGGTCTTTGGAAGTACAGTTATATAGATGGATTGTGGCGGTGATGAACCCTGAGGACACTTTGTATAATAATCCTAGACACATGAAAGAAAAACGAGTATAATTGTTCAACGGAATGGAATGAAATATAACGCCACAATTTGTTACATGATATTTTAAAACAAAACAATTATTGTTTATTCAGTTAGTATCAGTATGAAAGCAAACGTATGAGCAAGACTCTTTATTACATGAATTTCGCTGGGTTTGCACCAGCTGTCGGCTTGAGCGGGCTAAAACCAGTGCTTAATTCTTCACAAAAGGTGACGGATCAAATATAAGTTAATAGTGCTCAGCCCTATGCAGCATTGTTCTTAACTTCTGAAAACATCTTGTGAAAAATCTTTTGAGATAGATGCGTTATTATCCTTCTATCTACAAATCTGCCAAGAGTAATCTTGCGCGAAGGTAGACACCTTTGACGACCCATTTTAGATTCTCTTGAGTTTTGGCCACTGGTGGACCACTACTGCAGAGCTAAGGGGAGGCAATCAGTGACATTGACAGAAGTAAAACGTAAGAAAAAGTGTTACACTCGACACTGAATCTACCAAGACTGCTGCTGGAAAAGTCGTAGCTACAGACACATAGTTGATTACAGACATGGCGGACATAAAGAAGACGTGATTTATACCTTGAGCTCATGGTACGTGAACGATCTAGCGCACGTTTGTTGAAATTATATTTTGCTTGGGAAGCTGAAGGAATGTGATAATGATGAGGATAATGATATGACAATGAGGATGAATGGTAATGATGTTGTGATGATGAGGATGATGACAATGACCTTGTTTTACCTTCACAATTAAGGCCTATCCGATTTTCCTCACACGTCAAGCAGACCCCACTGCTTGCGTCACATTTTTTTTGGCGCAAAAATCTGAACAGGATTTTTTGCAGTTTTCATATTATTTTAATGTTAACTTTGGTATTTAATTTAATTTTGATTTTTTTTTCTCTGAAAAAAAAAACAAAAAGCAAATTAGTCATCTAGTCCATCGTATTTACCATTGCAAGCGTCTACGCCTTGCAGTAGCTAGGAACACACAATATTGGTAAACTCCAACCAGGTGGAATAACATCAAGTAATCTGACATGACTCATTGATGTGAATTTCCCGTTGATCGGACGTATCGCGGACGCATCGTTTCATTGATCCTTACAGCTGTTTTTCAGATTCTAAACACGGTTTGGAGCAAGCTGTGCCCATAGGAAAAACAGATACAGTACATTCAATGAGCAGAAAATGAAATACAACAGCAGTTCTTCTTGCATCCAGAGTTGGAGATGCCAGATCTAGAAGACTTCAGCAACGTGCAAAAAAAATCTTACAAACAAGCGGCTGTGACAAAACCAATAACATTCTGTATATTTGATTGTTTAATGTTTTATTATTGGTCGCAATCGACCTTATTTCACTCCACGCGAACACGCAGGTGCTTACTCTTCCTCAGCAAATGTCGAAGTCTGTGAAGGCTAATTGTTCCTCGTGCGTGCTGGTTGTACACGCGTCGGATGAGTCTTCTCAAACGTTCATTCCTGCTTGTCTTAACTTTTACGTTTTATTTCTTCAATAACCTTTCTGATTCATCGACTGCAGCGTCATTCTTTAAGAGACAATCATTAATTGTCCTTAGAATCTCTCCCTTATCAATATCCAATGCTCCCACTATGGGTGCTTTTGAAGCTAGTCGGTCAGCTCTTTCATTGCCCCTTACCCCTGCATGACTAGGACAGTAGATCAAACCAAGTTCCTGAATATTCGAGGCTTCTATGAAGGTTATCCATTCATGCCGAAGCCATCCATTTTGCACTTTCCGAAGCATTGACTGACAATCTGAAACTATAATTTCCTTTTTTAATGACGTTTCAGATAACGATCTTAGGGCTCCAGTAGCTGCCTTTAACCACCAGTCTCATGCTGGATGTTGTTGTCCTTGTTGCAGATCGAATTTAATTTGTCTATTTGTATCTTCTGTCCATCCTGGATTATGCCTTATTTTCTGTCTATCCCTAGTATGCTCAAAAATATTGTATCTGTCTTACCTTCCTTTCCCAATAACAGGTGTATGCTCGGATATCCGAGTGTCGCTGCCTTTTAGATTGTGTCCCTCTAAATGCCTTTTTTCTCATTGCGGACATCAGTACGCGTCATGCAATGCAATATGTAAGTTATTTCTTAAAGTCGCTGTGTTAAATGAATGTGAGGTTTTTTTTCTCGTGATAATGTTTTTGTTGTATGTCAAGTTATGGTCTTGATGCCGTGACTGAGCTGCTTAGTTGGGAATAGCTGTATAATTTTTGCTGTCAGTAAAATTCGATATACTGCTTGTTTCGGCAGATAAGGCCTGTCGTGCGTTGTAATGTGACGAGTTGAATTTTGGTTGAAAAGAGAAGCATCAGTCACTCGAGTGTCGGAGGCCGTCGTCGATATACGATAATAGGAAACTCTATACAGAGCGATGCAACAGGAGACAATCTGATCTTCAGAAGTACTTACCTCGTGGATCACGAGTTTTGGCCCCTTAATCTGCTTTACACTCTAAGGGGGGCGGGCCACCTTAGGTCATGACTTCCAAGTGTCAGCCCGCTGTTGTCTAGTACAGAGAATTGAACAGACTCCACCTTGGTTGCAGCTCCTATTTCCTGCCCGCTAGAGGCAGTTGTAAAAGTAACCCGTATGTTTAAAACAAATTACGGTCTCGAGTTCCATAGCATGTTGCGGATGTTCCACAACCAGCAAGATGCCTTTTCCGTAGTTTCGCCGAGCCTCTTGTCCCCTTGTTGTTGACTGTCCCCTCAAGTCCAACAGTTTCAGTAGATCATACATTGAGGAAGCCACGAGACCTCTTCAACAGCCACGAGCCTTGCACTATACCCATCGCGTCTCAAGTATTCGGCCAGATCATTATACTTGGCCACTGTGAACGAGTGTTGCTCGTCCAATTTGGATTCAAGTGTCACGGTCAGGGTCAATCATTATAATCTGGTGCGATGATGATGAATGCAGCCTCATATCTGGTGGACTTCTAGAACTTCTGATACTCTCTGGATTTGCCCCTAGCCCAGTGTCACATAATTGTTGGGTTCGATCCCTTCTCCACTACGGCAGTACTCATTTTCAATTGTTGCAAGTACTGATTACCTAGAGTTTCCGGGTCGACACATTTCTTTCTGCTCGTTTCAAGCAAATATTTGATTTTGTCAAATCCTTTAAAACTCATTTTTTTTTCGTTGGGCTTTGCAAAGCTTTGCTGAGATTAGCGCAGGTAAAACCCATATGGGTCTGCTCAGTTTTTGCATAGAATTGTTTGCTCCAGCCGTGCCTGGCGATAAAAAATACTCGCCCGTAGACGGATTTTGTGTGCGCAAGCAACGGAAAAGAGATCACTTGTCTGGGCGGCACATTTTGGACGGACATTAATGACCTAATCCACCTGTTTCAGAGGAAAGTAAGATGTTACATTTTGCTCTCATTGCAGAAAATGCAATCGGATGTTTTATTTCCATATATGGGAAAGGTGACCTCTGCATTACGCGCACTATTTTCATGCGTGGAAATATTTGAAATTACCACATAAAACACGCATGTTTGAAACGATCGGAGCCCTACTTAGCATCGAAACAAAATGCGGGTGAAGACAGTGAATATTATCTAACATTTTTTCCCAAGTCTAGTTCACTATGAGAATCGCTCGCCATGACGACAACCAGACCTTGCCAGAGCCTAGAATCAAAATTCTTATGTCGGAACCAGCATAATTGTTTGAGTAATTTTGACGACTTCAGAGCCCAGAATAAACTCTTCCATTTAATCTGTGGAATCTAAGGCACAAAGTCATAGTGTGAATTAATTGTTGAAATAACGACCCCTAAGAACACTTGTAAGATGCTTATTCTAGTGCCTTTATCCCTCTGAGCAAACAGTTTGTGCGCCAGGATTGGCGTAAGTTGTGCATTTTTTATTCTATATTGTTCATTACTAACGGGAACTAATATGTATATATTGCCATGTGAATATTAAAATGTGAAAATCGCTAGTGGATGTCCAAATCATTTGAGGCTGCCAACCTCATCATATAGAATAATGATTTCATGAACCATCACTGCAAGGGCTGGTGACTGCTTTATCGCTAGTTTCAGAAAGAGAACTAAAAGCATAGGTGGTCCCAAGTTCCATATGAAGCAGGGGGAAACGATGCAAGAAATAATGTACATTCAAATTATAATATTTACAAGTACAAACCAGTGTAAATATCTAGGTAAACCTGTCCCCTTTAAAATAATCACAGTTTTTAAGATTTTCAACCAGTGTAGATGTAAATGAAAAATCTATCTATATTGTGAACATTTCTCAACCAGTGTAAATGTAACTGAAAACACATTCAACCTGTATTGTGAATATTTTTCAACCAGTGTAAAAGTAAATGTAAACATGTTCTATCTATACTATTTACCTTTTCATTTGAGTGTAAAGTAATTAAAAACCGATTCAACTTAAATGTACAGAAAGTTTTCTCTCGAGGGATTAAGCTTAATTCTCATCGAGGGTATGGTCTGAGGTAGATGGGATGGTGAAATAGAAAGATGGGAACATATGTGTCGGGAAACGCAATACTCAGAACGTTTTGTTTCTATTCTTTTACCATACTAGTTGGTGGTGCCAGTGAGGGTACTAATCTCTGGAACAAAGTGAGGGTAGATGTGGCCTGACATAGAACTAGACACCATCATCAGAGAGTCTTGGAGACGTGGGACCAGCTTTGCAGTCACTCCCTGATCTTACTTTGAACGTGCTGCGCATTTGATCTTGACCAGAGATGCGAGAACTCCAGTGCCCTATCTGCACAGAACCCAAAAACCCAGAGGGAGCAGAAACTACCATTTGCAGCTAAGTCAAACATAAAAACTGCCAAATGAATTCTTACTCAAAACCATCATTACATCCCACCAGTGATGATAATTTTTTTCTGATAAATCATTATTCATTCTATTAACACCTTGTTGAATCTAAGTGATTATTAAATCTGTTATATTTGTAAATATACAAATTTAACGTCGATTTAATCCTTTTAGAATGTATGTCTCTCTCAGTCAAGTTACCAAATATACACTAAACAGAGCAATACCATAATAATAAGAATACCATTGATTAAATCAGGGTGGGGGCTTGAACGAGCTGAAGTTAATAATTGCTTAATGCTTTATAAAAGGCGGCGGATCCGATATAAGTTAACATTTGCCCTGCCCAATGCAGCATTGTTCTTGACGTCTGAAATATCTTATGAATACTCCCTTGAGATAGAAGCATCATTACTCTTCTATCTACAACTCTGCCAAAAGTAATCTTGTGCAACGCTAGACACATTTGAAGACCCATATTAGATACTCTTGAGTTTTGGCCACAGTTGGACCACTACTGCAAAGCAGGGGAGACAATTCCGTGATGCCCAGGTAGGTCTACTGCTATCTCCAGTCATTTGGACAGTCAAGAAGATATGGTAAACTGCTACTTGGTTTACTTGGTTTGGGATGTTCTGACTTTCCTGCTCTCAGAAAGTAAGTCTGCTCGGTCTGACTTTACTGTTCGCTTTCACCCTTGCCAGGTCTACTGTAGCTCATAAGGTGTCTGAAGAATTCCCCTTCTTCTCTTCTTCTGAGCTGGTAATAAGCATTATCTCGTGGGTGACCTGGTGCTCTGCATCCCATTTGTTTCTGCATCTGATTTTGATAAAAAAGCTCATTTATTACTTTGTTGTAGCATCATGTGTATCACCCTTGCCCTAATGACACCTTGCAAGCTGAGATCACATGTTCAAGTGCCTGCCTCTCATGGCACAGAGGACACTGAGCATCCTCAGAATTTCCAAATCTCACAAGGTTTTCGGATGATTGCAGGAAGTGATATATTGATCTGATAACGAACCTGAGTCTAAGAGGTGCCATATGCCATATATCATTCCATGTCAAGGACCTTTGTGACCGTCTAACAGACCACTTGAGCATTTATTGGTGCTAAAGCCTAGTCATAAATAACTAAAAAAAATAAAATACCATTTCCCTAAATAACAAGCAGAATTCTTAACTAAAATAAAAATTAATTAACGAAGCATTGAGAGAAGGGGAAATAGACGGTATATTTCATTAGGTCAGCGTTAGTAAGAATGCACGCTATTAACCCGTCAGTTGTCATGGTAATAATAGAAATGCAGGTTAAAAGTAGCAACGTATCGTGATGTTTATCCAATGAGAAAGCGTTAGCCAGCTTAGCTTCATTACGGACCTGCCGGCAAAGATTTCCTAGGGCAGTATGAGCTGTGATTCGACATGCAGACTGACGTGTTTTTTGTGTAATTCTTGAACATTTGGTTCAAGCAAATGTTATCTTGCTGGGTTTTATTTCTTCAATGTAAGTAGAGTGAAGTCTCGAATTGCCTTGTTTAATTTTCAGCCCAACATGATTACTATATGCATAAAATATTGCTATGAGAAACTGAATGAAGGATTGAAAATATTTGCAGAAGGAAATACAAAAATGAAACTACAAGATGTTGGAAAAGGAAATTACAGGTGGTAACCTACACAAAAGGAAAGTTAATATGAAGTCTTTTGAGAACCCCGAGATTTAGAAGGATTATGAAAAAAACAATGAATAACACTATAAGACATTGTATTATGTTGCCATTGAACACGGAAACATGCATACTATGAACAGAAACGACTACTTTCGGTTGATGTACATAATTGTAAATGCCTGTTGAATTTTTGGTTAGTAAACCACTTGAATCTGTTGTTGAAGTCAAAATAAAAATATGAAAATTACTAAGCTGTTGAGGACTTTACGCTTGTTGTAATGCATGGAAGCATGGTCCAGTTCACATCCAAATACTAGTAGGAAAAGCTCTCTAATTTCACCAACAATAAGAGGAACGAACGATACCTGCACACCAAAATAGAGTGTGAGAAATTTCCATCTCTGGCGAGCTTGAAGCCAGTACAATAATCACTCACATAGATATAAATTTCAAGGAAAAGTTAACGGAATAATGAACCACTAAAAGAGTCTCAAAAAGTTACAATAATAAGCACCACGGCTACACTGTTAAGAGTCAGTTTGTTGTAAGTTAGGAATGTGACCTTTTGTATATTGGTTTTTATATTTGTGGTCTAAGGGACTAAATCAGTTGTAATATTTTCTGGAATAAGTTAGTTCTAGTTGTTATCTTCCTTGTCAGTATAAGGTTGCTCATATAAGGCCGGGTCTAGTCTGTTTTCAGGGGAACGGTTAGATCGTTCCGTATATGGACTTAACTCAATTGATATCCCCTTGTTACTATACAGCTGCCCATATAAGGACCGTTCCTAAGCTGTTTTCGGGGAATGTTCTGGATCGTCTCGCGTTGTGAGCTGACCAGGGCTCGCGACGATCCAGACATGCGCACTGATTTTGCGCGAGACCGGAAGACGGGCTTTCTTGGTCAGTCTGCCCGGGTTTGTTCAGATGTGCAGATGTCCAGCGATTTCTTTGTCTGCATGAACGGGGAATGGAGCCTTCTTGTGTGTAGAAGATGTTTGAGTTCTCCCCGATTTATAATTCTGGCATATTTCTAAAACTAGGATGTGAAAAAAGGTGTTTGTGTTGTATTCCTGGACAGCAGTCAGGTAAAAGAACTTTTGAAGCTAGTATCTTTAGCCAAGAACTTAGTATTTTGAGGTGGCTTGCTCCTTGTGCGGAGAAGCGGTATACATAGGAGTTCAAATTAGACATTTGAAACCCGGCGGTTTACGGCGTGTTTGCCAGAAGATTGATCTGACCTGATGGTCAATGAAGCACTGAGATTTATATATAAACTTGGAACCCGCTGTTAATGCGGCATTATTTTGGCAAAGACTGATATGTCTTGTTGGTAGAGAAAGGCACAGAGATTTAAATATATACTAGAAGCCCGCTGTCTATGCGGCCTATTTTGCCAGAGGTACATGACCAGTTTTGTCGGAGATGATTAAAAGGATTAACCTTTATTTAATAAAGAAGCCCGCTGTCTATGCGGCCTATTTTGCCAGAGGTATTTGACCCGTTTGGTCGGAGATGATTGAAAAGATTAACATTTATTTACCTAAGGAAGCCTGCTGTTTCTGCGGCGTGTGTTTTGCTAAAGAGGTGTATTGACGTGTGATTACGTCCATGATATTGTGTACCTTGTTCAGATGACAGTGTATGTATTGATGTCAGCGTGCTTTGTATTATCCCATAATAAACCGTTTGAAACGTCACCAGTCGTTCAACACTTGCTGACTTCACCATCGTACGTCAATGTGATGTTTCTCGTGATTGCAGCCTGTGTGGGCGTATGTATATGAGAACATCATCGTCTTCCTGTTCACCACTGTTTACATGTACTTATACAGGTGAAGGCCAGTCTTAAGGGGGTGTTGCCCAAACGACATCCATCTGTCATCAACAACTCACATTCTGCTATAACAGCGACCTAAACAACTGGTGGCCAGTTTTTCGGGCTTTGATACCTAACGACATTCGCTTCACTAGATCTACAGAATCCCACATGAACAACTGCGACAGTTCCTGTACAATCGTTGCTGTTATTTTGGAAGACAGTTCTTGTACAATCGTTGCTGTTATTTTGGAAGACAGTTCTTGTACAATCGTTAATGTTATTTTGGAAGACAGTTCCTGCACAATCGTTGCTGTTATATTGGAAGCCAAGTTCGGTACCGTTGCTGCTGTTATTTTGGAGGCCAGGTGCAATATCCCATCATCGTTGGATCCTCTTAGCGCTGAACTGTGTGTGCTGAAAACTTTATTGTGGTTGTTGTGGAGGCCAGGAGATTTTTTGCCAGTATAAGATAAGTGGCTACACGTGTTTGTAAACTGTGCCTTTGTATGTTTGATGATTAGGCCTTCCTCTGAACACTATTCATATATCTTGTGTTTTTATGTTACATTTTTCTATATTTTATATGTCATATATGTGTTCATATTTCAGCGGGTTTGGTTGGGCGGTGATTGTCGTAGAATATCCCACTTTACCGAGGGTCTACGACAGCGTTCTTTAGGGACTTTTGCGAATTTCCTGCAGTGGAAATCTCCAGCAAACATTTTTGCTGCGTATTATAGTCCATTGTGTTTTGTTATTTGTGATATTTTTGTTTAGTTGTGACGAGCTGCTCTATGTTGTTTTTGTAATTATTTTTCTGTTCTTTAGTTCTGATTAATTTGTTAGTAGTTGTCTGACTCCTCTTCCTATCGTTTATTTCTTTACACCTTTTTGTTTATACACTGTGTAGTCGTTTGCATTGTTAATTTATTCGCAGCTGTCGTTACATGCTTTGTAAGATTCTAATTTAGTTTCGCTTTAGTGTTTATTTGATTTCTGCGAACGTTGTCGTTGTCCTTGATGCTTTGTCTTGTCTTTTCAATTGTTGTTATTGATGTTGTTATACACTGTCAATATTGGTATGCACAATAAGTATATAAGTGATTAATTATATTATTGATAACTAGTGTATTGATACAAGTTCTTGGGCAAAGACTTGTCACCCACTGAGTTGGGATAAAGTGAGTTTCTCAGATAATAATTATTGCGCAGGGTATTGATCTCATAATTAGGAATAATGTCTACATTGGATTACTTTATTGAGCAAGGGAAAGCCCTTGGCAAAACTGGAGATAAATTAGAGGAATTTGCTCTTGCTGAATATGCCAAGCCGTAGAAGGTTGAAGAAAAGAGACAGAAAATGCAAGCAGAAGTGAGAAAATTCCAAATGGAAATGGATAAACAAAAATTGGAAGCTGAAGAAAGAAAAAAGAAGCTAGAAGCTGAAGAAAGAAAAGAAAAACAGAAGCTAGAAGCTGAGGAGAAGCAAATGTTATATAACGAAAGAGTCTTAGCAATGGAGCTGGAGAAAATAAAGTTGGTGAATATGGGCAACTCACAAGGTGAATCAAATAATTCTTCTAATAAGGCAAATATTAAACCGAATGAGATTAAATTGCCTGCTTTCAACCCTACCCGAGACGATATTGCATTCTATCTAACTAGATTTGAATTGGCATGCGACTCTCATTAGATAGACCAGTCACAATATTGTGCACAACTTATGAAGTTACTTACGGGTGAAGCTTCGAATACTATGATGTCGGTGGAGGACCCTGACAAGAATAACTATGATGTTGTCAGGGCAGCCTTATTAAAAAAATACCAATTGGATGAAGAAGGTTATCGTCTACGCTTCAAGTCTCTATTGCCGGAGACCGGAAAAGATATCTCAGACTTTATATCAGATATTCGCCTGACTTTTTCACGTTGGGTGGAATTGTCAAAAATCGAACACACATATGAGGCCAATGTTGACTTACTGCTTCGTGACAAAGTTATGTCATCAGTTAGTAAACTTTTTCTTTCCTTTCTACATGAGCGAAAACCTCCAAACATAAAAGATATTGAGCAATGCTGTCGTCAATATGTCACGGCACATCCTAATGTAACAATTAGCAATTCTAAAGTTGAAGAAGGTTTACCCGTTGCTTCAGCAAAGCCATATGATCCTAATTGGCGCCGTATATCTCAAAGTGCTGATCGAAACTTTGGTAGGAGAGATAATCGTAATTTTGGACAGAACTAATGGAAGTCCATCACGTAATGATTCTTCTTAAGGAAACTGGAGGCAATTTAATGGTCCTCAACATTTTAGTTCCAACAATTATGGAAATTTTGGAAGAAGTAACTACAATAGAGGTTATCAACCTCATAATAACTTTTCACAGAGACAACAAAACACATCTAAAAGGAATTTTGATCAAAGGGGGAATGACAATCGCAACTATGGAAACTGGGGTTCGAATCAGAACGATAATTCTAATAGAGCAAATAGCAACAATTGCAATAAAAATAATAGTCGCGAAAGATCGCAACACAACAATAATAGATCCGTTCGCCAAGCTAACTCTGCTCAACTGGAACCTCAGGGTGTTAATAATCAAGATAACAATAGTAATACTGTCTCTAATGCTATTGGTTGCTCTGTTTCCGATTTCGAGAGAGCATCTCAATGCCCAGAATGCACAACTTTGTTCCAACCTACAGCTATAACTACCTTGGGTTGCGGTCATCCTCTACCTCCTCTTCCTGCCTTAGCGGCGCATGACGGAAGAGAATCTCTTACTCTACATAAGGGGTTTGTGAATAATAATCCAGTCTCATTTCTTTTTTATTCTGGATGCGCAACTGTTGGAATTAGACAGTCTCTAGTCCATCCATCCTGTGCAACTGGTAATATGGTGAAATGTGTGACATTCAGTGGGACAGTTGCGACTTTTCCGACTGCCATAGTCCACATTGCCACTACATTTTTCACTGGTTATATAGACACATGTCTGCTCAGAGCACCTGTCGCCGACCTTACTATCGGACAGATACATGGTGTAACGATTTGTACGCCGGTACAAATTGGTGAGTGGGAACGGCAATATAGCCTTACTACTTCAATAGTAGGGACTATGCCAAAATCTTCTCACGTTATGCATTCTGCTAATTTGGTGAAATCTTGCAGTATTGATGATACAACTGTTCATCATACTAATGTTAGTGCTTCTTTTAGCCCAGTTCGACATACTTCAGTACGTCGCAACTCTAACTTTCATTCCTCTTTAACTACTATTGTAGAAGAAGATCCTTCGATTTTGTCAGGCTCAGATACTAACTTTATCACTACGACTGAATCTATATCCAGTCATGTTGATTGCAGCTTCTTTACTGCAATGACTAGTGTTTGTGCTGCTACATGTTTAAACTTAATTGTTTGTACATACCTATACTTTGTGACTTTCTTTACCTTTCTTATTGGGCCGGTTAGCTCAGTGTCCTCGTCCGTTACGACTTTTTGTCGCACTTACAACTTTTCTTTTAAACTTCGACGTATGTCCAAGTTTACTACTGTCGGTTTTTGCATCTTTATTGTATGCTTCTTGCTTTCTTCCTTGACCAGTACTCAGGCTATGACTTAATTTCAGCCTGTGAGAGATACGCATTGGTCAACTGCATTTACTTTGTCTTTCGAAAAATCCAAGATGGTTAACGATCATGACGCTCTTAGTCATCATTACCATCTTCTAGATTTGCCTTTTGACAAATCCTACATCATTATACACTGTTATACATTAACACTCTGGTAGTACATTTGCTTGACCTTATTTAAATTCATGATAGTAAATTGTTGGATTTACTTTCTCTGTTACCGTGTCTGGTGTAACGGAGGAAGGTTTGATTGTCACCATATAAGGGCCGGTAGTTTACATGGCCACATTTAATAGAAAAAAAAATGTAGGATTGACTATTGTATATTTTATAATCCTACGGTTATCAAACAGAGATTCTCATTTGTATTGTTTCACGGCGTAAACTTGTTGATGTGACTTGACGCTGCTATATGGAGTGTCTCATCTGTTTTCCTGTTATTTCAACATTTGACGTCCTTATTTACCATTGGGCTTTGGACGCTTCT
Organism: Oreohelix idahoensis; assembly: GCA_024509875.1. NCBI lineage: Eukaryota > Metazoa > Mollusca > Gastropoda > Stylommatophora > Oreohelicidae > Oreohelix > Oreohelix idahoensis. Next base: position 229,545 of record JAMPIV010015718.1, on the reverse strand, counting down.
TTAGAAGTGTGAGATACCCTCTGGAGTACAGTATGGTTTCGGACTTCGGAAGTCATCTCCAGATAGTTAATATAATATACGACATTATGTTAAAAGATATTACATTATGATATCATATAACCTTTTGATGATAAGGTGTTGGTGTCACTATACTGCTGTATATTAATGTTAAAAGGATAATATGGTAATGATACCTCTATTTTTGTAATTTATCTTTTCGAGACATGTTGATATTGTTATGTTTGTTGGCATATATGAAGTTATATGAAGGTAATTTTTTTTCTAGCATTGTAATGTTGCGTTTGTACCCAGCACTTTATTGTGCGATTATGGTAGCGCCTCTTCTTTATAATATGTGTACTTTGAGAAAATATTCTCTCTAAGGTTGTGAGATATTTTTTATTCTTCTCACCCGACGCTCTACTGTGCGTCAGTATAGCCTGATATTAGGGCGGTATATATTTCGATGCCTGTCGTCAGCTCATCATTTGTGCGTTATGGACCGGTTGTCTTGGTTATCATGCTAATTTGGGGGGGGGGGGTGTATTTTGTATTTAGATTGTCGTGTAGGTTGCTATATTTTCAATATTTATTTACGCCATGCATTTGATTACCATGTCATATTGTTGTCTTTTTCTTTCTCAGGGCATTGCTTCCCTTTATCTTTTCTCTTTTCTTTTGTACCCCATTCTATCTTTGTTCACTCTTCAATTTTCTTCTGATATCTTGTCATACTATCTACATTCCACTTGTTTACTTTATTACTCTTGTGTTTATGCCTTTATATAGACTATACTTATATGTAGATATTTGTATGCTACGGCCCTCATTTGTTCGATGTATCATTTTTTTCCCCCGGGGGGTGCGGTAAATTGTTAAGAGTCAGTTTGTTGTAAGTTAGGAATGTGACCTTTTGTATATTGGTTTTTATATTTGTGGTCTAAGGGACTAAACCAGTTGTAATATTTTCTGGAATAAGTTAGTTCTAGTTGTTATCTTCCTTGTCAGTATAAGGTTGCCCATATAAGGCCGGGCCTAGTCTGTTTTCGGGGGAACGGTTAGATCGTTCCGTATATGGACTTAACTCAGTTGATATCCCCTTGTTACTATACAGCTGTCCATATAAGGACCGTTCTTAAGCTGTTTTCGGGGAATGTTCTGGATCGTCTCGCGTTGTGAGCTTACCAGGGCTCGCGACGATCCAGACATGCGCACTGATTTTGCGCGGGACCGGAAGACGGGCTTTCTTGGTCAGTCTGCCCGGGTTTCTTCAGCTGTGCAGATGTCTAGCGATCTCTTTGTCTGCATGAACGGGGAATGGAGCCTTCTTGTGTGTAGAAGATGTTTGAGTTCTCCCCGGTTTATAATTCTGGCATATTTCAAAAACTAGGATGTGAAAAAGGTGTTTGTGTTGTATTCCTGGACAGCAGTCAGGTAAAAGAACTTTTAAAGCTATTATCTTTAGCCAAGAACTTAGTATTTTGAGGTGGCTTGCTCCTTGTGCGGAGAAGCGGTATACATAGGAGTTTGATAAAATTAGACATTTGAAACCCGGCGCTTTACGGCGTGTTTGCCAGAAGATTGATCTGACCTGATGGTCAATGAAGCACTGAGATATATATATATATATATATATATATATATATATATATATATATATATATATATACTTATATATATATATATATATATATATATATATATATATATATACTTGGAGCCCGCTGTTAATGCGGCATTATTTTGGCAAAGACTGATATGCCTTGTTGGTATAGAAAAGTACAGAAATGTATATATATACTAGAAGCCCGCTGTCTATGCGGCCTATTTTGCCAGAGGTACTTGACCAGTTTGGTCGGAGATGATTGAAAAGATTAACATTTTTTTACCTAAGGAAGCCTGCTGTTTATGCGGCGTGTGTTTTGCTAAAGATTTGTATTGACGTGTGATTACGTCCATGACATTGTGTACCTTGTTCAGATGACAGTGTATGTATTGATGTCAGCGTGCTTTGTATCGTCCCATAATAAACCGTTTCAAACGTCACCAGTCGTTCAACACTTGCTGACCTCACCATCGTACGTCAATGTGATGTTTCTCGTGATTGCAGCCTGTGTGGGCGTATGTATATGAGAACATCATCGTCTTCCTGTTCACCACTGTTTACATGTACTTATGCAAGTGAAGGCCAGTCTTAACGGGGTGTTACCCAAACGACATTCATCTGTCATCAACAACTCACATTCTGCTATAACAGCGACTTCAACATACACCTTTGCAGGGCTCCCTCCTATGTAGTCTATTTGCCTCGTTGGGCCTGCTGCACCGCTTTCAGTACCCTCTTATCATTCTCAGCTCCTGGTATCTCCTGAGTTACCATATCTTTGCGTTCTCTGTTTGATGCGTTGGACCACCAGTGGATGACACCATGGCCAAATGTCCCGGTCTATTCGTCTGTGCGTATCCGATTACCTCCCTCCTTTTGAGCTACTTTTTGGCAGCACCAACAGCTTCATCCACTTTCCACTTCCTTCCAGTTTTCAGTGTAGGCTGAATGGACTTAACTACGTCATCTGTTGACTCGCACATCATCACTGCCAGCCTTGCCTTTCCTGCTTTGTATTCTTCAACAACTGACTTGAAAGGAAGCACAAGCTTTGCCTTCTTAAAGTACAGTGCTACGTCTGACAGACCTGGTGGTATTTCTAGCCCTTTCTTCATGAATGTGTTGATCTTTTGCTCCAAAGTGTCCACTGTACTGGTGCTTGTTTCGTATATTTGCAGTGGTCATAGCAACATGAACTGAAGACATCACATTTTGATCTTTCCTAGGAGTCTATTTTGGTCTAAGATCTGTAGTCCTCTGTATGCCATTTCTATTGTCTTTTAATGAGGCATCATACTTTGTCTTTTGAATTGCTTCACAGCTCATAGTGGTATGCTCTAGACAGACTGGTCTACCTGATATACCTCGTTTCTGAATGGTAGTGTCAATGTATCCATTCTCCAGAAGGTATGTGGTGAGCCTTTTAGCCGTCACTCAGAAGAATATCTTCCATTCCACATTAATCAGTGACACTGGCCCGAACTGACTAAAGTCTATGGAATTTCGTTCATTCTGGATGTAGACTCGATTCACCTTTCTCCACTCTTTGCTTACAAGCTGGTTTTTCCAGCATTTTTCAGCAAACGGAGCAGCCGTTTCAGAGCTTCAAGACATCTCTTATACACAACATATGGGACACCATTAGGACCTGGAGTTACATTGAACCGTGCTTTCTGGACAATGCTTTCTATTTCTTGCATGGTTGGGGGCTTGGTGTTGAATTCAGCTCCCGGCTTACTAGGTCATATAAGGCCTTCCATGCTGCTTAGCGACTCGTCTTTGTGATCACATGAACAGGTCACTCTAAGGTGTTTTTCCAGATCTTTCTTCCCGATGTTTAGTGTTCCCGGCCGGGGCTGTTCAAACAGTTCTTTGGCGAGAATCCCAATGTGTGTATATAGGAGTCACACATTCTATACATGTTCTTCTGGTGGGTAGGTTTCCAATTTTAAAATCTTTCCAGGGCAACGGTCATATGGCCTACTCTTTAAGATTTCTAACTGCCGTAGAATTTTTAACGTGCTCAATTTGCACACGGGACCTCCTATTTTTTCGCCCTTATCCGAGAAGGACGGCATCCGATTTCACTACCCAGGAGACCACGAGGTTTAATATAGTATGCATCTTTTTTTCCCAACAAAGTTGCAGCAATATTCTAAAAAGTAATTAGAAAACACAAAGTAAAGTGTCAAAAGTCTACAATGTTTGTTATTTCCATAATTATTGTTTAACTTCCTGATTGCTTCTCTTTACAATGCACAAGTTACACCCCTTTCAAAAAAGAAACAAATTTTTCCCACCAAAGCTGAGATCGGAAATTACGTAAAAGTTGTGTGCTTCTCGCCATTGCACTAAATTGCACGACACTTGAAATAGCGCGTTTATGGCTAATATTATTCGGCACTATCGAAGTAAATGTAACAGTTTTAAAACAGGTCAATAGATTCAAATACCTTTGCATTTTTAATAACATTGGAGGGATGATGCATTTTAGAATGGAAGAGTAGAATAGCCCAGGCGAAAGTAGCATTCTGTACAATAAAAAGTATTTTATGCAACAATTCTTTGTCAGTGGAAGTAAGAAAGAGAGTTCTTCAGTCCTGATATACAGAAGTGAGCCATGTGCAAATTAGCAAATAAGTTGGCAAACAAAGTTAAATTAAATATGAACATTTAAAATGAGTAATGCGGTTGTCATGAAAGAGGCCAATGTGCAAAGGATGCTTTTTCATCAGGTTTAGAAGAAAGCAATCCATTGTATTTGGGCATATTATGAGAACAAAGCTGGAGTATATCGTGACAAAAGGAAAGGTAGCAGGCGACAAAGATAAAAGATTCTGGACAGTTTGACATAATGACAGGATAAGAGTTCAACAATGGAACTGATTGTAAGTACTGTACACTGGAAGTTGCGGAGAGACTTGATCACATCACGCAGCGCGCCTCTTTTTGCCACCTAAGTTACAGTAATTTTTTAAATAATAAATTGAAAACACACAAAGTAAGATGCAAAAATTCTTCAATATAATTTATTGCAATTTATTCTTTTTGCCGCTTAATTGTTTGCCTTTGACAGAGACTACGTCTTTAAATTATAAAAAATAAAACTCAATATTAATTGTTCCCACCAAAGTTGCAGTCTGGATATTACGCAATAGCGTTATTAATAGATTTGTTGAGCCCCTATCTGAGCATCCACATTACCACTACTTCAAGGACAACATTCGTTCGTAGAATTATGTACTGAGATTTGCATCAGTGGGTGCACAGATTGATAGCACCTGCGGTATGAGAACGTACTGCTTCTAAATGTATTGATACAATTATCAAATTTCATTCCATTACTTTAATATACTTCCCCCATGACATTTTTGAAAGGCTCATACCTAATCCATTCAGATAATTATTACTACAAATATCTACTGATATATCTATCACCTGTAAGATAAATGTATGAAATTATCAATGTAGAAACAGTGCCGACTTTAAGTTATGTAACAGAAACAGTTCACTATAATTAAAAACCCGCCAACTTGGACGGGTTACTTACTAGTTTTTGTGCAATCGTGAGACACAATGACAATTATTCACACAGAAACACATGTTGACGTGGAACAATATGAAGAGGAAAATAAAGGTTAACGATCAATGTTATGTGACAAGGGTCAAGGCTGCTGTGGTGATAGAAAGTCTGTGTTAATTAGGTCTGTGAAAATGGCTTTGTTGATGGTGTAATAGGAGACAGACGGACAGACGAACAAACACACTGACAGACAGACAGACAAACACACCGACAGACAGACGGTCTTATATATCACGAGAGGGTGATAAACGTATTTTTTTTTTATGGTGATAGTGATAAAGACTGTTATTCTGGGATGCTGTATACTGTGTTTTATCAGTGTACGTTGTAAAGATGTACTGGGACTGAATAGTCAACTCAAACTACCGAGCACAGTGTCAGGTATACATGTCACCTTGTCCTGGGACACAATGAGGCCCTGACAAGAATACAGTGTTGACAATGAGTGTTGTAATGAATGTCAATACGCGAATGTGTGACTGTTCTGTGGAGTTGACTGAAGGTTCAAACACTCATTCATGCGTATCTAGAAGTTACTTATGCAGACCACTGTATACGTTTCAATAGTTTAATTTGACGCATTAACTTGACAGAATGGGTACAGTTACAGGAACACAGGTCGACATCAATAGCATATTGTTGACCCACGGTGTACAATTATAAATTGGCATTCATGTTGAGGACAATCACAATGGAACATCAGTATATCAACGTTCAGAGTTCCATATCTCATCTAAATATCCATCAGGCCTTACTGACTGATCATGTCAGTTAATATATAATGGTTAACAAATCCTCATCAGGCCTTACTGACTAGTCATGTCAGTTAATCAATAATGTTTACGGTGACTCCTGGACAGAACCTCCTTTAGCATAAGTGTGGCTTGCACCCTAGCGGAGATTTCTTTAAATAGCATTCAGCAAATATCTTCTGAGCGAATGTTAAATCACCCAAGAATAGATTTTCCTTTCATAAGTGTGATCTCTTGATCATCATCGGATAATAAGGGCATCCCTGTTCTCTGGTAAATGAACAACAATAAATAGCATTCCAAAATGGCTTCTCGTCTTGTAAACATCGCTCACCCTAACGATGTACGACAAAGCTTCAATAAAGATTCAATTCTTGAATATCAAAGTTTCCACAAGCATCAGCATAATCTGTCCTCATAATTGCTGTATAGAAACATAACCAGTGCTGCTAGATAATATGTCGTTCTGACATACTGACATAGGTAGATTCATGTAAACGTCTGCCCATCTTAAGCCTAGGAATGAACGAAGTCAGCAAAAGTACGTTTACTTTGACATAGGAATACACTAGCAAGCACAAACGCTCTTCTCCTGGCGTTATGGAATGAACACTAGGGAACTCATGGATTTAACAATCCTAGAAGAAACTATCTTCTTTCCCATAATCAAAAAGAGATCACAAACTTTGGGCAGGTCTACGACATGACTCCCGCCATAGGCTTCATCACCGAAGAACTCTCTAACGTATCTTCATGCGCCGAAAGGCACCTGACCCCAAAGGTACAGTACAAGAAAAATAGTTCCACTTAAGCATACTAAGATATCAGGATATAAGACATACTCGTCCTACATAGACAAGAACTACACATAGATTGGGGCCATAGACATTCTGAAGCAATAACAATCTATTCCTAACCAAACACAGAATAGATCAAAGTAAATCTAAATTCCTCCGCTGAGTTCGATTTTTAGGAACGATACCAGGAGCGATAACTCACAGAATGAATACCCATCGCCTAATCTGAGTTCTGTCCCTCAAGACCGAAAAACATGCATTCAAAGATAAATATATTTTTATCAGACAAATAAATACTTTTTACTTATGTATGCGTAATCCGTGCGCAAATATGTGCGCAACAGATTACCACCCCTCCCCCCCCCCCGGGAAAAAAAAATAAAAATCATTTTTTTTTCCATCTGAGAGCAACATACAATAGGCTCCCAACGCATAAATACTGCGCAGATGAGAAATATCTGGAATTATTTAAGCCAGATTAATGCAAAGTCGAAATATAGATTGACAGATGAGAATACATCTCAATCTCTCAGAGAAAGCATTTCTCTTAAGCATAAATGTTTCCAGCGAGGTGTCACCCACGCATACTACTATACTTGCAATGACACAATGCATATAACAATTTCAGTGTAAGCATTCTAAGTACATGATTGACAAAAAGAAAAATCATCAACGAGTACCGGTGAATATATATATCAATGAACGTAGTATCATTACGAATTACAATGAGTATCTATCTTGATATAGAAAAGAAAAATCTGTTGTCGAGTTGGAAGCGTTAAGAAGTCCAAGACTCAACAGTTGAGTGGAATCATGTGGGCATCTAGACAGAATGTCTGCCATCACATTATCTGATCCACGAATAGCTCGTACCGAAAAATGAAAAGGTTGAAGAGCAATCGCATATCGAGTAGACCTCGAACTCTTCAAATTTTTACTCTGTATAGCCGTAAGAGCTTTCTGATCGGTTTCTACTATGAAATGTGAGCCTAGAAGGAATCTTTGTAATTTGAGAATTGACCAGACCATGGCCAATAGTTCACGGTCTAAGACCGAATAATTCCTTTCTGCAGCATTAAGCTTTCTGGAAATATACATTACAGGATGCAGAGTTCCAGAGCGCTCTTGCATTAGTGCCGCCCCAATCCCAGTGGATGAAGCGTCACTACGAAGAACAAATGTCTTATCTTTAGTAGGCAACACTAAAATAGGTGCAGTAGAAAACATAGTTTTGATCTTATCCAAAGAGGATTGACATTCTTGAGTCCAATGGACTATATTAGGAGACCCTTTCTTTAGCAAGGAAGAAAGAGGTGCCATGATCGAGGACAGATTCGGAATGAATCGTCCATAAAATTGTATGAGACCTAAGAGACTTCGCACTTGCTTTTTAGTCTTAGGAATAGAAATGTTAAGTATTTTACTTGTATTATGGTCCTCTGTCTTTAGGAAACCATGACCGACACGGTGACCTAAGAAAGCAATTTCGCTAAAACCAATACAGGCTTTAGAGGGTTTTGCTGTCAGGTTATACTCGCGTAGAGTAAATAGCAATTCAACCAACCCCGAATAGTGATCTTCCCAAGTATCGCTGAAAAGACAGATGTCGTCTAGGTACGCAATGACATCTGACCGATAAGATAGAATTCGGCGCATCATGCGTACGAATGTAGCTGGTGCGTTCATAAGGCATGAAATTCCATTGAAAAAGGCCTCTAGGTGTAGAAAAAGCAGTAAAAGGTTTGGCGCGTTCAGATAGAGGAACTTGCCAATATCCTTTGGACAAATCTAGTTTAGTGAAAAAATGAGATTTAGAAAGCCTAGTAAGTAGCTCTTCTAGTAAAGGCATAGGTTCAGCATCAAACTTCGTGACTTGATTCAATTTGCGATAGTCAACGCAAAGACGTATGTTATTGTCTTTTTTCCGGACAATAACCATCGGCGAAGAATACGCAGAAGTGGATGGTTCAATAATTTTTAAATCTATCATCTCATCCAACTCCTTCTCAACCTGTGCTTGAAAATGTATAGGAATAGGATAAGGTCTGACTCTAATAGGATTATGGTCAGTTAGAATAATGTCATGTTCAATGACATGAGTTTGTCCAGGAATGTCAGTAAGGACATCCTGAAATGTTTGTAACATAGCCGAAACTTGTCGCTGTTCTCCTAGAGATAAATCCGGAGAAACAGTAACGTTTTTCCATGATTCACTAGAATGAAGTGGAATCATCGGAAGCGGAAGATTAACATCCGAAAAACTTGTTTCCTCATCCTGTATTACAGACAGTGATGAGTAATGACCATGTTGGACTGGTGAATCGTCCGTTGCCTGGAAAATAGGCTGTAAATAATCCGGACGTTCATGGAATTCCGTAAGCATATTGATGTGGAAGGTTTTACGCTTCCCATCAATATCGACAATGTAGTCAACATCGGAAATTTTCGAGATTATATCGTACGGACCTTTCCAAGAAATAAGAAGTCTGTTTTCCCTACAAGGTAGCAAAACAAATGCTTTGTCACCAGGACAAAGTTGTCGTAAGGTTCTTTTCTTATTGGCAAATTGTCTTGCTTTCTGCTTAGCAAATTCAGAAGAAGAAGTTGCCAATTTGCATGCTTCGATAATCTTTTCCCTCAGCGCGATGACATATTCATAAGAAGATTTCGTGTCATCGGTAATATTATCAGCGGTTATGAGATCATGAAGCAAAGACATAGGGCCGCGCGGTCGCGCGCCAAAGACAAGTTCAAAGGGAGAAAATCCTGTATGTTCATTGGGGACCTCTCTATAAGCGAAGAGGGCCGCGGGTAAAACCCTATCCCAATCTTGAGGATGATCCTCAGTTATCTTCCCTAATAAGTTCTTGAGTGTTCTATTTAGCCGTTCGACCATCCCATTGGACATAGGATGATAGATACTACTCAAAGATCTCTCTATCTGCAGAGTCGACATCACTTGAGACATGGTATCCGATATTAGTTGGGTGCCATGGTCTGATAATATTTCTCCGGGGAATCCCAGACGAGAAAATATAAGCCAAAGAGCATCTGCAATGTCAGCAGTAGTAATGCTCTTCAGAGGATAGCCTCTGGCCAACGTGTGCACATGTCCACACACGTTAAGATAAACTGATGTCCTCTAGCAGATTTGATCTTAAATGGACCAATGATGTCTATCGCCATTTTCTGAAATGGTCGAATAGGAATGTCTGCAGCCTGAATAGGTGCAGCATGGCGTGGACCTTTGGATTTGACTTCTTGACATACTATACAAGATTGACAATAAATCCGTATGTCTTTGTTCACAAAAGGCCAAAAGAAAGCCGCAAGAACTCTTGACTTTGTACGGGAAAAACCCATATGTCCAGCACACTGAGAGTCGTGTGCGTGTTGTAAGATTTTAACTCTCAAATTCTTGGGCACAAGAATCTGAGAATGACTTGACTTGTCGGAGTCTTGCACCATACGTACAAGTACGCCATTCTTCATTGTAATCCAAGATTTACGCTTTGTATCTTTATTCGGATCACCTTTCGTTGCAAGAGTGAAGAATTTCTTTAGAGTCGGATCCTCTTCTTGCTGTTTTATAAACGAGTCACGAGAAATTACCAAGGGATCATCTTGGTTATGCACTTCATTATCTTCAGTAGGTGAAGATTGAGGCACATTAAGAGCTTGAGCTCTAGTGACTACAGCATTAGCGGTTTGCATATTCTGTTTTTCCCAAACGGAAATTTGTTGTGGAGTGCATTCTTTGACTCCGTGAATACGACCGATGATAAGATCAGCGATCGGATTCGGCAGAAGACATGCGTGTACATCTCCTGTAAAGAAAGGAGTAGCAATGCTAATGATAGCAGTAGAGTATTTCTCTAAGGTGCCGCCAAATGTTACACATTTGACTACTTTTCCAGTGGCACGAGAAGGATCTACGAGTGACTGCCTCACTCCAATGGTGGTGCACCCCGAATCGAAAAGAACTGCGACTGGAGCACCATCAACTAAACCTCTATTCTTCCATCATGCGCGATTGACGCAGGAAGAGCGGGAAGGGGATGACCACAACTTAAAGTGGACACCGTAGTTGGTTCAAATAATGTTTTGCATTGGGGGCACTGAGATTCTCTCCCAAAATCAAAAGCGGCACATGCCATATTATTAGCATCATCATTATCTTTAGTCTGTTTATAGGCTTCATGTGACTCTTGCTGTGCAGAGTTTGCATGATAATGAGATTTATGTTTTTTGTACTGGGATCTACCTCGATTATTATTGCCTCTGTAATCATTATTATTCCCTCTATTGTAACCCCTATTTGGGTTTGAGTCATAATTCTCATGATTACCATTATCATATTCATTATAATGAGTATCTCTATAGTTATGGTCTTGTTGTCTCCATGATGGATGACTTGGATAGTTCCTATAATGACTTCCTCTGCGGAAGTTTCTATAATTATGACCACCTCTGTATCGAGGGCTGTCAGCTTGTCTCCAGTTCTTCGCAGAAGAACCCTGAAATGATTTGTTTCCTTGGTTTTGATAGCTATTATGGTTACCTTTTTTTCCCAACTTGTTTTGTTGTCCCTGAAATTTGTGTGAATAATTAGGGTTGTATGGTGTTGCTGATGCAACTGGCATACCTTCCTTAATCTTAGTGTTGCTAGGAGTTAAGTCAGGGTGTGCAGTGACGTATTGGTCACAATATTCTTGCATTTCTTTTAGTGTCTTGGGTTTACGCTCATGTAGGAATTCCAAGAAAGGTTTATTAACACATGACATAATCTTGTCCCTGAGCAACAAGTCCATAAGGGCTTCATATGTCTTTTATGTTTTGGACAACTCAATCCAACGATTAAATGTAAGACGTGTCCTTGCAATGAATTCTGAGAATTCTACCCCTGATTCAGGTACCATTTTTTTAAACTAAACACGGTAAACTTCCTCAGTTAATTGTTTTAATAAAGCCGCTCTAATAACATCATAATTATCCTTGTCAGACTCTTCAACCAAACTTAAACTAGTCAGAGAATCACCTTTCAAATTTTCTGACAATTGATTAGCATACTGTGATTTATCCACATTATGAGCTCGACAGGAGCGTTCAAAACGACCTAGCCAGAATGTAATATCGTCACTGGAAGGATTGAACGCTGGTACCTTGACCTTGTAAGTAAATGGTTTTCCATTGTTACCATTTGACTGATTAACATTAAACATATTAGTCAATTTCAATTTTTCCAACTCAAATGCTAAAAGTTCTTTTTGATGTTCATGTTCTCTCATTGCTTTTCTCTCCTCAGCTTCAGCTTCTCTCTCTAATCTTTTTTGTTCAGCTTCTCTGTCTAATCTTTTCTGTTCAGCCTCAGCTTCTAATCTTTTTTGTTCAGCTTCTCTGTCTAATCTTTTCTGTTCAGCCTAGCTTCTAATCTTTTTTATTCAGCTTCTCTGTCTAATCTCTTTTGTTCAGCTTCTTTGTCTAATCTCTTTTGTTCAGCTTCTTTGCTTTGTTTTTCCATTTCCATTTGGAATCTCTTTTCCTCAACCTGCATCTGCAGTTTCTTTTGTTCAAATTCTATTTCCATCTTTCTATCCTCACTTTTTTGTTTTCTCTCTTCTGATTTTAATACCATTGCAAATTGAGCAGTTGCAAACTCCTCTAATTCCTTACCAGACTTATCAAGGGATTTCCCTTGTGCAATAAAGTATTCCAATGTAGACATGATGCCTAATAATGATAGTAATCAGTTGACACAAAAATGTAATCTATTTCCAAATAACAGGAGCAAGTTCTGAATGAACTCGATTAATTAGCTCACAATCCCAATCTCTGTGGGAGACAAGCCTTACAAAGGTCTTGTATACTTCCTTGTACAACAATAATAATAATAAAGTACTGGTCTATACTATCACATACGTGTACTCAACTATCTCATAACATATGTCAACCAAAGACATTAACAAAGGACAAGCATAAAAGACAATATGAAAACAATTGCAGAAATCAAATAAATGAAACATCTCAACCAAAAATAATGTCACCAAGTATGTGATGATAACTGCAATGGAAACAACAAGATAAATAACGCCACAGTGTATAAACATAAAATGTGTATAAAACTAAATGAAAGGAAAGGTTAGACCTACAACTACAAACAAATCAAAACTAAACTAAAGAACAGAAAAAATTTTACAAAAACAACGATGAAAAACGCGTCTTAACAACTAACAGAAATAGCAACAGATGTTGCCAGCAAATTTCCAATAAAGAAAATTGCTCCCTATAGAACACTAATATAAGACCAATGTTACTCGGTATACCTTATACTAGTCACCTTCCATCCAGGCCCGCTATATAGACAAACAAATAATAGATCACATTTAAACATAAATACATATATCATCATATAAATGCATATAATATAAAGCAATGTGTTGTAGAAGTGTCTGCAGAGAAGGCTCAGTATTACATTAATATGGTTCAGATTTTAAGCAAATTAAATTGCCACTTTATTAAATAATAGCTCTTTGTTTTAAATTATTACACAGTTCTGCAATATGAACACACAAGAAGATCCACTGTTGACGTGTAGACTTCTAAGTTCAATAGTACTTCTGCTAACACAGTTAAATGTTCCCTTGTACACAACCTGCCGTGCTACGCTGTCTGTTCTATGTAATGCTGTGATGTCCAACGAAAAATGTCAATAAACCCTGACCTAGATACAGTAATCGCTTCATAGGTCACGTGAGGAACTGTCAATCAGGTTTAGACTAACACTGCTGGTGTGTCGTATCAGGCGTCAGGGAAACGAACTGGTATCAGTAGCTGTTAACTTCTGGCAATGTCCACTGTGCAGGTTAAGCCCGGAAATCTGGCCTACCACATTGATAAACGTCTTTGTTAGATGGTGATAGTGATAAAGACTGTTATTCTGGGATGCTGTATACTGTGTTTTATCAGTGTACGTTGTAAAGATGTACTGGGACTGAATAGTCAACTCAAACAACCGAGCACAGTGTCAGGTATACATGTCACCTTGTCCTGGGACACAATGAGGCCCTGACAAGAATACAGTGTTGACAATGAGTGTTGTAATGAATGTCAATACGCGAATGTGTGACTGTTCTGTGGAGTTGACTGAAGGTTCAAACACTCATTCATGCGTATCTAGAAGTTACTTATGCAGACCACTGTAGACGTTTCAATAGTTTAATTTGACGCATACACTTGACAGAATGGGCACAGTTACAGGAACACAGGTCGACATCAATAGCATAATGTTGACCCACGGTGTACAATTATAAATTGGCATTCATGTTGAGGACAATCACAATGGAACATCAGTATATCAACGTTCAGAGTTCCATATCTCATCTAAATATCCATCAGGCCTTACTGACTGATCATGTCAGTTAATATATAATGGTTAACAAATCCTCATCAGACCTTACTGACTAGTCATGTCAGTTAATCAATAATGTTTACGGTGACTCCTGGACAGAACCTCCTTTAGCATAAGTGTAGCTTGCACCCTAGCGGAGATTTCTTTAAATAGCATTCAGCAAATATCTTCTGAGCGAATGTTAAATCACCTAAGAATAGATTTTCCTTTCATAAGTGTGATCTCTTGATCATCATCGGATAATAAGGGCATTCCTGTTCTCTGGTAAATGATCAACAATAAATAGCATTCCAAAATGGCTTCTCGTCTTGTAAACATCGCTCACCCTAACGATGTACGACAAAGCTTCAATATAGATTCAATTTTTGAATATCAAAGTTTCCACAAGCATCAGCATAATCTGTCCTCATAATTGCTGTATAGAAACATAACCAGTGCTGCTAGATAATATGTCGTTCTGACATACTGACATTGGTAGATTCATGTAAACGTTTGCCCATCTTAAGCCTAGGAATGAACGAAGTCAGCAAAAGTACGTTTACCTTGACATAGGAATACACTAGCAAGCACAAACGCTCTTCTCCTGGCGTTATGGAATGAACACTATGGAACTCATGGATTTGACAATCCCAGAAGAAACTATCTTCGTTCCCATAATCAAAAAGAGATCACAAACTTTGGGCAGGTCTACGACATGACTCCCGCCATAGGCTTCATCACCGAAGAACTCTCTAACGTATCTTCATTCGCTGAAAAGCATCTGACCCCAAAGGTACAGTATAAGAAAAATAGTTCCACTTAAGCATACTAAGATATCAGGTTATAAGACATACTCGTCCTACATAGACAAGAACTACACATAGATTCGGGCCATAGACATTCTGAAGCAATAACAATCTATTCCTAACCAAACACAGAATAGATCAAAGTAAATCTAAATTCCTCCGCTGAGTTCGATTTTTAGGAACGATACCAGGAGCGATAACTCACAGAATGAATACCCATCGCCTAATCTGAGTTCTGTCCGTCAAGACCGAAAAACATGCATTCAAAGATAAATATATTTTTATCAGACAAATAAATACTTTTTACTTATGTATGTTTAATCCGTGCGCAAATATGTGCGCAACAGATTGTAGATTATTATATAAATTATAAGATATCCTGGACACAAAGTTGTATCAGGTGATACAAGGAGAGTGCCAGATAAGAGACTGGTCTTATAAGAAATACCAACTTTTCTGAAAAGAATAAGGGTGTATAGACATCAAAGGTAAGACCAAGCTGTATACGTTTCTAGGTATGATGATATTGTATTTTCCTAGATTCCTATGTGCTTCCTCTCAAGATCCTCTTTTGATTATATTATTAGCTCTGCTAGGGGTATTAATTAAACTATCTACCAACAAGAACTGTAACTTAACTTAAATAATTTAAGTCGTCTGCTGGTAAATATTTAAAATTTATTTTTACAGGTTTTTCTTTTCTGTTTGAAAACCTTTCAAGGAAATCAAATTTCAATTACAACATTTAAAAAATTAAAACATTGAAAAAATATACACAACTAACTATAGTAATTAAAATCTGTATCAATGGTTCTTCTTTCTGGCTGAATTACGTGTACATCTTGGTGTAGACTCTTTGTTGTGAGTATCAAAATATAGTTCTTTAGTTACCGAATTAGTCAATCAATGAATCTGAAATTGCCTAGGCTCTCTGAATTGCACTACCTTGTCATCATTAGCTACTGTCTTAGATGACGTTATTATATTATTATTTTTTTTTGTCTGGTTTTACACTGGACAGTAGCCTTGTATGGCTACTTATCTTGTGGTGTTGAAGCCTGTCACTCTTCTGACATGGAATGAAAGTCACATGAGATTCCACCAGGCAGTGGATACTGTGTGGCTGTCTCTATGATCAACAAGCGTGCTCGCACTACTAGTTCCTTTCATTATTGGCTGACTCTTTAAGGTGTACTTGGATACCGGATATAACCTGAAACATAGTGGATTAACCACTATATTGTATATCACTATCCCAGAATCACAGATGTAGGGGTGTGAGAGACAGTTTCAGACAGTGTGCTAGCAGACGCACAGGACATCATATCAGTAACAAAAAATCCAGTTCACTGTGAACACAATTTTCATCAAATCCTTAGAGCCATTTGTCCATGATTTGCATTCATACATTTATTAGGTCTTGTGTAAAAATACTAAGTAATATATCAATCAATACAGTAAAACAATTCCTTTCATCTTTTCCTATGTTCCTGGTGTGTGGTCCATTCCTTCAAGAAATAATTCTTTAAATACTCCTTTAAAACAAAGGACACACTATCCGTTTCTATTCTCGAATTATTTGAATATATACTGGCTAAGTTTTGCCTCCAGAATTACACAGTAGTTTTATAACACATCTTTACACTTCCTAGCGCTCAATTTAATTAATTAATTAAACAATATATATATATATATATATATATATATATATATATATATATATATATATATATATATATATATATATTTATTTATTTATTTATTTATTTATTTACATTCTTTCTTACCCTTAAGTACATACAGTCGAGCTGTTAATGGGTATACAATGTGCTTTCAGATGCAAAATGCAAAGACGTTTCTCTCTCTGACAGACCGACGCTCATACTGTATTTGAATATGTTTGTGCCCTGCTTTCCATTTAGGCCACGTCCTATATATAGGCCAAGGTCGAACGACAGAGGCAGCTTACTGCCAAAGTGTGTCCGCAATCCGAAATACAGGCATACATTTGTCCAGCTGTGCAAATATGAAAAAAACTAGTAATCTACATATCCTCCTTATTCCTGGACCGATTTCCTTCATCTTAGGCTTAAAATACTCTCTGTGTTATTCTTTGTTTATTGCAATAACTGTCTTTTATTATCATACTACCATCTTTTCCTAGGCGTAGCCCAAACAGCAAAATTTTGGACAAACCTGATGTCTCGATGCCTTCCACTCGAGATTTCTCCATTCCTATAATACTAGTCGTGGAAGTCTTTACACAGACAGGTTCAGCAACATTCTTATTATTGCCTTGGTGACCTCTTCCAGGCTGTACTTTGCTCCTAATGCTGTAGTATAATTCCCTCCCTACTTCGTTTGCACTGATTTTGACTGGCACTTTTGACTGCCTAATGCTTTTGTAAACACTGCATGAGGAAGCCTTTCATTGGTTCGTCAAGGATATACTGTCATAAAGTATGGCGCTCCGTTTGGGTAAAGAATTGCTCAGAATGACGTGTTGTACATCCGACTTCACGACAGTATACACTGATGGAATGACGGACAGACAAACAGAGAGTGCATAGGCAGACAGGCGGAGAGACAAAAAGACGGAGACATACAGACAAAACGAACGAACGAACGAACTTTATTTTCAAAGGTTTGAGAATTGGGCAAGCAGGCCCGTCTGACATTCTGCCCTTCCTTTCTCTCGTCTTTTGTACTGATTTCATTTATTCTCACATTCATTTTACCCATAAATTTCAAGGAATTCAACGTTGTAAAGATAAAATAATAGCATACTCACATTCACAGTATCTAATTATAAAGATAAAATAAAATATGTTGCAAAGTACAAACTAAGTATTACCATGAAACAAAATATGTTGAAAAGCAATAATATCATCAGTAAACCTATATTCAATATTATATCATTTGTTCGGAAAAATAATCACATTAGGGGGGCAGATAATCAGAACTCATAAAGTATTAGAAAAGTTTACGATTGTATGCATAGGGACTAAGGTTGTTATGTTTTAGATAATGTGGAAGATAGTTCCAAAGACGAGCAGCAGAGTAAGTTAAGCTTTTCTTGAATAGGTCAAGCCTAGGCTTGGGAACTTGTATTTTGTTTAGGCGTTGACTGCGTCTTTCATTGTATTTGAACATTGGCCACAGATATGTTGAAGCATTCTGTGACAGGATTTTGTGAACAAATTTAGCTTTGTTGAACAGAAATCGCTTTTTTTAGAGGCAGTATTTTCAGATCTTTATATAAATCTACACACTGTGTTTGGCAGTTGTTAGAAACTAGACGCACTGCACGCTTTTGTAGTGAATGGAGTCTTTTTGTGTTGACATAGAACCACCATCCCAGATTGTGGGGCAATAGTCAAGGTTTGTTTGTATGTGAAATATATGTAACAATTTTCGTGCATCTTCATCTAGGAAATGTTTGATTTTAACTAACTTGTAAACTTTCTGTGCCGTTTGCTTGGTCAGTGCATGTACATGTGAGTTCCAATTTAGATGCTGGTCAACGACTATTCCTAGAGTTTTATGTTCAATTGGTAGTGTACCAATGTAGATCTTAAGTATTGTTTTCTCTGAATTTTGTAATTTTTGTCTAGTTGATATTAACATGCACTTTGTTTTAATTATATTTATTAGCAAGCGATTTCCGATGCTCCAATTAATCAGATTATCTGTATTTTTTTGTAACGATAGTTCGAGTGTGTTGCAACTTGTATCACTCGTGTAGACAGTACAGTCATCAGAAAATAGGTCACAGGATGCGTGCTCGACGTGTAGTGGAAGGTCCTTAATGTATATGGCAAAAAGTAGAGGCACAAGAATAGAGCCATGAGAAACGCCGGTATTTATTACGGTTGGGTTTGAACAAGAGTTATTGTAAGAAACGACATATTTTCTGTCTGACAGGAATGATTTAATTATCGTCACTAGTTGAAGATTTACTTTTAATGTTTCTAGTTTTCTAATTAAAATAGCGTGATCTATCATATCAAATGCTTTTTAAAGTCTACAAAAACTGCCCCACATATGTTATCGTTATTAATATTTAAGTGCCAGTTGTCAATCATCTTAGTTAGAGCTGTGTGACATGAATGTTTAGGTCTAAACCCCGACTGACTATCAATTAGCAAGCCGTTGTTAACTAGGTGTTGTAGTGTTATTTTATGTATGTGTTCTTCTAGTGGTTTGGATAGCGATGATATTAAGGAGATTGGCCTATAGTTACCAAGGTTATTATTGTCGGAAGAGCCCGGTTTTAAGAGAGGATATACCTTATCGACTTTAAAGTGCCACGGAAAGTAACTCCATGCGATACATTGATTGTATATGTATGTACGCGATTCACTAATAGCTGGAGCCGCATAACGCAGTATTCGATTACTGGCTCCGTCAAGTCCTGATGAGTTATTATCTTTAAGGCCTATAAGATAGTTATACACTTGATTAACTGTCATAAACGGAATGTTGGATGGGATTGTGTTGGTATATTTGTTCTCACAAAATACTGACATCCTGCTTAAGTCACAAGGTGAATTTGGTATCGTAAATTTAAGACTGTTTATTTCTGCCTGAAGGTAATTGCTGAAGTCTGTGCAAGTAAATGAAGTATTAGGGGTTGACGATACTGACAGATTTCGCTTGTTCGATAAAATGTTGATTGCTTTCCATATATCTTTGCTGTTTTTTTTTGTTCTGAACCAAATTTTTAAAGTAATTTTTTTGTCTCTACGATTTAAATATTGCACGTTATTCCTCTGTGCTCTGTACATGTTAAAGTTCTTGGTTTTGTGAGCTTGATCTCTCTTCCTCATGGCGTCTAGCACTGCTTGTGTGATCCAAGGAGATTTGACCTGTAGTTTCACACGAACTTCTTTAGTTGGTGCGTGGTTATCAAACATACAAAGAAAGGTAAGAGTCTAATGGGCAAAGGCGTCATCGGGATAAGAAAGCTGGTAAACACTGGTAAGAGGTGCAGTTCGCAAATCATGTAAAAATAGTTCACGGTTGAAATTTTTAAAACTTTTAAATTTAATACTGATGTGTTTATTTCTTGGAGCTTTATATTTATTCTTTGACCACGTGCAACAAATAGGAAAGTGGTCACTCATCGCGACAGTAGGAACAGAGCATTCTGTAAAGTTTTCTGCACACGTGATGTAGATGTGGTCGATTGTTGTGGATGATGTTTTTGTTACCCTGGTAGGCTGCTTGACTATTTGTTTTAGGTTGTATGATAAAAAAAAAGGTAAAGGAACCCGTTACACGCCCATTGAGGCATATTGGGAATATGGTGTTAGGCCCATATTATCTTGACCGTCGGCACACGAGGGGTGATGTGGTCGGCATCACGCCGGCCGCCTTAACCTTCCCAGGGTAGCTCTGGTACCCATTTGGGGCTGGGTCGACCCAGGAGCCGTTTGTGGCCTAAAAATTTTCCGCCTCATCTGGGGATCGAACCATAGACCACTGCGCTAGGAAGCCAGTGCACTAACCACTATGCTACCGCGGCTCCTAGGTTGTATGATAGTATGACGTTTTCCCACGTTTGGTTTGTGTTGTGCATGTCGATGTTGAAATCGTCTAGAAGAATAATTTCTTTGGCAGTGGTAAATACTTTATCCATCATAGTGGTGAAATTTTCATACCAAATGGCTCCTGTACTGGGATTTCTATAAAGAAGAGTCGGTAGTTTTATTTCTAACCATATGCACTCGGTCTCTGCTGTCTCTAAATCGCTTCTGCGGAGATAAGTAAAAGAAGTGGAAATATAAACTACTATACCTGTTTCTAGCTTTCTACTTGAGTCTCGCCGAACAGTTTTAAAGCCGTTTAGGGTAATTTCATCATCTGATATTTTGTCGTTTAAACGACTTTCGGAAAGTCCAAAAACATGTATATTTTTATTCAGAATTCGTGTAAGCTCAGGACGTTTGTCTAATAAATGGTAAATGTTCAGGTGGCCCAGTCGTAGACCATCCTTAATTAGCCATTGTGTCTGATAGGTGTGCATTTTATTTTTCGCGAGTTGTTTAAAAATGAAAATAAAAAAAGCAGTTTTAAATACGAAACCCACGAAAATTTAAACTAATTAACGTCACCAAGTAAGTGAAAATACAAATGTTAGTACTTAACGTACGAACACGTGGTACAAGTATTGCTAAAAATTACAGTTAACTGAAATAGTCAGTAGAATATTAAAATAGTCACACAAAATAAGGCACGCACGTTTTCACACCACAACACTAAAAGTTTGCAAATAAGGAAAAAACTGTGAATGAAATTAGAGTGTTTTGAGAAAGTAACAAAGTACTTATTACTTTATGCATTTCAGTAATCAATTAATTTTCCAGTTGAGAGACGGCTTTGGTCGCAGGGATTAAGTCAATGAAAAAAGAAAAATGAGTGTATTCATCATCGATAATGGATGTCTCTATCAGGTATATAGTAGGACTAGCGTTGCACAGACATCATTAGTGCTTGGCTGAGTGAAGCAGCACTGAATCGCATCAGGTAACTGTTACGGTAGTTTAATTGGCATTGTCTGCTAGAGGTTAGCAGCATGCGATTTTAGGGGTTACAACGTTTAATGTAATGTAAAAATATTATTAGCCTATTTAACGCTGTGACGTTTCAGCGTTGGTAGTCACGCACCGTGACCAAGAGACGGGACCCTTTCTTGAATGACCGTCGAACTGAGAAGACGTGTCCTTGTAGTCTTATAGAGTCGGGCATGGAGTGCCACACAGTTATATTGTATTTTATTATGGACATGGGTCAGTCCACTGTTATGATGAAGAAAGATGAATGTTACAGGTTAGTAATTGACTAAACCTAGTCGAGACTAAACCTAGTCGAGATGAATTAACAGTCCGTTTTAGTTATATTAGTGCCAGACGCATAATCTCACTGTCGGTCGTTGGGATCACCAACCACGCGTGCATATAGTTATGACGTTCTGCCTACAGTAATTCAGATTTACGGGACAAAGGACTGATATGCAAAGATATCTGATTCAATATAGGATTCTAAATTATATATGTGATGTATTCATGATCAACGTACGATGTCTGAAAATGTGTAATAAATTGTTTTGGACTCAAAAGGGACTTATCACATGCATTGAGGTTGACTAATTCCAACAGTTGTGATAGTCACAAGTACACCCATCTTCGCGTAATACACCATCAAGCACGATACAGAAATAAAATGAATGAACTGATGCACTGGCCAATGGAAGCGGAAGCTTCCTTCGTTCAATGAAAATCTTCAACGGTCACACATTTAAACAGAGGAGGTTTTGCAACAGTGGTGACATTATATATATATAAGAAGAGAAGAAACTACAACCCCAACCTCCTCGTAACAGTGGTTGGCCATTGTTTAGGGACGAAAGAACACCAAAAAAAAAACGGATAATTTTTTTCATTCAACTCCGAAGGAATTGTTTACTTTCAATGAACAATCACGTGACATGCTAAAACGTGACCTATGATGCAGATGCATAGTTACACAAAGCTGACGTCATACTATTGTGCGTACATGCCAGCAGATCAAACGACAACCTTCAACGCATTCCAAGTGTGATAAAAGATTACATGATCAAGAAGACCAGACGATGGAATACTGTTATCAGCCAACGAGGAGCAAACAGTACTAGGCATTAATCTAGTCCGTTGACGAACTTGACATCGCCAGAGCATTTTAAAGATAAGTCTAGTTTTATGACTGTTGTCATTCAGATAACACAATACTGAGTCCATTTCGTCTGTGCAGGCATGTCTATTCTATTTTTCATATATCTATGTTATATCTGTTTTTACCGTTGTTGTTGTTCCTTATTCGTGGGCGGATGGGCGGCGGATTGAAATCAATTCTATGGCTCCTTGGATGCCCGAACTGATTTTAATTGTTCCTTAAGGCCGTTAGTTAATTGCATTTTAACGAAGAAGCCATCGATGACTTTCAGGTGATTTTGTTCGTTCGTATTTGCAATTAATTGACCTTGCATTCTTATGGCAGTACAGGAGGAAATGACACCAGATGAACTTGCTAATAACATCAGAGATGTATATATTACAAATGCACAGAGGTTAATTCCTAAAAGAAGTATAAAGAGACGAGAATACATCTCAGACGAAACACTGAAGTTGGTGGTAGAGAGAAGAAAAATGAAGTCCAAAAAAGATACAGAAAATCAGGAGTTGTACAAGGAATACACAAAGCAGATTAAAAAACGAGTCAGACAAGACAAACAACAATACATAAACGACACCTGCAGGAAAATAGAGGAAATGCGCGAACAGGGATTGAGTAAGAATATGTTTTCTGAAGTAAGAACATTGAAAAACAGCAACTTTAAATCATCACCCCGAGCAATAAACGACAAGAAAGGCGACACTCTAACAGAACGTAAAGATATTCTGAACAGATGGAAGGAGTACTGTCAAGAAATGTATACGGAAATAAACAAAGCGGCAGATAACAACGTCATGAATGAAGCGGAACGTGAACCAGAACCTACCATAGAGGAAGTCCGGAATGCAATCAAACACTTAAAAAGTGGAAAATCTCCTGGTTGTGATGAAATAACAGCTGAAATGATACAGGCAGGAGGAGAAGGCAGCGCTCGTATATACCATGCATTATGCTGCAAGATCTGGCAAAGCGGAATTTGGCCCAAGGAATGGAAACGATCAATTTACATACCCTTGCCAAAAAAGGGCAACCTGAAACTGTGCACAAACTACAGAACTATAGCTCTTATAAGCCATGCCAGCAAAATACTTTTACAAATCATAATGAAAAGGATGCAACAAAAGCTAGAAACAGAAATAAATGAAGTACAGGCGGGTTTTCGACCAGGTAGAGGCACTAGAGATCATATATTAAACATGAGGATCATCATAGAAAAGTGTAGAGAATTCAACGTTGACCTACATACTTGTTTCATTGATTACACCAAAGCTTTCGATTGTGTACAACATCAGCAGTTATGGGCTATTATGAAAAATATGGGATTTCCAAACCACCTTATACAACTCATCGCACTGCTGTACCAAGAACAACAGGCAGCCGTAAGAATAGAGGGGGAAACATCAGAATGGTTTGAAGTACAGAAAGGAGTAAGACAAGGCTGTATCCTTTCCCCTTACCTGTTTAACATTTATGCCGAGAATATCATGAGAAACGTAAGAGATGACCAAGAACACACAGAGTTTGACTCATTTAACATCGGCGGGTACCAGATCCCGGAAATCAGATATGCTGACGACACAGTCCTCCTATCGACCAACCCAAAAGGACTTGAACAATTACTTCTGTCCACCAAAAAACACAGCGAGGCCCAGAATCTATACCTAAACACCAAGAAGACCAAAGTATTGACAACAGACAAAGTAAAGACCAAACCAGAAATTGAAATTGATAACGAAGAACTGGAAAGTGTCAATGAATTCGAATACTTAGGATCAATCATTAACAGCTCTGGCGACTGTGCAGTAGAAATTAAAAGAAGACTTGCAATTGCTTCACATAAGCTAATACAGATGAAAAACCTATGGCAAGGCACAAGCAAAGAAACAAAGTTACAACTGATCAGAGCATGTATATTCCCAGTAGCAACATACGGCTGCGAAACTTGGACACTCAATAAAACAGTTGCAAAAAAGATTACATCATTCGAAATGAAATGCTACAGAATGATGTTGAGAATACCCTGGACAGAAAAAAAGACCAACAGAGAAGTACTGCACTCACTAAACGTACAGGAACATTGGCTCCTAAATACCATCGCAATAAGGAAGCTGAAATTTTTCGGTCATATAAAAAGACATAATAGTCTGGAAAAAACAGTGATGGAAGGCATGGTCCCTGGAAAAAGGGGAAGGGGTCGACCTAGACGACGGTGGACCCAGGACATCACAGAGAGTCTGAACTTGTCTTTGGCTGAAGCAGGTCGACTTGCCCAGAATCGTGATGCGTTCAGAGCAGCTGTAATGGAGACAACGTTCTGGAAAGAATATGTCACATGATGAGTGCATGTTAGGTGTCTAGTCTAGTTATAGCTGGGGTATTCTAGTGTATTTAGTTCTAATTTTTATTCATTTCTGTAGTTATGTTTGTAATCTATCGTGTCTTTCTGATCTGACTATCATTTCGTTTATAGATTTGTATAACCGTTAATGAGTCCATGTATACGTCACTAATTTTTGTGTACGCAGGTTAATTTTCTATTCAGTTCACTCTTTGATCTCTCACTTCCGGTTTATTCTACTTAGTTATAAATGCATTTTTATTGTGAAAATGTCTTTGTCGTATTATAATACTGTTCTGTAATCCTTGGTTAACAAATTGTGTTGTTTGTCTTCATCTCATCCATTTATAATATAATATTAATACTGTAATTTATTCATTAATAAGAGTGTAGATGAATATGATTAAATTTTTATGAATTTTAAGGAGGAATTAGGGACTTTGCACCAATTTGCAGTGGTGGTCCAAGAAATGGGCAATGCACTTTATAGCTCATGATTATGGCATAATATACAATGATTAATTATTATAAATTTATCACATATTAAGACATATTAAATGTTAATTAGTACACTTTCTCAGTACTACCGTGTGAACTTAGTAACTATTAAAGATTAAATAACCTAATTATTTAGGGATAATACCCATAATTATTGAATACTAATATTAAGTGCATGATATAATTTCAGCATCTTAGATAAATAAATATCATAACTATTTATGATAGATATTGGTGGGTACATATAATATTTTTACAAAATATTATAGATTTGTGGAACTTATAAATAACGGTACAAGAATATTGCAATTTCTTGTATTGATTATTCATACGTTGAGTAATTACAAATATATACATAGATTCTATTGGTGATTACTAGACATTAGTGATTGAATACTTAAATAAATTAACGTCAAGAATGCTTACCTTGGATCATTTCATTAAAATTGGAAAAGATTGTAATAAAAAGGGAGATGCACTCCTGGAATTTGCGGAACAACAACTTGCAAAATATAAGGCAGAGATGGAAGAACTTGAAAGAAAAGAGGCGGAAAAGAAAGCTATTGCTAAGGCAGAGATGGAAGAACTTGAAAGAAAAGAGGCGGAAAAGAAAGCTATTGCTAAGGCAGAGAAAGAAGAATTAAGACAAGAAGAAGAAAGAAAGGTGGCAAGAGATGAAATCCTACGGATTGAAGAAGAGAATAAATTGAAACGACAGGAAATCGTACTGCAGCAAAAAATGGAATTGCAACGGCTTAAATTTGAAACAGCAAAACTTCAGTCGCAAGGTGCTGCAGCAAGCCAAAATGATAATGCTCAATCTGGATCTTCATCCAACCAACTTAAGGGCAATTATTACTTTAAGCTACCGCCGTTCAAGTTACACGTTGACGATTTGTCATCATGGCTATCGCGCTTTGAGGATATATGCAAGGTCAATAACCTTGACAAAACTGCATGGGCACTTAAACTCAAGGAATTTCTGGATGGCGAACCTGCAAGTGCAGCACAAAATATTGATCCGACATTAGCCACGGACTATGAGGCCATTAAGACTTTGTTATTGCGTCGGTTCCACTTGAACGAAGAGGCATGTAGATTACGTTTCAAACGTTTGTTGCCAGATAATAATAAAGACTTTACAGGTTTTATTGCTAACATACGCAATACTTTTAACAGATGGGTTGAACTGGCAGGTGTCAACAAATCTTACGACAAGTTAGTTGATTTGTTATTAAGGGATAAAGTGTTATCTTCTGTCAGCCCACCGTTCTTTGCCTATCTGCAAGAACGTAAACCAGATACTATTGATGAGTTAGAAATAATTTCATTAAATTACTGCACTGCGCATCCGAATGCGAACATTTCTAGCTCGTTGATAAGAGAAACTCTTCCTGTAGCCTCCAATATGGCATATCACAGTAATAACAAACCAAGAACACACAGTTTAGACAGAAGTAAGTTCAAAGGAAACTATGACATTAATTTTCATAAAGGACGTAATAGTATTAACAATGACTTTAATAGAGGAAGACCACAAAATAGAAATTATTCACCTCAGTCCAGATACAACAATAATCCACAAAACTCAAGTTATAATCGGTCATATAACTATAATAATGGTAACAATTGGAACAACAACAATAATTATAGCTCGAGACATCGAGATAACAGTTACAATAGGGGACAACGGGATAATTCAAATGATTATTCTCGTCATCGTTCTCATTCTCGTAGATCGACAAATTATAATCATAATACAGGGGCAGCCGTTACTAATGCTACAACCCCTGGGGTTCAGAGTTCACCTACTAATAACAGAATACAGTCTTCGCCTACATGTTATGCAATGAATTATAATGTGGCAAATAGTTGCCCAGAATGTAATCTTATATTTCAGAAGGCAAAAGAGACGGTTCTGAACTGCGGACACATTCTCCCAGAAGTCAGTCTGGCAGTCAATGACGGAACAGGCTCGCTGATCTTCAACAGAGGAAAAGTTAATGGATCCATCGTCTCAGTTTTAAGAGATTCTGGATCGACAACGATCGGAATCCGTCAATCACTTGTTCATCCTAATTGTGCAACTGGAGAACATGTCAGGTGCATGACTTTTGGAGGAACAATAGAATGTTATCCAACTGCTATTATACATATTAATACACCTTTTTTCACAGGCAACGTTAAAGCATGCATGTTAAGAAACCCAATTGCCGACCTTATGGTGGGATGCATACATGGAAGTAAGGATTGCACACCTGAAGAGATTATTGAATGGGAAAAAAATAATCTATGC
The DNA here is from genome assembly GCA_024509875.1 of Oreohelix idahoensis. Lineage (NCBI taxonomy): Eukaryota > Metazoa > Mollusca > Gastropoda > Stylommatophora > Oreohelicidae > Oreohelix > Oreohelix idahoensis. Next base: position 201,769 of record JAMPIV010015718.1, on the reverse strand, counting down.
ATCGGAAATGCAGTGATAACCAGAGCACAGACGAAACAATTAGAGAATATGGACACTGAAAAAAGGGAAATAGACAATCATGAAAATATTGAGGTTCATTCTTCGATTGACCGAGCATCCTTTGCTGCAAAACAGAAGGAAGACAGATCATTAAAAAATTTTTTTGCACTGGTCAACAAAGTTGACAATCTTGCTATGAACAATAATAATAATCATTGGTTTATTATTAAAAATGACATATTGTTAAGATGTTTTATGGATAAAACTCAAGTAAGAAAACAGGTCATGGTACCTTTTGCTTTTAGACGGTACATACTTCAACACGCACATGATTCTAAGTGCGCAGGTCACATGGGATATACTCGGACACGTTCTCGAGTATTATCTTCTTTTTTTTGACCGGGAGTATCACGAGATATTTCACAGTACGTACGCTCCTGTACGATATGCCAGGAAGTGAAAGCACGAGGAGCCTTTCACACGGCGCCTATTCAGGCTTGTGACATATCTGTGAGACCCTTTGACAAGATGGCCATTGATATTATTGGCCCACTTTTACCATCAGCAAGAGGACATAGATTTGTTCTCACGTGCATCGATTTATGCACACGATGGCTTCTGATCCCATTGAAAACCACCACCACCACAGATGTAGCTGATGCACTACACCTGATCTTTTCTAGAGTAGGTTTTCCTAGGAAGCTTTTATCAGATCATGGATCTCAATTTATATCTGAGACTATGACAGAAGTAATAAAGACTTGGAATATAGATAGAAATCTCAGCAGCATTTATCACCCAATGAGTAATGGTGCAGTAGAAAGACTTAACCGCACACTCAAACTAATGTTACATAAAGTTACAGTTAACCATCCACAGGACTGGGACAGAGTACTCCCAGCCGTGTTATTCGCTTATCGAGAGGTGCCACATGAACAAACTGGCTTATCTCCATTTCAATTAGTCTTTGGCGCTCCACCAAGAGGTCTTATGGGACTAATAAAAGACTTATTGATTGACTCCGAGATGACTCAGGATACCCAGTCATCCTATATGTATGTAATTAATCTCCGGAATAATATTATTGATGCCTGCAAAACGGCAACAGCTTCATCTGAGGCTGCTAAAGCGAAAGCTAGAACTTTCCAAAACAGTAGTAGACGATTACGTCGATTATTTACAGGAGATCAAGCTTATGTGTTATTGCCACATAACGATAATAAACTACTAATCTCGTGGAATGGTCCATACCAGGTTATCAATAAGATTTCTGATGTTGATTATGTCCTGGACATTAAGGGACATCACAAAATATTTCACATAAATATGCTCAAACAATTTCATACTCGTCCTGAACATCTACAAGCTATTTTTCATGAACTAGATGACACTTTCGTACCTACATGTCACTATTCTAATTTGTCTGTTATCCAGGAAGAAGAATCTTCTTTTCCTGAGGTACAGTTGGCATTACCTGTACTTGTAGTACAACCTACTGAATCTTGGCGGGACGTAACCATCTCTTCGTCGGTTACACCGCAACAGCATCAACAGATTGCTGAACTTCTACAATCTTATCCAGATGTGTTGACCGACTTTCCAGGTCGCACATCAGTCATTAGTCATGACATCACTCTTAACGATGATACTCCAATTCGGGTACATCCATATTCTGTTCCTCTACACTTTCTTACTAAAACTACTAAGGAACTTGAACAGATGTTATCTTTAGGAATTATTGAAACTAGTAATTCCCCATTTTCTTCTCCATTAGTTATTGTCCGAAAGAAGGACAATAACATTAGACTATGCGTCGACTATAGAAAATTAAATGCACAAACTATAGTTGATAGCGAACCACATCCACTTCTCGACGGCTTACTGCCACGTCTATCTACCGCAACTATATTCACTAAGATAGACTTAACTAAAGGTTATTGGCAGACACCACTAACCGAAAAAGCTAAATACTACACAGCGTTATCCACTCCGCAAGGTCTATACCAGTGGAATGTTATGCCTTTTGGGCTTGTTAACGCTCCAGCTACCTTTGTTCGCATGATGCGACAGATTTTTTCAGGTAGACCAGACATCATTACATACATAGACGACATATGCTTATTTAGTTCATCATTTGAGGAACATTTTTTGGGTCTTAAATACGTTTTGGACACATTAAGAATGAATAATTTAACTGCTAAACCCACAAAATTACAAGTAGCGTTTCATGAAATAACTTTTTTGGGACACATCATTGGAGCAGGATATATCCAAACACTACCTAGTACGGTTTCTAAAATTTTAAACGTTTCCGTTCCTCAAACGAAGAAACAGGTTAGAAGCTTGTTAGGTCTAGTCCAATATTACAGCAGATTCGTACCTAACTTGTCATCTATCACGGCTGTTTTATCATCTTTATTAAAAAAGGACATGCCAGTGAAGGTGACATGGACTGGTGAGTGTAATAAAGTATTCTTTAATATTATTGATATTTTTTCACACCCACCAATTTTGAGACTACCTGATGCTTCCAAAAAGTTTATTCTCCGCACAGATGCGAGTAATTACGGAATTGGCGCATGTTTGCTCCAATATCATGACGACATCCTCCATCCATCCATGTATGTCTCACGGAAACTGAAACCGCCAGAGGTGAAATACTCCACTGTCGACCGCGAATTGTTGGCAGTTGTGTGGTCGATAACAAAGTTGGATAAATTTCTGCTGGGAGCCCCATTCGTGGTCCAGACAGATCAGAAAGCCGTAGCATCACTACGACGGGCGAATCATAAAAGTCCAAAGCTCACCAGATTCGCTATTCTGCTTCAGCCTTTTGATTTCTCCATCGAGTACATTACAGGATCAGAGAACGTCTTGGCAGATACTCTCTCTAGAAACCCTTCTGATGTCGAGTCATGAACAATCATAACGTCGCAGAAACTTACCCAAAAGACATAGCACTATCGTTGCTTTTCGACATAGAAAGGAACCATTGCCTACAATACACGTATCTGCTCACTAAAGACATGTTATATACGAAATGAACGAAATCAAGTGACACTATGTTCGTATTTACGCCAGGACTTTGCTTGGTGTCCATTCATGATAAAACTATTTGAAACAACTTCGTGAATCAAGTGAAAATAATTGAAATTCTATCAAACTAATTCAGGATGTGACATGAACTATTGTCAGGAACGTCGATACTTATTAATTGGAACACTTAAACATTTTTTCTAATTGGAATTAACATGGATCAAACCTACTGATGGATCGTCATATCCAACGTTAATTAATTTTAATTAATACGTTGAAATAATGAAAATTAAAATAAAATGTGAGATAAATATAAAAAAAATGAAATGAAATTTGGAAAAAATGAAAGAAAGAAAAAAAAAATAAAAACTCACATGATTCTTAGATAATATTATTCGATGTAACTATTATATTATATAGTTAATAATTATGTTGACACATTACATACTACTTTATTATTTAATTGGTTAATTTAGATAGGTATTAACAACTTACTTATTTATTTCTCTCTTTAACATCTTCTTGCATTAGATTTTCAACAACTTTATTCTTATTACCCACTCAGTATAACTAATTAGTTTAATTTTAATTCTTTAGATTAGTTTGACGTGACATTTCATTGCGACATATTTTAAGTTAATTAATTAATTAGATATCAACATTAGACATTCTCTTTTAGTTCATATAAAATTTATGTATAACATTTATGTATAATATGATCATTAATATATTAGATGACTGTTAGTTAGTCGACATGACCACGACACTGTTTTAGACAGAACATCGTAGGCCATATGTCGCATTTTTGTTAAATTTTTGATATTATTCATTCAGATAGGTTTTTGAAAAAAAAAAATCTATCGAATAGATTTTTTCCCCCCGGTGGACAGGGAATTGTTACGGTAGTTTAATCGGCATTGTCTGCTAGAGGTTAGCAGCATGCGATTTTAGGGGTTACAACGTTTAATGTAATGTAAAAATATTATTAGCCTATTGAACGCTGTGACGTTTCAGCGTTGGTAGTCCCGCACCGTGACCAAGAGACGGGACCCTTTCTTGAATGACCGTCGAACTGAGAAGACGTGTCCTTGTAGTCTTATAGAGTCGGGCATGGAGTGCCCCACAGTTATATTGTATTTTATTATGGACATGGGTCAGTCCACTGTTATGATGAAGAAAGATGAATGTTACAGGTTAGTAATTGACTAAACCTAGTCGAGATGAATTAACAGTCCGTTTTAGTTATATTAGTGCCAGACGCATAATCTCACTGTCGGTCGTTGGGATCACCAACCACGCGTGCATATAGTTATGACGTTCTGCCTACAGTAATTCAGATTTACGGGACAAAGGACTGATATGCAAAGATAGCTGATTCAATATAGGATTCTAAATTATATATGTGATGTATTCATGATCAACGTACAATGTCTGAAAATGTGTAATAAATTGTTTTGGACTCAAAAGGGACTTATCACATTCATTGAGGTTGACTAGTTCCAACAGTTGTGATAGTCACAAGTTTATACACCCATCTTCGCGTAATACACCATCAAGCACGATACAGAAATAAAATGAATGAACTGATGCACTGGCCAATGGAAGCGGAAGCTTCCTTCGCTCAATGAAAATCTTCAACGGTCACACATTTAAACAGAGGAGGTTTTGCAACAGTGGTAACATTATATATATATATATATAAGAAGAGAAGAAACAACAACCCCAACCTCCTCGCAACAGTAACCAAGTTCTGGGTTCCACTGAGCACGACCAGGAAGGCTACGGGAGGAAGCATGACGACTGTAGATTTCGTCTGGTGTGGTTCCAACACTTATAGGAGATTTTTGGGTCTGGGACATTGTGGCACTGCTTGTTAAACTGTCATATAATGTGTTTGTTAGGGGCTGTCTTACAGGGAGTGGAGGAAACATGACATCGTAACGTTCGGCTTCCTGGCAGTAGGTGGCGTTTTGTTTGTGGTTAGGTAATTTGTTGGTTACAGGATCCCTTCTTTGAGGGGCGGGTAAGGTGTTGTGCATTTTCATGAAGCGCTGATCTCATGGTAGATCGGTTTGTGTTGTTTGTGTCTGGTGGGTTGTCGTGTTGCTTTCGCTGCGAGTACTTGAAGTTTTTTTGCTAGGATGCTGCTACCTAGTTTTGATGTATGTATTTGATCTATGTAAAGGCGTTTTTTTGGGTACTCACGAGTTGCTTGTGAAGAAAAGAGTGTTGTTGATAAAGCCAATGTTGTTGTGTTGACAATAGCTCTGGAGTGTCTTGTTGTTGGTCTCGGCTACGCGACGTTGGAAGCCACAGCAAGGCAGAATAATGGATGATATTAAAATGGAGGTGTTAGGACATTTTTGTTTTATTGTTGTGGTCAGTTTGGAAATCGCCGAAGGGCTAACGCTGTGTCCATTCATTATGTCGTTGATCCCTACATGTACTGTTGTTCTTGTTATTTTATTGTAGCGAGATTTGGTACCACTTGCTTTGTTTGTGAAAAAATATGTAACGCAACACACACACACACACACACACACACACACACACACACACACACACACACACACACACACACACACACACACACACACACACACACACAGCGCAAGGACAACGCGGAGGTCTTGCTTTGAAGTTTGAAGAAGGCAAAAAATGTAAATTATGTTTAGTCGGAACGTTATTGAAGAACGAGGAAATAGCAAATATAGGTATGGCCGACTTTAAAAGTTTGCATTAACAGGAAAGAAAATTTAAAGCTACAAGAGCAAGCCTGGTTGAACGTTATTAAAACTATATTAATTCACAAGAGGAGATAGACTATGAAGGATATCCAAAAAGATATTATTCAAATATAAATAGTTTTAAAAATAATTAACATTTTTCATCGTCATCACCTCTGCTAAAAGTTTGCAAAATATCTTTAAAAATGTATTACACATACATGCCTTAACGGATTTCAATAAAACATGGATATAATGAAAGCTTCGTATGGGGAAAATGAAAGGATACCTAGGAAAGAAGGAAGGATATAAATGTGTAGTGAAAAGAAGAGAAAACAAGTACAGAAAAAGCACAGATCGCCTCAAACCAAGAGATTAAACGAAACCTTATTGGACTTCAGAAGGTGCTTTCTCGTACGGGAGAGACGCCCAAATATAAGGACAGAGCGGCGTGTTGAAAATCACATGGTTGTTCGTCCATCACGGGTGATGAAGACCACTCTGTTTATCCAATTATTTAAGAATATGTTAGGTTAGTCTATGGGTACGAAGGTGACTGAAGAGCCCAATGCGGGCCTGGAAAGATCTTGGACAGTGTGGGCAGGGAATGTTTGCTTCATGTGAACGTTTTATTTCACGGTCCTTTCTAGCTTGTCTCCGCTGTTCCGCTGCTGCTCTTCTGGATGATTCGCATGCTGCTGCACCTTTACGAAGAGATGTGCGCCAAGCAGTTCGGTCTTGCGCAGCAGCTTCCCATGTGTCTGGGTTTATGTCAAAGGTTTTCAATGACGTCTTTAACGTGTCTTTGAAGCGCTTCTTTTGGCCACCATGGGAGCGTTTACCCTTCTGCATCTCACCATAAAAGAGTATCTTTGGCAGTCGATGGTCTGGCATGCGGACTACATGACCTGCCCAGCGAATTTGTGACTGCATCAGAATAGTATCAATACTAGGGATACCAGCTCTGTCAAGAACGGCGGTATCCTGGATCTTGTCTTGCCATTTGATGTTCATTATCTTCCTGAGACAGACTGTATAGAAGTGGTTTAGCTTCTTTACGTGGCGCCTGTATACAGTCCATGTTTCACATGCATATAGCAGCACTGGAAGCACCGCAGCTCTGTACACCTTCAGCTTTGTCTGTAGACTAATGCCACTTCGATGCCAAACGTTGGTGTATAGTCTGCCAAATGTGCTGCTGGCTTTGCAGATCCTGGTGTTCACCTCATCATCAATGACAATGTTCTGGGATAGTGTGCTACCAAGGTATGTGAATCTGTTCACAACATTCAGTTTCTCACCATTAACCTTGATGACTGGCTCAGTATAAACTGTGCCAGTAGCTGGTTGGTACATGATTTCTGTTTTCTTCGTGTTGATGGTAAGCCCAAAGTTGGCGCAGGCTTCGGAGAATCTATCCACACTATGCTGCAGATCAGCCTCTGAGCCAGCATTAAGGGCACAATCATCAGCAAACAGAAGATCTCTGATGGTGTGTGATTTGATCATGGTTTTTGCTTGAAGCCTCCTAAGGTTAAACAATTTTCCATCAATACGATAACTAATGTCGATTCCTGTGTCCCCGTCTCTAAAAGCATCAGTCAGCATAGCAGAAAACATGATACTGAACAGAGTCGGTGCAAGTACGCACCCTTGTTTAACTCCATTTGAGACGGGGAAAGGCTCTGATAGCTCACCGTTTTCCTGAACTCTAGCCTGCATTCCATCATGCAGTTGCTGCACTATTGTGATAAATTTCTTTGGGCAGCCGTATTTTGCCATGATCTTCCATAGACCCTCTCTACTGACCGTGTCGAACGCCTTTGTCAAGTCGATGAAAGCTGTGTACAGGTCACAGTGCTGTTCTTGGCATTTTTCTTGTAGCTGTCTTGCAGCGAACACCATATCTGTGGTTCCACGTTCTTTCCGGAATCCACACTGACTTTCAGGTAAAAGACCTTTGTCAAGATGAGCCGTAAGGCGATTCAAATGGATTCTGGCGAATATCTTCCCAGCGATTGATAAAAGAGAGATGCCTCGATGATTGTTGCAGTCTTGGCGATTACCTTTACGTTTATATAGATGTATAATTGAGGCATCTTTGAGATCGTGTGGGATGGTTTCACTCTGCCACATTTGCTGGAAGATCATATGAAGTTTCTCTATCAGAACTGCACCGCCATCTTTATAAACCTCAACAGGAATTGAATCGGAGCCAGGGGCCTTTCCACTAGACAGTTGACGAATCGCTTTTTTAGTTTCCTCCAGAGTTGGTACATCATCTAATGCTTCATTTATAGGAATTTGGGGCAGGCGGATGATGGCTTCGTCGTTAATAGATGATGGCTGGTTCAAGATATTATTAAAATGTTCAGCCCAGCGTTGGAGCATTTTTTCTTTGTCTGTAATTAGTGTTTTTCCATCTGCATTAAGGAGGGGAAATGATCCTGATGATGTTGGACCATAGACCGCTTTGAGTGCAAGGTAAAAGTTTTTCAAGTCATGGCTGTCAGCAAAGCCTTGGAGCTCATCTGCTTTATTACTCAGCCATGAATCCCGCATCTGGCGTAGTTTATGTTGGACGATTCAACGCATGTTGTTGAAAGCGTCTTTCTTGGATGTAGATTTTGGATCATTTAAATATGCTTTATGGAGATGGTGTTTCTCAGCCAACATCTGCTTTATATCATCTGAGTTCTCATCAAACCAGTCATTTTGTTTCTTGATGGAAGGACCCAGGACCTCTGTAGCAGTATTGTAGATCTGCTCACTTAGGGCTGCCCAATTTGTTTCCACACTTTGGCCGTCTAGCGAGATAGATTTGAGACGGTCTTCTAAGGTGTCAGTAAATGACTGTTTGATTTTTGTCTTCTTTAGTTTGGTGACATTCAGCCTCTTTTGAGTTTTCTTCCCCTGAGGGCGCCTGGCTGGTTGGATACGAATTTTAAGTTTAGATACAATGAGGCGATGATCAGTCCAGCATTCGGCACCACACATGGACTTGGTCACCCGGACATCTTGCCTGTCCTTCTTCCTAACAATTACATAGTCAATTAGGTGCCAATGCTTTGAGCGAGCGTGCATCCAGGAGGTCCTGTTGCGGGTAGGAAGTCGAAAAATGGTGTTGGTGACAAGGAGGTCATGTTCTGCGCAAGTCTGGAGGAGACGAAGTCCATTACTGTTACAGCGACCCACGCCGCACCTACCAATAGTGCCATTCCAGGAGATGTTATCTGAGCCTACTCTTGCATTAAAGTCACCAAGAATGATGAGCTTATCTGCTTTAGGAACTGATGCAATGACTGCATGTAGTTCTTCGTAAAACTTATCCTTGACATCATCCTGGTTTGTCATAGTTGGTGCATACGCGCTAATGATGGTGGCATGTTTTCTTCCATAGAACAGAGGGATCTTGACCGTCATGAGTCGGTCATTTATTCCCTTTGGGGGCCCCGCTAACTTGCTGACAATTGCTGTTTTGATTGCAAATCCAACCCCTGCTTCTCGTCTTTCTTCAGTTCCTCTTCCGCTCCAAAAGAATGTATAACCTGCACCCTTTTCGCAAAGTTGGCCCTCGCCTGCAAGTCGAGTTTCACTCAGTGCTGCTATGTCAATGTTGTACCTGGCCAGTTCTCTCCCAATCAGGGCAGTTCGTCTCTCAGGTCTGTTAGCGTTAAAGTCTTTGTCAAGTAAAGTGCGCACATTCCATGCGCCTAGAATGAGGGGGAAAAATCTGTCCTTTCTTTTTCTTATATGTCGACCGCCGAAGTAGGGTACCCACCAACCGCGGTAAGCTGGTTAGGTAATGGTGAAGCAGGCAATGTTTAGGGCACCTTTTCTAGCCCCTTCCTCATGCCATGGAGGTGAGCAGTGCTTTCCTAAAGAGGGCTGCTCAGACACTCAGGGGGCTGCCGAATCCCACTGCTGCTCCGATCAGTGGAAGACGACCATATGGCCTGAGCCGCCTGTGTGTAGGTCTGCGACTACGACTGCCAGCGTACCCACGCCTGCCGCTTCGCCGCTCGCCTATCGCCACAGGACTTGTTGTGAGTGGATGGATGAATGGATGAATGGATGAAAGAGTGACTTGCGCGGTGATTTGGATTAAAGTAAGGAAGAGTTGCGCAATTCGTCGACCTCACTCTCTCGTCTGGGTCCATCTCAATCCAGTGGCAAGACAAGTCAAGACGACTGGAGATGAAGTCAGGTGCAGTGGATGACCAGGGCTTTCTACGTGCCTAGCCGTGCTCCTTACGCTCCACAGCGCGTTGCTGGTAATCGCCGTCGTGCCCGTTGAACCAACAGGTGGTTTCTTCCGCGCAGTCTATCGAATCCAGTCTTCGCATGCATGGGTAGGCAGACCCTAACTCACCGAAGGTTTATAACCATTCGGCTACCCTCACCTAGTTTAGCCGGCGAAAATCACATACACCAAATCCAGAAGCCAGAGTGAGAAACTGGAAGACAGCATCTGCAAGAAAAGTTCTTGCATGCAGGGCAGATTAACGTCAACCAATACCGCCTCACCGTGAGCGTATTAATCCTAAGAGGGTATGTAAGTTTATTAAAGATATATGTATGACTAATATCATTTCATTTCAGATTTTATTTACGATTTGATTGTATCAGACATAATTAAAAAGGGAATGACGCTAACCAGAGATATCCTGCAACGGCATTGTCAGGAAGCATAACCATTAATTGGTTAGCCAAATATATCATGGCTAGTTCGTGTCTGGAAGCTTATGACATACCAGCAAGTACATAAGTGACTTGACATCCATAAGTGGAAGGCAAAGGTTATATCTTACCCATGTAACATAACATGTGATTTATTCATGTATTTTGTTATTTTCTGCACAGTGGACAGTATCTTTTCACGCTATCTCTGTAATATACTACCATGAATCATTCTTTTATATACAAACACTGAAGACATGGTCGCCTCATAAACAGCAGTGGGTGGTGAGATTGTTGGAACACCATGGCCACCTATTACCTTTCGTTCCAGGTTTTATGATCGAGTTGTATGATCGTTCCTGATCGAGTTTAACCAAAGACCGTTGATCCTGCTTTCTGAAGCCTAGAGGTCAACCAATCTTCAACACCTTAGTCCACCGCAGTTATAGGGCGGGCTGAAGGACAGTCTATTGATTCAAGTGTGTCTCAGGATCCTCGAGCAGACGTAGCTAATACCAGATGTGTTTTATGTATAACTATCTAAAAAATCATGTGAGCAGTTTCTAAAACGACTGTCGATGATGATAACAGCTAGAGACTAGATAGCAAGATATATATCAAAAATTTACTGTGACAGACTGTTCTAATTTCAGTGGAATATTCATCCAAGATTTTTTACTATTATTTATTTTAATTTGTAACTATAAATAATCATACATTTTACCATCTTCCAACACCCATTTCTCATTACAAGAATATGTAGATGTACATAATAAATTATGAAATTGCACTCATTTGACTTGTTAAATTTTTAACTATTAAATTTTGAGCTACTTTTTCTAATTTAATTATATTATCACAAAGGTTTACTATAGCGAAAGTGGCACCGTATACTTCTGAAGCCTAAATCTATTGTCCAGCTCAGAGTATTCACAGCCGTAACTCACTTGTGATACCAGTGTACTTCTCGGGCACTGGAACTTCATACTTTCTGGAGAGAGATTCTACTTCTTCTCTACCACTATCATCACACTAGGAAAACCTTTCGCTACAGTTATGATGTGTGTCGAACCTATTAATTCTATCAATTAATCTTTTAGTTCCAGCTCCAGGTATCGCTTAAACTGAGACAGTTTCCTCTTTTGTACTCGTAGTAGACATCCGGTCATTGTATATGCCTTTTATGAGTGAGTCGCCAATTATAATATGTGTTGCTTTACTACATGGTTGTTGACTCGGCTTTTGTTTTGATTCTTGCTGCCGCCATTGATTTTCCTGTTGTGAATTGTCCTGAATAGTCTGGGTGTTTTCATCGGGTGGTTGTGGTGTCAGTATCTGATCTTGTAGCGGCGTTATTGCCTGTTCATTTTATACTGAACTCTGGTTAAGGGCGGTAAACCTGTTGCTTACATTTACACTAATAGGGTAAGCTTCGTGCGCACGTGTATCCTCAACATTTTTGATGTTACATTGGTGCTGCTTGCGGCGTTCGTTTGATGTATGTTCTTTGGAGGGATCTCCAAAATCTTCAGGTACTATAAGAGGATGTTCCGAGTGCTTTGTTTTATGAATTGAAAAATCGCTTCGTAGTTGCTCAACGACGTGTTTCATATTGGACTTATCTTCTCTCAGATGCAGTATTTCCGTTTTGAGTAGTTCGTTTTCTGCGCTGATCGATTTATAGACATTAGTCGTCAGATCGGCAATTAGTGTTCGAAGGGTGTCCTCCATTTTAAGCATTAGCTCCTGGCAGCACTGCGCATTTATCATGTGAATGACTTCTGGGGTTTGATTGTCCTGTGATAATGTCTCATCTGTGTGTGTGTGCTAGTGTCTTTAGGGCTCATTGGATATTCTATGGCCAGCATAGGGTGAGCAAATGGAGTCTTTGCTACTGTGTCGCTCATTGGAAAGTCGCCTGCTGCGGGAGGCAAAGTGGATGTATTTGTGCGAGAGTGTATGCTAGAGTTGATGTTGAGGATTTCGCTATCAGCAGATGAGACGCTGGCAGCTGATGGTGTGATGTCTATTGCGAGCTGGGGTAAACATATTGTCGAGTCCAAAGACAGACGGACATACAGACAGAGAGACGGACAACCGACGGATAGACAGCCGGACAGACTGACAGATAAAAAGACAGATTGACATACTGACGGACAGACATACAGACGGACAGACAGAGGGACCGACGAACTGACAGGCAGACATACGAACATAGAGACGAGGAGGCCAACTGATAGACAAAAGGTAGACGGACGGACAGACAGCGGATAAACGGACAGACATAAATAATGGATGAACTTACAGGCAGACAGACGGACGGACAGACAGACAAGTGAATAGATTGGTACGTAGGTAAGTAGGTAGATAGATAGATAGATAGATAGATAGATAGATAGATAGATAGATAGATAGATAGATAGATAGATAGATAGGTAGGTAGGTAGGAAGGTAGGTAGGTAGGTAGATAGGTAGGTAGGTAGGTGGGTAGGTGGGTAGGTATATAGATAGATAGATAGATAGATAGATAGATAGATAGATAGATAGATAGATAGATAGATAGATAGATAGATAGATAGATAGATAGATAGATAGATAGATAGATAGATAGATAGATAGATAGATAGATAGATAGATAGATACTTACTTGCTTACTTACTTACTTACTAACTTACTTAGTCGTTTCCCTTTTACTGTAAGTTTAGAGGTTTGTAAGAGAGAGCGCCAGACTGTCCTATCGGGGTTCTTCCTCCAGGCCTGGTTCGATTCTAGTCATCGGTCCTTCAAAGATTGTCTAATGTTGTCCTCCCAGCGGACTCTGGGTCTTCCTAGAGGTCTGGATCCCTGGCTCTTAGTTTCCCATGCAAGTTGTGTTAGCCGTTCTTCTCCAATGCTGCAGACATGGCCAAACCAACTTAGTTGGGACTATTCTACTTGGGTCTGCAGGAGTTGGGATTTTAGTCCTTGACGTATCGTCTGGTAGCTGACCATGTCTCTTCTTGTTACTTCAACCACCTTCCTCAGATACCTCATTTCTGAGGTTTGGATCTGGCTTTTGTGGGTTGTAGTCATTGCCTATGACTCACATCCATACGTCAAGATAGATAGATAAATAGATAAACTAATAAAATGAGAGAGAAACACACAGGCAGACAGAATGTGAGATTAAATGATAATGAAAGAACTATCTAAAAATTACAAAGGGAACAAATTCAAGATATTAACCTGTACAATTCTGTCCCCTGAACTCTCACTTACCAGTACAGCTTCCATCTCTGACTCTACACGTAACACAGCCCACAGAACAGTTGAACTGACAGTCTGCTCCGAAAGTGCCAGCTGGACATTCTACAATAAAGATGATATGACTGTGGTGAAATGACGGTACCATAAGTGAGCAGCTAGTAACTCACATGATGACCTCGTTAAACCCATATACATTACCCCTTGGTGTTAATCATAAGAGATTCGTCGTTTGTGACTCGCGGGGCTCAAGACAACTAACCCTAGTTTTTGTTGAGCCAACGCCCTTGATGTCCATCGTGATACTCTCTTCTCCTTTCTCATTTTGAATTTCTATTTCCAGTCTTATGTTATTTTTATTGTTGATCGGACTCGACGCCATTGCACTCCGGGCAAACCCATTGGTGCTCTGTCTCCATCAGCAAATTTCGAAGGGTATGAATGCTAATTGTTTCTGTTGCGCTCTGGTTGTACCTGTATATAGTCGCCCCTGCCTGCGCCATCCATGGCATCCCCTCCTTTATTCTCCAAATAAATGCCTCTAAAACTAAAGCTATGAACTTTTCTAACGAGACATTTGATATCATCTTGAACTGGGAAAAAACTACAGAAAGTTGAAAGTTTCAATTATTTAGGCAGTAAAATGACTCAGGATGGTGACACAACAAGAGAAATCCATACTAGAATTGCTTTGGCAGCTAGCGCCTTCAATAGATTATCTAACATTTGGAAATTACGATCATTGAATATACATACCAAGCTTCGTCTGTTTAATTCAAATGTTATCTCAGTGTTAACATACGGTTGTGAGAGTTGGAAAATAACAAAATCATTGGAGAAAAAGCTAAATACATTCGAGAACAAATGTCTTAGAAAACTCATGAACATCAGTTGGAAAGAATTCAAGACTAATCGACAAATAAGAGAAGACTCTAGGCAGAAATATGTCTCCGACTATATAAGGAAAAGACGATGGTCATATATCGGTCATGTCCTACGAATGCAAAACAACAGAATACCACTACAGGCGCTCACTTGGGTTCCTGAGGGTAAGAGGAAAAAAGGAAGACCAAAAGAAACACTCAGAAGAACAATAATAAGAGAAGGAAGAATGTTGGGCCTAAATAATGTGCAAGAGCTAAGAGGAGTGGCGTCACAACGAACAACCTGGAGAGCACTGATTTCTGCCTTATGTGCCGTGTTTGGTGCTTAAAGAATTTATTATTATTATTATTATTTGATGTCAGCTATGTCTCATTCAGCGGATGGCTTTTGTCTGTGGTTAATTACATATACGCTTTTGTCTGTGGTTAATTACATATACGCTTTTGCATGGGCCATTGCATACCTGGATCATTTTTTTAACGTACGCCCGCTATTACTCGAGGCGAGAATCTCCGGCTCGTATATCTAACCTGAGACTGATTTTTATGTGAGTATCCCTTTTTCCCTGTACACTGACAGGTGTCCACTCGCCATTCAGGCAGATACTCGCCGTCTTCGGTGAGTACCCATTAGAGCTGCATAACTCACATCCATATGTCAAGACCGAGACATAGGTGGAGCGGTATACAGCCATCTACGTTTTCTTACAAGCCTCTCTCTTGCTGAGGAATCCTCGATTTATGGCCTGAAAAAGTCTCCCAGCTGCTGCTTTTCGAGTGGCCAACTCTTCTTTGATGCCCCCCTTTCGGTCAATAATAGCTCCCAGGTATTTAAAGTGGTCGACATGCTCCAGGACGTGTTCTCCCAGCTTAATCTGATGCCTTCTTTCTTCTCGTGGTATCACCATAGATTTTGTTTTAGAGCTGCTTATAGCCATCTCTCTCTTCTCCAGCTCTTCATTCCAGACTTGCAGGTTGGATTGGAGATGTGCCTCTGATTTAGCAATCAGGGCAACATCATCAGCAAATGCCAGCTCTGAAATACAGACTAGTCTCATCTTCCAGTACCCCACTGAATACTTTCTTGTTCTCTCCTTACATGCCTTGATGGCATCGTCCATGAGGAGAATGAAAAGATAAAGTGACAGAATATCACATTGTCTTACACCAGTGGTGGTCCTGAACTCTTCTGACTTATGGTTTGCTGTCCTCACGTAATTTCCGTAAGACCTGTAGAACCTCTGTATAGCATGAATCAGAGGTGCTGGAATGTTCTTCCTTGCTAAACAGTCCCAAAGTTTGCTCCATGAGACCCTATCAAACGCCTTTTCCAGATTTATGAAACAAAGATGGATCTCACTCTTTTACACAAGGGCCCTTTCACTCAGCTGTCTGAGTATGAAAATTAGGACTTGAGTACTTCGGTTTGCTCGGAATCCACACTGGACCTCATTCAATTGTGGCTCAGCTAGGCGTCTGGGTCTCTGCACTAGGATTCTAGAGTAGATTTTACCAGATACACTGAGAAGAGTTATGCCTCTATGGTTTCCACATTGTCGATTGTCACCCTTTTTCAAAATCGGTGTTATTATGACAATCTCCCAATCCGTTGATATGACCTTATTGCACCACCCTGCCTGTAGGACCCTTATGAGTAATAGTTCGCCTGATTCTCCCATGTACTTAACCATTTCTGGTGTTATACTATCATGCCCTGCTTCTTTGCCCATCTTGATTTTCTCTAGTACTGCCTTCAGTTCTTCCATCTTTATGTCATCTTCACCACCGTTGGTTTTTTCTTCTGCGCTAGTGGTCATCATTTCTAATGCTTGACCTTGCTCACTATCAAGGAGTTCTGAGAAATATTCTTTCCATCTTTCCATTACTTCCTTCGGGGGCAGTAAGCCATTTGCCTTGCTTGTCTTTTATATATCAGATCCAGTTGGTGCCAGTGCTTGGATCGTGGGTGTCTCTATGACACCGTATGCTGGGGTTTTGTCTCAAATTAGGTGTTGGTCACGCAAAGGTCATGCATCGATGTGATTGGTTTTAAAAGGCGAGTACAAAATATCTGCTACATAGCAGAGAAAGAAAGAGGTGCCGACCGTTTAAAATCATGTAATTAGTCAGTACAAGAAATGTAACTGATTACTGCCGTAATGAAGCAGAGATCGACGTAAAATAATTATGTGACACCTTTCTGGACAGGTCGACACCTGGGAATGTTAGTTTAATTTCAAGGCTGATTACTCAACTATACTGTTTGCGAGGCATAAAGTGCAAAAACGGGTAATCGTATCTTCTCTTTGAGTGGATATCTCCATCCACTGAAATAAACACACAGATCAACTTGTTACTACTGGAAATCTCTTCACTCAAAAAAAAAAAAAAAAAAAAAAAGATTCATTCTTGAGTTCTGTTATATAAAGTTGCCTTTTGCTTCTGTCATCACAGATTGCCGCAAATGCACTTTGCAAAGCAATCACACTGGAAAACGCATCAGCTGAGTCTTCTTTCGATCCTTCTGCAACATGAAGGTCTGAAAAGAATTGACTTTTCGCACACATAGTTGCGTTCTCTGTCTCTGGTTCTCACGTGTCCAACGAAAAACATGTTCGACACTTTCTGAATGCAACTCACGTTCGACACTTTCTGAATGCAACTCACGTCATGTAACATAGTGTCTCACATCCATCATGTTCTTTTCGCAAACTAGTGGCGTGTTGCGTGGTGGTTTGCTCTGAACAATGTTCCATGTGTTATGAATAAAACAATTATAAAATTCTGGCCATTGTTTTCTTCCTTGATATGTTAGTTTTAGTGCATCGTGTCTTTGATGGAAGATTAAGCGAATGCTGGGGTGGAAGATTCCAAACAATACTTGAACTTTGGAATACGATTGATTTGATAAGTCATTTCATTGAGTCCGTACATTTAATTCACATGTACACATTTCAAATAGGGACAGAACATGAGTCATGCATAAATTAATCAATGGCGTAGACTGCTGTTTTACGTGTCAATGTCCGTTTAAGGATACAGAGCAGTAATTGTCGTCAGAACATCACAGCTATATGCACGCGCAGCTAGACATGGCTACCTGCCGACAGTGAGACTGCGAGTCTGAATATATTCATACGAATTTGACGATTATTCTTCTCCTTCTGAGAATTCTAGTTAAAATACTAACCTCCATAAATTTCCCTCTCATAAAGAGTTCTAGGACTGACCCTGGTCCATCAAAAAATACACATATAAATGGCTATATCATGCCATTGAATTGGAAGGTTAGAACAAAGCAGCTATTCAGCTTGGCGGTCAAGTAACAAAGGGTAGCGTTTCTTAGTTACCGACTGTGTCCTAAACAACGCTATACACGTCATAATCGATCGTGTATGGAGCGTTCAATAATTGAAACATCTATCGCAATATATTAAATGTCTTAACCTTTACAATTGCACGTCTGATAACCTTTAGCAGACGGCGTTAATATCATATACCGTAACAATTCCCTGTACACCGGGGAAAAAAAAATCGATAGATTTTTTTTCAAGATCTATCCGACTTAACAATTTTTCAAAAAAATTTAACACAATTGTGACATATGGCCGACGATGTTCTGAGTAGAACCGTGTTGCGGTCGTGTCAACTAACTATTTGTCATAGTCATCTAACATAAATCACATTATATATCAATATTATACATATTATTATATCAACTAAATAAATGTCCAATGTTAATAGTGAATGATAAAATTAAATTAAAGTAAGGTCTGTCGTATTAGTATGTCATATAGGAATTAATTTGACTAATTAAAATTAAATTAATTAATTAAACTAAGAGTTAAATTATTAAGGTTCTAATGTAACGCGATGTTATGAGAGAAGAAAAGACAAAATAAGTGAGAAGAAATAGAAAGAAATTCGAATATAAATTTTAACTTAATTGTGTGTGTTAAGTGTTAGTGAATAATAACTATCTAATTTAACTAACTAAATAATGTATAGGTACATTAAAAAAAATATTAATCTAATACTTGTGTGAGATTTATTTTCTCTTTTCATAATTTCTTCTTTTTATATTTCGTTCTCTTTTTTTTCATTTCATTTTTTTCTCACATTTCATTTTATTGATAATAATTCAATTAAGAAGTTAAGTTAACTAATTAATTAGTATAGGATATGATGATCCATCCGTAGTCTTGATCCTGATGAATTCTTTTAGGCAAAAATGTTCAAACGTTTACGATGGAAAGAAATGTCATTTATAACAGCATCCAAGAATTAAGTGCACATAGGATAATAAGTTCGACTTGTCGTCAGATATTGTTCCATGATTGTTCAACGAATATTCATATATCGTGTATGGACGTTAGACGAAGTTCCAATGTCAATATGTCTTTTAGTTCAATTCTGTGATGCATATAGTGTTTATAAAGTTTAAATTGAAGGCAAGGTTAGTTCTCTTATAGTTGATACTTCGTTCAATCCAATGTAGTTCTGATTGATGTAGTTTAAGAGTGTCAATGTTGATTATTCGTCGTCAATAGGATTACGTGACAATGCATCTGCCACACAATTTTCAGTGCCAGGTATGTGTTCAATGGAGAACTCGAATGGCTGTAGGATGATTGAATATCTGGCAAGTTTCTGGCTTGTATGATTTGATCGACGCAAGGATGCTACAGCACGTTGGTCCGTCTGTATGGTGAAGGGAGCACCAAGCAAGAACTTTTCAAGTTTGGTTATTGCCCAGATCACAGATAAAAGTTCCTTGTCGACTGTTGAATACTTTGTTTCTGCCGGCTTCAGCTTTCTTGAAATATATAAGGTGGGATGTAGAATGCCATCATGGTTCTGGAGCAGGCATGCACCAATGCCGTAGTTACTAGCATCTGTTCGTAAGAAAAATCTTTTGGAAGCATCGGGAAGTCTTAAAATTGGTTCATGCGAGAACAAATTTATAATTTTGTTGAAAGTTTCATTGCATGTACCAGTCCATGTCACCTTCACCGGCATATCTTTTTTTAACAATGAAGACAATACAGCCGTGATGGATGACAAGTTTGGTATGAATCTACTGTAATATTGAACAAGTCCTAACAAACTCCTGACCTGTTTCTTCGTCTGAGGAACTGCTATGTTTAGAATTTTGGAGACTGTACTAGGTAACGTTCGGATATATCCCGATCCAATGATATGTCCCAAAAAGGTTATCTCATTACACGCGATTTGCACCTTTGTAGGTTTAGCAGTTAGATGATAATTCCTTAGAGTGTCAAAAACATATCTAAGTCCCGAAACATGTTCCTCAAACGACGAACTAAACAAGCATATGTCGTCAATATATGTAATAACGTCTGGTCTACCTGATAAAATTTGTCGCATCAGGCGAATGAAGGTAGCTGGCGCATTAACAAGCCCAAAAGGCATCACATTCCACTGGTATAGACCTTGTGGAGTGGAAAATGCGGTGTAGTACTTAGCCTTTTCGGTCAGTGGTATCTGCCAATAACCTTTAGTTAAGTCTATCTTACTAAATATAGTTGCGTTGGATAGACGTGGCAGTAAGTCGTCGATAAGTGGATGTGGTTCGCTGTCAACTATAGTCTTAGCATTTAATTTTCTATAATCAACACATAGTCTGATGTTATTGTCCTTCTTCCGGACAATCACTAATGGAGAAGAGAATGGCGAATTACTAGTCTCAATGATTCCCAGAGACAACATCTGTTCAAGTTCCTTAGTAGTTTTAGCAAGGAAATGTAAAGGAACAGAATAGGGATGTACACGAATAGGTGTATCATCATTGAGAGTAATGTCATGACTGATAGCCGATGTGCGACCCGGGACGTCGGTCAACACATCTGGATAAGATTGTAATAGATTAGCAATCTGTAGACGCTGTTGCGGTGTAACCGTTGAAGAGATGGTTACATCCCGCCAAGATTCAGTAGGTTGAACTACTGGTACAGGTAACGGTAACTGTACCTCAGGAAAAGAAGATTCTTCTTCCTGGATGACAGATAAGTTAGAATAATGACAAGTGGATACTGTGTTGTCATCTAGTTCATGAAAAATTGACTGTAAGTGTTCAGGACGTGTATGAAATTGCTTGAGCATGTTAATATGAAATATCTTTTTGTGTCCCTTGATATCTAAGACGTAATCAACGTCGGAAATTTTATCAATGACTTTGTAAGGACCATTCCAAGATATCAATAATTTATTGTTATTGTGAGGAAGTAACACATAAGCCTCGTCGCCTGGGAATAATTGGCGTAATCGTCGAGACCTATTTTGTAGAGATCGAGCCTTAGCTTTTGCAGCCTCAGAAGAAGCTGTTGCCAACTGGCAAGACTCAATAATGTTCTTCCGAAGATTAATCACGTACTCGTAAGATGACTGAGTGTCCTGAGTCATCTCCTCGTCAATTAATAAGTCTTTTATTAGTCCCATAGGACCTCTTGGGGGAGCACCAAAAACTAATTCAAAGGGAGAGAAGCCAGTTTGTTCATGCGGTACCTCCCGATAAGCAAATAGAACAGCTGGGAGTGCTCTGTCCCAGTCATGAGGGTGCTTAGCAGTAACCTTATGTAGTAGTTGTTTAAGTGTACGGTTAAGTCTTTCAACCGCACCATTACTCATCGGATGATAAATACTACTTAAATTCCTATCAATGTCCCAAGTTTTCATGACTTCCTTCATGGTGTCAGATATAAACTGTGACCCATGGTCTGATAAAAGTTTTCTAGGAAACCCTATTCTAGAAAAGATGAGATGTAGTGCATCAGCTACATCTGTGGTAGTGGTGGTCTTTAATGGGATAGCTTCTGGCCATCGTGTGCACAAATCAATGCACGTAAGGACGAATCTATGTCCTCTGGCCGATGGTAGCAATGGACCAATAATGTCTATTGCCATCTTGTCAAAAGGTCTCACTGAGATATCGCAAGCCTGAATAGGCGCCGTGTGAAAAGCTCCACGTGCTTTCACTTCTTGGCATGTAGTACAGGAACGTACATACTGCGAAATATCTCTTGACACCCCTGGCCAAAAGAATGAAGACAGTACTCGAGATCGTGTTCGAGTATATCCCATATGTCCAGCACAATGTGAGTCATGTGCATGTTGAAGAATGTACCGTCTAAAAGTATATGGGACCATAACTTGTTGTTTCATTTGTGATTTGTCATTAAAACATCTAATCAATATGTCATTTTTAATAACAAAACAATGTTTGTTATTATTACCTGAGGATAGATTGTCAACTTTATCAACCAACTTAAAAATTTTTTTTAAAGATTTATCCTCTTTTTGTTTGGTTGCAAATGTTTCCCTGTCAATAGGTGAATTGACTACAAATTCCTCTTGGTTGTCTGCATCCATTTTATTATCATCAACTTTCTCCATGAGTTGAGTCTGCGCTCTAGTCGTCACGGCGTTTCCAGTGCATAGGTTATGTTTCTCCCATTCTATAATCTCATCTGGAGTACAATCTTTACTGCCGTGTATACGACCAACCATCAAATCAGCTATAGGCTTTTTTAGCATACATACTTTTACGTTCCCTGTGAAAAAGGAGTGTTAACATGAATAATAGCTGTGGGGTAAAACTCTATTGTTCCACCAAAAGTCATGCAACGGACATATTCCCCTGTTGCACAGCTAGGATGTACCAGCGACTGTCGTACACCAATCGTTGTGGATCCCGAATCCCTCAACACTGAGACGACGGATCCATTAACTAATCCCCTGTTAAAAATTAGTAGGCCTGTTCCATCGTTGACTGCAAGACCTACCTGTGGTATAATATGTCCGCAGTTAAGCACTGTTTCTTTCGCCTTCTGAAAAATAAGATTGCATTGCTGGCAACTATTTGCCACATTATAATTAATAGCAAAACATGCAGCAGAAGACTGTGTTGTATTATTGTCAAGTGGGACCTGAGCTATAGGGGTAGTATTATTTGTAACTGCCGCCCCTGTATTATGGTTGTAATGAGATGATCCCCGAGAATGAGATCGATTCCGAGTATAATTGTTAGAATTATCTCGTCGTCCTCTATAGTAACTATTATCTCGATGTCTCGAGCCATGATTATTACCATTCCAGTTATTATTATTATTGGGAGTATGTGATCGATTATAATGAGTGTTATGTTGACCATTGTGGTAGTTTGTTTGAGGTGAATAATTTCTATCTCGTGATCTACCTCTGTTGAACTCATTTTTATTGTTGAAATCATTATTATGTCCCTTCTGAAAGTTAACATTGTGATTTCTTTGGAACCTGCTTCTGTCTACACTGTGATGTCTTTGTTTGTTATTGTGATTGTAGGCCATATTAGACGCCACAGGTAGAGGTTCTCTTAATGAGGAGTTAGAAATGGTTGCATTCGGATGTGCCGAACAGTAGTTTAAAGAAATTTTTTCTAACTCATCCATAGTACCTGGTTTACGCTCCTGCAAATATGCAAAAAATGGCTGGCTAACCGAAGATAATACCTTATCCCGTAGTAGTAAATCAACTAATTTGTCGTATGATTTGTTGACTTCTGCCAGTTCAACCCATCTATTAAATGTATTGCGTATGTTCGCAATGAATCCTGCAAAATCCCTTGGAGATTCAGGTAAAATTCCCTTAAATTTCAACCTACAGTGTTCCTCGTCCAGGTGAAACCTTCGTAAAAGCAAGGACTTAATAGCACCGTAGTTATTAGCTATTGATGGGTCAGCATTTTGAGAAGCTGTCAATGGTTCTCCAACCAAGAATTCATTTAACTTGAGTACCCATGACTCTTCAGGCAAATGGTTAGATTTGCAAGTCTGTTCAAAACGTGCCAGGAACGATGAAAGGTCGTCGACGTTCAAGTTGAAAATGGGTAATTTAAAGTTGTAGAAATGTTTAGGTTGGCTGGATGATGATCCATTTTGTGCGTTATTATTCTGGTTTGCATCAGCACTTTGTGCTTGTAATCTTGCTGTCTCCAATTTAATACGCGCCAATTCCATTTCTTGTTGTAAAATAATTTCCTCTCGTTTCAATTTATTCTCTTCTTCCTGTCTGGCGATTGTTCTTTGCTCTTCTCTTTCACGTTGAGCAATCTCTCTCAGTCTATTTTCCTTGGCAATTTGCTTCATCTCAAGTTCTGCTTCCTCTTTCTTTAATGCAGTTCTCTCTTCCTCTTTCTTTAATGCAGCTTTTTTCTCTTCTTCCTCTTTCTTTAATGCAGCTTTTTCTCTTCTTCCTTCTTCCTCTTTCTTTAATGCAGCTTTTTCTCTTCTTCTTTTCTTTCATATTTTTCCAGTTCTGATTCAGCAAACTGACGAAGTTCTTGAGATTTATAACCATATTCACGACCAATCTTAACGAAATGGTCTATAGTAAGCATTTTGACTTTTATCTGTAAGTAATTATTGATAATTACTGATTAAAATAGTCAATAGTAGCTTCAGAGTAATTATTATACTTACTCAACTTAGAAATATTCAATATAAGTAATCACAATAGTACTGAACTTAATGTCTAAGTTCAACTAATAGACAATATTTTGTAACAATATTGTATCTAAATAATACTATATCATAAATAGTTATGATATCTGTTAAATATAATGTAATTATATCACACAATTAATCTCAATATCCAATAATGTTGGGTATAATTCCTAGTAATTATATTGTTCAATGTACTAAGTCACTCTCTTAGTACCAGAAAAGTATATTAAATAATATACAATGGGTCTATTACCTCAAAGGTAGCTATAAGATTATTTTATTTTGTCAATATATATATTATATTATTATGCCCTAGGCATCTATGATAAATTGTAGTGCTACTTTCTTGGACTATCACTGCATAATTATGCAATGTCCCATATTAACCTTAATTATCAGAAAAAATTAATTAAATTAAATTACAAGTGTATTATTGCATATAATAGCATATTATTAATGTAATATTAATATATATCATGAGGACAAACAAAACAATGATGCAACTAAAGGGTACAAACAATGTCAAGACGCAAACAAGACATTTTCACAATTAAAATGAATTTATGAACTAAATAAAATAAGCGGAAATGTCACAGACCAAATGAAGGGCAAG
Organism: Oreohelix idahoensis; assembly: GCA_024509875.1. Lineage (NCBI taxonomy): Eukaryota > Metazoa > Mollusca > Gastropoda > Stylommatophora > Oreohelicidae > Oreohelix > Oreohelix idahoensis. The sequence continues at coordinate 177,087 of JAMPIV010015718.1, read as the reverse complement.
GTCTGACCGGAGGTCAACTGAATATTCAAGGTACACACAAAAAAAAAATGACTGCGAAAAATGATGACGTCACAGGACTCATAACGGACGAAAATTTAACAATCATAAAATAAATGATAGTCAGAGGAGACTGGACGAAATAGTAACGAACATGGTACAGAACTGAATAAAATTATTAACTGAGTACGAATAAAATACACCAATTATCTACGGGACAGTACAGCTAACGCAAAATCGTCAAACGACAGCAGATTTGGACAACAAGTCCAATGTCAAACCTCAATGGGGTTTCCAAAGGTGCGATCGTTTAACTGCCCTAAGAAACGACCGAAATCAATTCAGGCATCGTGAGAGCCACAGAATCTAATTTCGGTTCATCCTCCCTACCTCCCACGAATTAACAACACATTAAGACAACAAAAATTACATTAAACATAGATAAAAACATGCCGATGTAGGCAGAGGACAATGGACTTAGTTAGCACTGTTTGCAATACCAACAGTTAAACACCTAGATTTATCTTTACCGTTGCTTCGATCAGTGCTAGCGGTCGTCAACAGCTAGGCTAAAGCCCCTGACTGTCTGCTCCTATAGTCCATATCATGTGTTGGCTTCAAATGGCTTATGTTTTCTTTGGTTAGACTTAGAAACGGCTGGTTTCTTCGACAGATCACCTACACGATTTTCAGTGACGTCACGTTGTTAGGTATTATAATGAGTACTGCGTCACGTCAGCCTCGTACTGGTCATGTGATCGAAACTTGATCGTAAACATTTCATTCGAAAGTCATGAAGAAATTTTTTTGTCGTCCCCAGACACCGGACACCACTGTTGCGTGGTGGTTTGCTCTGAACAATGTTCCATGTGTTATGAATAAAACAATTATAAAATTCTGGCCATTGTTTTCTTCCTTGATATGTTAGTTTTAGTGCATCGTGCCTTTGATGGAAGATTAAGCGAATGCTGGGGTGGAAGATTCCAAACAATACTTGAACTTTGGAATACGATTGATTTGATAAGTCATTTCATTGAGTCCGTACATTTAATTCACATGTACACATTTCAAATAGGGACAGAACATGAGTCATGCATAAATTAATCAATGGCGTAGACTGCTGTTTTACGTGTCAATGTCCGTTTAAGGATACAGAGCAGTAATTGTCGTCAGAACATCACAGCTATATGCACGCGCAGCTAGACATGGCTACCTGCCGACAGTGAGACTGCGAGTCTGAATATATTCATACGAATTTGACGATTATTCTTCTCCTTCTGAGAATTCTAGTTAAAATACTAACCTCCATAAATTTCCCTCTCATAAAGAGTTCTAGGACTGACCCTGGTCCATCAAAAAATACACATATAAATGGCTATATCATGCCATTGCATTGGAAGGTTAGAACAACGCAGCTATTCAGCTTGGCGGTCAAGTAACAAAGGGTAGCGTTTCTTAGTTACCGACTGTGTCCTAAACAACGCTATACACGTCATGATCGATCGTGCATGGAGCGTTCAAAATTGAAACCTCTATCGCAATATATTAAATGCCTTAACCTCTTACAATTGCACGTCTGATAACCTTTAGCAGACGGCGTTAATATCATATACCGTAACATGGCGTGACGGTTTAACTCAAGAGGGGGTTACTCTCTCTTCTACCGTTAATTATATATGTTCTTTTCATCTCTTGTTCAACTGGCACTTGTCGGAGTTTCACAATGGGGACCTTCTTGTCTAGTAAATTCTAGCATCAATTTATGAAAGTCTAGGAAATATGTTCAACCAGAGCAAGCTACCAGCCAAAATATGGCTCGAAATAATTGCGTAGTGCACTTATTGCTGTATGCCTTAATGACAACACTAATCTTCCGGTGGTCATTTATCTTTATGCATGTTTATGACGCTATACGGGAACGCGTCAAATATGGCACCAGGAAAGATGAACAAAAGCCAGTGAACTGAGATGTGACTAATTAATTAACAATTGTTTTATTACAACATGTTTTGCAAATGTGTGGACTTGTTGTAAATCTTGCCTTAGTACGTCTTCTCCAAAAAAACCTTCTATGACTCCGTTTACAAAACTGTATGTAGTGTGCATCGACCTGAGCGACTAAATCAGCCGTGTAACTACATAATGTAACAAACTCTTTTCATTACGTACTTCTAATTCTAAATGTAAGATACTTAATCATGCTCAGCGAAATGTAGATTGGGAAAGTTATTAAAAATGGAAACAAAATGTTGGTCGTTTCAAAACATGCGATATTCAGTCCTACACATTAAAAAACGCGCAATGAAAAAGTTTGTATATTGTTGTCAAAAGATGTAATTTTGTAAGGACTAGAAGACTGTTAGTATTAATACTTATAGCAATTTATTTGTTTACTTTTTTATATGATGATTCTGTGGATGCTGGCAGGCAAAGCCATGTTGATATGTAAGATTACTGGATGTACTTTACAAAACTGATAAGTGAGGCTTGGTAAACGACAAGATACCGATGTTGGAGATGAACAAGAACATGGTAAACAATATTCATCGAGGTGATTGGTTTCAAATGCTGGGTGTTGAAGATTTTTTCTTCTTAAATTTTGAGACCATTGGAGATCTTTTTTGGTCTTAATGAACTTGAGAATATACTCAATAACGTGATTATCATAATTCATGACATCTGTTTATGTCTCCGCAACGAGTGACAAAATGCAAAAAGTAGATCGTGTGTGATCTGGAAATGTTTGACCAGAGTGACCAATTTAATGTGTTTCACAACCCATACACTATGGTAACCAAAAGGACATACGAAATTGTTTATATTATAAGCCCATGGTTGAGAAAATTGTGCTTGACAAAAGGATAAATCTACCTCATGAGTTATGTTTTGTGTCCATGGAAGGGTTACCTGTATCGCAAAATATTCCCAAGTAACCAGGTTCACACCCAGCACAGTGCCCAGAACTAACTTCACAGTCGCCGCCAAGACAATTATCAGAACATCGAGATGAGCAGTTACTTCCATAGAATCCTCGAGAACATACATGGTTACATGAACCGGTGATGCTATTACACGTACCGTTACATAGGCAATTGTGTTCACAGTTTAATCCAAAAGTGTTGCTCGGGCACATCCTGTCTGTGACACACACAAAAAATGGATAATTTTCTGTCAGGTGAATAGTTAAAAGCTTCGATACAGTTTTCTAATTATGGACACTATTTTCGTAACAGACCATTTAAAACATAACGTGATTGTAAGACAAATTTCAAACTGTGAGTATAGAACAAGTCAGCAAACATACTACTTAAATTTTTGGTCACATATAAAGTAAGAGTAAAAATGAAAGTTTTAAATGTACAGAAAAACTGCAATAAAGACGACGAACAATCACGATAAAAACACGGCAAAAAAAACATAAAGAAAATGGCATGACGGTCTTCTGTTGGGCGGTCTAGACTGGAGAACGGAAGCAGAAAAAGGAGAAGGAAAGGAATCTGGACAAACAAAGAAGACGCAGAAGATACAAAGAATTAAAATGACAAAGAGACAGGAAGCACAAGAGAAGCTGACAGAAAACAAAAACAACAAGATGAAGTATAGGAAGGAGCTAGTAATAGAAAAGTAAACATTTGAAAATAAGGAAACGAGAAGACAATTGAGAAGAAACGGAAATGAAATAAGTTGATAAACACTTGAAAATAGCAGCAAGAGAAACTGGTTGACTGAAAAACCAAAATATAGAAGAAGAAAACAAAAATATAATATAATTAATGACGACTACATTGATGGACTACATGTCTACGGACTTCAGTCCATAGAAAGAGATTAACAGTCCATAGATAGACAACTGTGAGATGAACCAGCACATTTAAGACAAACAGAATGTATATAGACCAGACTGTCACACTGAAAATAATAGGTGAACAAAGTCTGCAACTTAATTAGCCTCTTTACATTGGATTTGTCGACACGTGACAATTTTTACAAAGTGTTACTCTGGCAATTAATGACATATTATGAGGTCGCTTATTGATCTTTAACCTTGTTAAGTCCGTTTTACGCGTGGGAGTTAAGTGTGTGAGACTTTACCAAGCCAGTCTATTTTTGATAGACACACATGTGAGCGCATCTGATATAGATGTACTTTGTTTAAATAGTTATGAATTATTTACTGCATCATCTTTGAATGCAGATGACGCACTTTTGTTGCGTTGATTTGTTGCTATAGAAATCCTACCCTTGAGGCATCGTAAGATTTCGGTCCTCGTTGATGGACGCATATTTTCTGGTGTTCTGTCTCTAAAGTAAAGAGAGGAGCCATACTTACGTATATATATATATATATATATATATATATATATATATATATATATATATATATATATATATATATATATATATATATATATATATATATTGTAAATATGATCATATGACATGCTGGGTTCATCATAAATGATAACTAAGAGAATTATGCCTTTCTACCACCACGTATCTTCTTGTTGGCTATAGATATGGTTATAAAAATATCGACATTAACCAATAGAAAAGGAATCAAGTAGACTAAAAAAGCCTGAAGATCTAGATTTTGCCTTCGAACATGCTATTATGTCCCATATCTGTAGCAAGATGCAAGACTTTATGAAAATACGTGATGAGAGATCACGGCATATGGGTCTGTCAAGACGCGGTGACACGACATGAAGGAAGAATAAATGCAATATTCGATAATAGGTTGTTCTAGAAGAACGTTTCCTCCAAGATATAGAATCATACACATATTATGGCAGCTCCACACACACATTCTGACAGTAGTGCATGTATCTTGTCAGTGTGTATTGTCTGTCCTACTCTGTACTCTGCGTCAGAAGATAAAGACGAGTCCCACGAGAATCTAGCAGCCGTCATCAAAAGCACACCTATGCAAGAGCAGCTTTTTCTTCTTGGTGACTTTAACATTAGAGTGGATGTCTATAATGTTTCATGGCCTTCATGTCTGGGCAGGTTTGGTATTGGCAAGAAACAAATGTATGATGGTATATAGAAAGCACTTGGTCAGCAAAAAAGCAAGATGGCAGCACTAAAAACTATCAGCGGAGAGAAGCTAACCGATAAGCGTAAGCAGATGGATAGGTGAGCCGAGCACTACTCTGAGCTTTACGCTAGAGAAAATATCGTTACGCCTGCAGCCCTTGATGCTGTCAAATGTCTGCCAAATATGGAGGAGCTTGGATGTCGAACCAAAATTAGAGGAACTCAGCAAGGCCATTGATAGCTTGGCCTGTGGCAAAGCACCAGGCAGTGATGGGATTCCTCCTGATTTAATCAAATGCTGTAAGAGCACGCTGTTACATCCACTACATAGGGTGGTGTGACAGTTCTGGGAAGAGACAACTATTCATCAAATTTTCGAGATGTCAAGAGTATAACACTATAAAATTAAAGGAGACAGAAGTGATTACAATAAATACAGAGGCATTTCTCTTCTTAGTATTATTGATAAGGGTTTTGCCAGAGTCATCTTAATGCAACTACATCTTTTAGCTGAGAGCATATATCCAGAGTCACAGTGTGGATTCCGAACGGGTAAATCAACAACAGACAGGATCTTTTTTCTCCGCCACCTTCAGGAAAAATCAAGAGAGCAGAAAAGGCCTGTAAATATCACATTTATAGACCTCACAAAGGCATTTGACCCGCTTAATGGGGATTGACTCTTCAATCCTCCTGAAAATAGGCTGCTCCCTAAATTGCTGGAAAAAATAAAGTCATTCCATGAAGATATGAAGAAAACTGTGCTATTTACGGGAAGCACATCATAGCCCTTGACATACGCAGTGGGGTTAAACACGGCTGCGTTTTGGCTCTAACTCTCTTCGAGATCTTACTTGCCTTACTCTTGAAACATGCATTCAGAGATGTCACTGAAGGAATAAGCCTTCACACTATGTCAGATGGCCGTCTGTTTAATCTCACAAGGCTGAAGGCAAGAACAAAAACCAGAAGGGTCAATAAGAGATTGTTGTTCGCTGATGACGGTGCAGTCGTCGCTCAAATCCAACAAGAGCTTCAGAGCTTGATGAATCACTTCATACAAGCATGCAAGGACTTTGTCCTCACAATAAGTGTAAAACAAAAACAAATATGCTGAGACAGGATGTGGGCGCAGCTGTAGTTATCACTATCGATGACTGTGAATTGGCAGTGGTGCACCACTTCACATACCTGGAGTTCACTGTGGCAAAGTGTAACAATACCGGGGGCATTATTTACATTTGCAAGATGGTAGGGACAAAATCTGTGTTAGGACCGCGCAGTAAATAATTCATTAAAACTTAATCAACGGATTGACAGAAGGCTATTCTACTTCATCAAGTCATAGAGGAAGAGTAGACCCAGGTGTGGTTATAGCCAGGAAGACAATGTCTTTTATAATTTTGGGCATATGATCACGTAAGTGGGTCAAACATTTCGGAAAATGATGAAAAGTTTGGTTTTAAAATTCATTGAAAAAGGAGGGACAGACGGATCTCGGAAAGATTGATATGGAAGGAAAGCCACAGGTTGTCCGAGTAAAACGAGATGTCAATAGGCAATAGCTTTGGTACGAAATGAGAACGACTAGTTATCTGTTTAAAACCTAACACAGATGACCAAACCGAAGTGAAATACCAGAAATACTTTGGACCGTGGTCGCTTGAAGGCATAGCCAATCAGCGCGGAGTCTTGGATTCACGCAAGATGGCCGACCAAGAGAATAAATATGCGGGTAGTTGGAAGTGGCCTGTTTTTGCCAGAAGTAGTCCTGTTAGTTATTTCTGAGAAGACCAGAGGATTTCGGTCATACATATAGACATAAGCCAGAAGTGAGAACTCAAGTATTATCCTGCATAGCGACACGGAGCACTAAAGCTGGTCTACCTGGTTGTGCTGGTATCCCTAATACATGGGAAGATCAGCCGAGTCTATATAGTTGTGTGGAGCCCACCAACATTGTCAACCATAATTTAAGGAGCACTCAGTTAAGTGCAGAAACAGAAGAACATTAGATCAATTTATGTGTGAAGAGTCAAGTCATATGAAGAAAAAGACGTTAACGTTTTGTCAGAAAAGCAGAGACATTGTAATTCAGTTAAAGTAAACACTATAATATCACAGTGATTTCTCTGGATATTGTGTAAACAGAAAATTCATATCCATGTAGCATCTCCATCAATTCCAAGAACAGAAGAAAAGAGAATAATTATAAATAAATTGAATTTAATTGTAACTTGGATTTTGTACATTTCATAAAGTTAACATTGAGTTCAGTTTGAATTTCAGTGTTAGTTAACGCATTTTAGCTGATGCGGGTCTTTATATTAGATTATAGTGAGTAATACTTCTACTCAGGCCAAGTTCACATATAGGGGTATGTAGATAGACTCCGCACACAACCATTCTCCACCAACAATGAATAATCTCACCACGAAGGCCAGGCTGGACAAATGAATACAAAAATTATTCTATCAAACGATGCTCCACAAATCTCATCAGGAAAGCCATTATATACATTGGAAGTATATACAAATGCAGTCATCAAAATAGCTCAGTATCGTCTGTCGCTATAACGGTGTCCTCAACACGTTTTCACCATTTTAATTTACTGACGGTCTCTACATAATAAGAATTCTGTTCATATATAAACTAGCATCATCACCCGGAGGTGTATGGATGATCTAGTGGTCGAACATCATAGGAATATAACGTGAAGTAGATATAATTCTCAGAAGCTCAAAACCACACGTCCACCTGCCTCAAAAACACACTGATAAGTTCCTAGCAAACAATCGTAGATTTCTGCTGTTAGCAACTCTGCTACTCTACCCCGAGGCAATGACGTAACTTCTTGTTACCAAGGACTACCGGTGATAAACAAATATGAAGCCTAGTCGAACCATTTTGATATCGACAAACATGTTATGAATTTTAATCATAACACATAAAATAGTCAATACAAGAAGACACTTGTTGAGAACAGAACTGTTGTAAGGGACGTAAATCTGAGTATGTTAGTAGTCAAGATAGAGTATGAGTTGGAGCACTTGTTTGCTTGTTGGCTATTGAATTGTTTTGAAAATATTTCGTGGTAGTTTCGAGAGATAGATTACAGATAGCGTGGAAAAACGCTGATCATCTCAAGTAGTGAGATATATATTTATTCTGTATTGTTTTGAGCGGGGTGAGAATAGCTCGCGGCTAGCCCGCAGATGATTGATTGACTGAGTTGTGTTGACAGTGAGGAAGTCTCGTGACTGCTTTTGAGCGGAACGAGTGTGTTATCTGAGGAGAGTGTTCTGGGCGTTTGACCGGGGAGGTCAAGACAGTGTTTTTGGGAAGTGTGAAATGCCTGCGCAGTGCTGAAGTTAAAATGTCGACGGATTTTTCGCTGTGGGTACAGCGTAGTATAAAACTGCAGTTTGGATTATTGTGAAAATGTTTATGAGGCCAAGATTTTGTGTAGGCCATTTTGATAACTGCAGTGTGCAGTCCTTAACTCATTCATTCCAGAGTTATTTTGCACGCTGTGCCAGACTTTTTTTGTGGGCAGAATTTTATAGAGTGAAGTGTTCATCTTTCAGTCTAAATTTGTTTGTGGATTTTTCTTTGAACATGTACTTATTATATACCAAACTGTAGGGAAATTGATAGAGAATTCAAATATATAATGTCTTTGGTAGTGTTAACACAAGTATGTTCGGTATACTTAAAACATTTTGCATGTAAAATTAAAAAAACGCTAAAATGTTGACTGTAGAATACGATCTTACCAAAGACAAATTACTGTTGTAGACAATAAAACTTTCTTTTTAGTCTTCAAACATCAAGTTAATCCATATACAAGTAAAAAAAAACATGCTTATGGCCACAATTAGTACATTTAGTGTTATTCACACCAGTTTTTCCGTGGTCCTTTGTAAGAATAATATAAATTATGCAATCGTGCATTACGTAATTTTCAAACAAATAAATAAGAATAACGTCATATAAAAACTTTTTTACTCTTGTTTAATGTTTTAATTGTATCCCTAGCTTCATCTTCTACCAAGAAATAGTGATTAGATGTTACGGTAGGTCTAGTTTTGTTGCTTTTTGATCGGCAAAAATACGACTACGCCCACTCATCAACTAAACCTAATGTGTCTAGCTTTTCTGCAAAGAATCCGTATTTTGACAACAAACTGTGACTACCAAACAATCATCATCAATGTCAGCAATGTTTCAAAGTAGTTTGACACATTTATTTGCTTAGGAGACTTAGAAAATGTAAATATAAAGCGAGACATATTTCTCTAGCAATAACAACGAAAAACGCAAACACGCAAATCTTCACAAAAATTGTGATAATAACATCAAAACACGCACATGTACTGATTAACTACAGTCAAATTAGTTGTTTAGATAGTAGCGGAAGTCATTCTACGAGTTTTAATATATGAACTGCATTAAACGGACGATTTTTAAGGTTTATGCGTGATAAACTAAAAACCACGCTGTGAGCGTTGCTGTGGCACGGCGCGTTGAATTTTGCAACGCTCAGAGCGTTGGTCTGGAGTCAAAGAGTTAAAGGCCATTATTTCATGTGAGAGGATAGTAGTTGAAGATTTTGTGTAGGCCATTTTGATAACTGCAGTGTGCAGTCCTTAAAGGCCATTGTTTTCCTGTGAGTGAATTACTTAAAGGCCATTTATTTCCTGTGAGAGGATAGTTGTTGATGAATATATATATAGGCCATTATTTCCTGTGAGAGGATAGTTATTGATGAATTATATAAAGGCCATTATCTCCTGTGAGAGGATTGTTATTGATGATACTTTGTAGCGCTGATGAATTATATAAAGGCCATTGTTTCTTGTGAGAGGATAGTTGTTGAGGAAGAGATAGCGCTGAGTTATTCATGATACTTTATAGCGCTGATATCATTGTAACTGCCGAGTGTGCAGTCCTTATAGTGTTAAGATATATCTCGTGTTATGCTGTGAACTGTATCCTGACTATGTGCATTTTATATCAAAGCATGACCATAAATAGCCTGTGTGGCGAGATCTATGTCGTCAAACAGGTTGAATTCATAACAGTATCTCGTGTGTAGCAGTGGTATGTAGTAGCACTAATCCTCATTAGTAACAAGACGTATTAGTAACAGGGATCTTCATGATTAACAATAAAAGTAATTGTAATTATACCTATTTAGTAATACTACCTCCGCAAGCAATTACCATATAGCGTTGTATCAGTGTTGTGATGTGAATAAACCCGTATTAAATGTCACCAGTCGTTTACAACCATCCATGACTCTTGTGTACGTACCTGTGGTGTAAACGACTAAACCAACACACTCACTCAATATTCCAGACGTGACAGTAGTAACACATATTTATTACTAGCCTATGGGGCGATGATGTAGACTTGAACACACATACCTATTGTATTCATAACCGTATTGTATCAGTGGTGGACCATTCCAAGCTGGAACGAATACACGATATTCGCGTGACAAGAGTTTGAGTGAACTTTGACCTATTTATTGGATCTGCCTGTGTGGCGCATTCAAGGAAACCAAACGTGTCAGTAACTTAACATATTTAGGAATAGCCCTGTGTGGGCGTGGCCTGTAATACAGAACCCTTTAGCAACGTATCACTAAATATTTAGCCTGAGTGGCGTTAGTATAGAAGAGACAGACATCACATATGAGAGTTGTACCAGTGTGCCTCAAGAAACTCTTGTGAAGTATCGAATGAGTATACAGTAACGATCGGACGGTATCATTTGGTGGGTTCCAGTAATTATAGGACCGGATACTAATGCCATATTCGCAAATAAAGGAATTTATTACTCAAGATTATGAGATGTCATGATATACAGTGGCGTCTGTATACAAGTTCAAGTATATAGAGGCGGATACCCAAATAAGGTCAATCCTTCTACAAGTGTGCCGCAGTACAAGCGTGGCAATGTTACCTTTTTTCAGTCCTAGAGTACCAGTTCAAGTAAACGTCAGACAGTATGAACGAGCGGTGTACCTCCTTTCAACGAAATTGACAGACGGTGACCCATTTCCTGTTTTCCTGTGCGATGTGCAAGCACGTGGTGTGCTGAATCGAGGACCTGAGGGAAAAGGTGTCAAGTTCCAATGCCTTTCTGTGGTCGATTGTTTTACCATTGAACTTTGTGATATCCAGGGTGTTTGCGGAAAGGAACGTGATTGTTTTCATTCAAGATAAGTGGTTTTCGTTGTTGTGTGAACTGTGTCGCCTTTACTATGTCAACGAGCCTTCCTATGCTTATTCTGTTGATAACTGTTGTTTTGTTGTCTAGGTCTATACTGACAGATTATTAGGATTTAATGCATAAGTATTGATGTGTCGTAGATTTCCGATAGGAGAATTAAGACTAGGTTTGGTCCCTTCTGAATAGGTTTGAATAGGTGATAGACTCAGTGAGAGTTAGTGAAAGGTAATAGAATTTCCACACACGTGAGATGATAGATTTGATATAGTGGCTGTCTCTGAAAGCGAAAAGAATTCTTCTCTCTCTCACCTATCTTCTACAACAGTTGTTACAGCGTCAGACAGACTACACCAATATACATATTACGTATATTTCTATCACTCACAGGCACGCACATACACGTGACGACAGGTAAACACACAGACGTGGGAAAACTATAACAATGATATATATATTATCTAGAACGAGCTGACCAAACACGATTATTTAGTTCAAGAGCGATTTTAATATCAGGAAAAATCGGCTCACAACATCAAAGAAAGTACATCAAGGAAAATACATATACACATAGTCATAAAAAATCAAGGAAATGTTGCAAGGATGATAGCCCCGTTATAGTGTTAACTCTAGGTTTAGCCCGGCCCCGTTAAGAGAACAGATGATGGCGCCCGAGTCACAGATACATAGGGTTTGAGTCTAAGAGTTTTTCTTTGTTTTATCTCGTAATTATATGCACAGAGTTTGAAAAAAAATCTGATTTAACCTAAGACAAAAACACAAGAACTCTAGCCTTAGCAACAAATTATGCAGATTGAAAAAAAAATTAGGACAGCAACAGGGTGTCAAAGATAAAATAGTGAAAAATATCACTCAAACCAGCGTACACTCATTCATTCCGCCATGGCTTCTCATACTGGTACTCACGACTTTGCTTGCTGCCTCTTGGAACACATTGATTTTAGATTTTCACACAGACTCAAAAAATGCAGTCTTCTGCCAAGAAGTCCCCAGTTCCAAAAGACGTATTTAACTTGGAGTCTCCGGGAACGACTACTTGGGTATGCAAATTTGTTCAAATGTCTGATTAAGTCACCTAACAATTATTCCAGGCGCGGGAGTTAGCAGAGCACAGTGTCAATAGCGTAGGTTTCTAAAAAATGATGAATGTCAGGTCGGTGCCTTCCCTCAGTATAGGATTCACTTTAGTCACACCACAGATTTGTCCACAAGATATAATCTAGTCGGGAAATGATTGTTAATATTCACGCCACCAGGCAGCAAATTATATAGAGTTTCTAGAAGAAATTAAGTGCTGGCTCCAAGGTCCAGTATTTATCATTACAGTCTTTGAAAACCCGTTATAGGGATATTAGTATTTCTGTCTAACTTGCACCGTCAGATCAGTGTTACTTGAGAAAACCCACGTGGTTCAAAATAAGGACTGTCTATTTCTTCACAAGTATGGAAACTACTACTAGGTGCTGGTAAAGTTAGGGTCACCCCAAAACTTTCACTGTGTGGAGGAAAAATAACACATATAATATAATAAACAGAATCTGTACTGGTTAAAACTTACATTTAAACTTGCAAGCAGAGAGCTTTGCTTATCATTTAAACTTCCCGTGACGTAAGTTATATTTAAAAATCAGCAATCCTCATAAATTAAGAACACGTGCGTATTCCGTCACCATTCATGAGGCTGGATTCTAGAGTTTATACGTTAGTTTAGAAAAATACACTCGACTGAGTATTAGCAGTTAAATTAAATTTATAAATAGCTACAATTGCCGTTATAAGCTAGAAATTTTAATTTTATTCTGCTTTCCACTGAATGCTTCCCTAGAAAATATAATAGCCTACCACTTTATTTCTCTTCTGCGCTAAAGAAATAGATTAAAATGAATTAAGCGATTTAACACTTTAACACTCACAAAATCTATATATCTATCATATTAATTACCTCAACCACAGAATTACAGGTAGTCGCACAACTTAAGAATAAAAATGCTGAAAATATTTCTGGAAGTCTAGAAGTTCGACAAATTGCCGAAACAAACTGAGATCTTCGCTAACAGCTATTCTGTTTACGAGCGACCTATCTACTGTGGAGTCTATGAGCGAGAATGAAATTAAAGTTTCAAACTTGGCCAATATCTTAAAATCAGACAAAGGGCCCAAACTTATTTCGCCAAGCGAAATTATCTCCCCTACTCCCAACATTTACGTCCGCTTAACGCGTGTCGTAACTGTCACCTACTGACCACGATGTACGCGTGTCAGTTTCAAATCCCAGACAGCCTGACTCCAATGCAGGGCAGTTTTCACACTACAGCTGACCATGGCCCAAGTGAGCGCCGTGTCAGTTTGGGATTTTCCAGACAAATGTCTGGATACTGACCGGTGCAGATGTAAAGTATCACACCTCACCGGGACTAATGCCGAGAAGAAGCTCGCGCGCTCGGTGAGAATGTAGACGATTTGCTACGTCCTATGTTCAGCGAACCGACTTATCACGCCTTCTGACGCCCTGCAGCCCTGACATCTACGTAATATCGTCCTAGCGCGATTCTCAGTTTTGAGAAAGAAACAGGTAAAGTTTGCGAATTATATGAAAATAATATTCGCAAAACGAATGGATGAAAAATATACAGGAAAAATGAAATACAGAGATAATAAAAGAGAGAATTTGGGTGAAAGAATAGGAAGAAGATGTAGGAAATTAAATGAATATAAACCCTACGTGACAGAGCCTCCCCCCTTTAAGATATGGAAGCACTCCATGTCTACGTTATGGAGTTTAATTTCCTATAACCGTAGCTTCGGGGTGTCTGTCCTCTTCCCTCTCATCTTCCCCCTCCATCTCTGTCCAATTCCTACTCAAGTCCACTCCTCAAAGTTTCCTTCCCCTGGAATGTCTCCCATGCGCGCTTGAAAGAGCGTCGCCGCTTCTGACATTTTTGAAAGATTTCCTGTGATAGCGGTGGAATATCCCTGCCACTATCATCATCTTCGTCAGTTTTGGCGATCGTCAGGAGATGGTCGGAGGTTGGCACTGGTTTTTCCAAGTATCTCTTTAAGAGATTTAAATGGAAAACCTTCTCCTTTCCTTCAATAGAGATCTGGTAGTTAGCCTTAGAAATCTTTTTCAGGACGGTAAACGGCCCTTGCCATCCGATCTTCAGTTGGTTGTTCTCAGTAGGGAGTAACACCAAAACTTTCTCTCCTGCTTCCAGTTCTCTCTCTTCCGCGACTTTCCTGTATCGGTTAGCGTGCTTTGTGCGAGCTCGCTTAAAGTTAGTCGTTGCTAGGTCCCACCCTAGTTTCAACCTTTCCTTTAAAACCGACACATATTTACTTGCTGAGACGACTGTCTCATCCGCCTTCTCGTCTGTCAGAGACTGAAGTAAGGCTTCAAGCGGGCCCTTAATGGGTCTGCCGAATAAGAGTGTAGCTGGCGGAAATCCTGTGGAAGTATGAGGAGATTCTCTGTAGCCAAATAATGCTGCAGGAATACAGAGATCCCAATCTTCAGGTTTCACTTGTGCCAGCTTACTTAGCATCATGGTGAGGTTTCCATTAGCACGTTCCACGAGCCCATTTCCGGCCGGAGTATATGGCTTAGTGTGGATGTGCTGGGTCCTCAAGATCTTAACGATCTCATCCATCAACAGGTTTCGGTATGGAGATCCATTATCCGTCAACACTTGCTGAGGGAATCCCAACCGAGTGAAAATCTGCACGAGGGCTTCTGCGACATGCTTGGCATCTGCGCATGTTAGCGGGATAGCTTCTGCCCATAAAGTGCATGTATCGACTAAGGTCAGGATGAACCTGTTCCTTCTTTTAGTCCTTTCGAAAGGCCCTAAAATGTCGATCACAACCCGTTCGAATGGTGTTCCCATTATTGGCATTTCACCCATGTGGACTGGGGGTGCCCGTTGCTTGGGTGGCACACGTTGGCACTGGGCACAGGATTTGACATATCTGATAATATCAGTATTTACTCCTGGCCACCAATAATGAGTGGTTATACGTTGGTTTGTGGCGTTCTGTCCCATATGTCCGCTGAAGGGAAGAGAGTGCCCCATTTCTAGGATTTGGCTTCTGTACTGTTTCGGTACTAGGAGCTGGTTGTAACCTTGGTCAGGCTTGCCCGTTCTCCGATAAAGTACGCCATCCTCAGAAAAAATGTCCCCGTGCTGTTTGGGTTCCTTAGCCATGGGCAGTTTCCTAAAGCAGGGTGCCAAAGTAGGGTCCTTGTATTGCGCTTCTTTAAGTTCCATAGGTAACAAATTAGGCGCAGGCTCCCGTTCCTTCTTGGTTTGCCCTCTTGTAGTTACTGCTGCCACAATCGGCTCTTCCGGTTTCCCAATACACACGTATCTCCCGCCAAGTATGACTGGGTAGATGGGATCATCCATAACAGCCGCTTTGATCACACCTCTGACAAAGTCAGAGTGTATCTCCACCAATGCGATGGGAAGCGCTGTAGGTGCATCACTCTTACGAACTCCACAAAGTTTGACGGTCTCTCCTGTCTCTTGACCGGGTTTAACCAGGTTTCTGGCAACAATGCAATCGTAAGAAAGCCCCGTGTCAAATAAGCAAGAAGTTTGAGAACCGTTCAAAGTAACAGTACCTCGCGTTGAGGGTCTATCCCCAACAGGTTGGGAATCACTGTCAATAATTCCGCCTTGCGAGACTGTCAATAAGCATCCGATGCGTTTCGGCTCGGTGTGCTCGGTCTGATCATATGTCCCGTGCTCAGGGGTTCTCCCTTTGCCACCTTGTCCTTTCTGGCTACGCTGCCATGTAGGGCGGTCGGGTTGATCAGACTGTTTGGGGTGGTTGGGGTACTTGTTCTTGTAGAACTTGGATTTTTCAGGAGGGGGGTTTTGAGGTCCAGTTTCTCTGTGGTTGTTTTGGTTAGAAGCCTGAGAAGATTGCTCTAGGTTATGTTTTCGAAAATGCTCCTCTGTCGGTTTCCGCTTTGTGGCCGGTAGTTCAGCCAGCGCATTGTGATAACGCTCAGACTTTTCCAAAATGTCTTCAAGTTTTTCTGCCCCCTGCTCAGCGAGAAATCTCCGGGTATCAGCAGACAAAGTGTTCTTTATTTGTTCAGTTAGAACAAGTTCCTCAAGACCTTCATAGGTAGAGGGGAGCTGCGAAAGCTCAAGGCACTTTGTTAGATATCCCTTAAGACGAGATGAGAACTGGTGAAAAGTTTCAGAATTCTCTTTCCGGCTGTTGCGAAACAGTTGCAAAAACTTGCGAGCGTTCATTTCAAAGCGCTCCAGTAACGCTTTCTTCAACACATCGTAGTCGTCTTGTTGGCTACTTTCCAGCTTAGAATAAACATCATAAGCAGAACCTTTTAGGGCCTGGGAAAGTTTCATATTCCAACGCGACCTCTCTAACCCGTACAGAGTTGCAATTTTCTCAAATTTTTCTAACCATGTGTCAATCTTCTCATTTGGACAAGGAAAAGATTCAAGAGTGAAAGACATAGCATTTAGTTGAAGAGATTGAGTGTTAGCAGGGTCAGTTAAGGAAGAATGAGGAGAAGACTCTCCATTGCTGGAGGTAGAGGCAGCACCACGACTTTGGAATTCTAGAGTTTTAAGAGCCAACTCGTGCTGTCTCTGTTTCTCTTTTTCCTCATGCTGTCTTTCCTTCTCTCTTTCCTCATGCTGTCTCTCCTTCTCTCGTTCGTTCGCCCTGCGAATTTCCATTTCTTCCTCAATCTTCTTCTGCTGTAATAGACGGTCTGCTTCTTCTTTCCTCTCCGCATCATATCTCTCAAGTTCGTCCCTGACAAAAGCTTTCGCTTCGTCTCCGTACAAACCTTCCTCTCTCGCTTCGTCCCTGAGAAGCTGTCTAAGCTTTGCTCTCTCGGCCATATTATGTCAGTGACTGAGACTTGTGGAGAAAGAAAACAGGAAAAAGGATACACTGGTTTCTACCACGTACGAGAAAAAAATTTCCAAAAATTTAAAAGATGATATCCTTAACCCTGGGATACCTCCTCCAAAATAAAATCTAACTATCGCTGCTATTATCGGCAATAAAGCACCTAATGCAAACACGACTACGCCAAATAAATGGTAGTTAAGATTAATCCCTGAAAAATAAGTAGCTACAGTGGAAAAGCAAAATAATTATTGCAAAAATTAAAGAGAAAAATAATCCCTTAATTTTTAAAAATCCACTATAAGTTCGCCCCTGAAGTCAGATCGGGTAAGGGAGGGAATTAATCTGGACAAAAAGTCCGAAACACACTCCTTAACTTAGTTCAAACGCCGTTCTGCCTCAGTACCCAGTGAATGTTATACACTCACCACTTTACCAGCATTTAGTATTACAATCAGCAGTTAACATATATCCCGACAAATCAACCTGTAACCAAAATGTATATTATTCAAAGATGCTGTGGAAAAAAAACTTATTAGTTTGTGTGGTCAGCACGCCCGTAAACAGATCGCTAGTCTAGGGGGTAATATTTTTAAAAAGATACACAACTCACAAGACATCACACTCTTACTCTATTACAGAATAAGAATCTTAAATACAAAATCCAGATAGACGAGTCCACGTTTGTCGTACTCGTCTTCCTATTCTAAGTTCAAAGACCGGAAACGAGTCCCCATTTGTCGTAGATTTCCGATAGGAGAATTAAGACTAGGTTTGGTCCCTTCTGAATAGGTTTGAATAGGTGATAGACTCAGTGAGAGTTAGTGAAAGGTAATAGAATTTCCACACACGTGAGATGATAGATTTGATATAGTGGCTGTCTCTGAAAGCGAAAAGAATTCTTCTCTCTCTCACCTATCTTCTACAACAGTTGTTACAGCGTCAGACAGACTACACCAATATACATATTACGTATATTTCTATCACTCACAGGCACGCACATACACGTGACGACAGGTAAACACACAGACGTGGGAAAACTATAACAATGATATATATATTATCTAGAACGAGCTGACCAAACACGATTATTTAGTTCAAGAGCGATTTTAATATCAGGAAAAATCGGCTCACAACATCAAAGAAAGTACATCAAGGAAAATACATATACACATAGTCATAAAAAATCAAGGAAATGTTGCAAGGATGATAGCCCCGTTATAGTGTTAACTCTAGGTTTAGCCCGGCCCCGTTAAGAGAACAGATGATGGCGCCCGAGTCACAGATACATAGGGTTTGAGTCTAAGAGTTTTTCTTTGTTTTATCTCGTAATTATATGCACAGAGTTTGAAAAAAACATCTGATTTAACCTAAGACAAAAACACAAGAACTCTAGCCTTAGCAACAAATTATGCAGATTGAAAAAAAATTTAGGACAGCAACAGGGTGTCAAAGATAAAATAGTGAAAAATATCACTCAAACCAGCGTACACTCATTCATTCCGCCATGGCTTCTCATACTGGTACTCACGACTTTGCTTGCTGCCTCTTGGAACACATTGATTTTAGATTTTCACACAGACTCAAAAAATGCAGTCTTCTGCCAAGAAGTCCCCAGTTCCAAAAGACGTATTTAACTTGGAGTCTCCGGGAACGACTACTTGGGTATGCAAATTTGTTCAAATGTCTGATTAAGTCACCTAACAATTATTCCAGGCGCGGGAGTTAGCAGAGCACAGTGTCAATAGCGTAGGTTTCTAAAAAATGATGAATGTCAGGTCGGTGCCTTCCCTCAGTATAGGATTCACTTTAGTCACACCACAGATTTGTCCACAAGATATAATCTAGTCGGGAAATGATTGTTAATATTCACGCCACCAGGCAGCAAATTATATAGAGTTTCTAGAAGAAATTAAGTGCTGGCTCCAAGGTCCAGTATTTATCATTACAGTCTTTGAAAACCCGTTATAGGGATATTAGTATTTCTGTCTAACTTGCACCGTCAGATCAGTGTTACTTGAGAAAACCCACGTGGTTCAAAATAAGGACTGTCTATTTCTTCACAAGTATGGAAACTACTACTAGGTGCTGGTAAAGTTAGGGTCACCCCAAAACTTTCACTGTGTGGAGGAAAAATAACACATATAATATAATAAACAGAATCTGTACTGGTTAAAACTTACATTTAAACTTGCAAGCAGAGAGCTTTGCTTATCATTTAAACTTCCCGTGACGTAAGTTATATTTAAAAATCAGCAATCCTCATAAATTAAGAACACGTGCGTATTCCGTCACCATTCATGAGGCTGGATTCTAGAGTTTATACGTTAGTTTAGAAAAATACACTCGACTGAGTATTAGCAGTTAAATTAAATTTATAAATAGCTACAATTGCCGTTATAAGCTAGAAATTTTAATTTTATTCTGCTTTCCACTGAATGCTTCCCTAGAAAATATAATAGCCTACCACTTTATTTCTCTTCTGCGCTAAAGAAATAGATTAAAATGAATTAAGCGATTTAACACTTTAACACTCACAAAATCTATATATCTATCATATTAATTACCTCAACCACAGAATTACAGGTAGTCGCACAACTTAAGAATAAAAATGCTGAAAATATTTCTGGAAGTCTAGAAGTTCGACAAATTGCCGAAACAAACTGAGATCTTCGCTAACAGCTATTCTGTTTACGAGCGACCTATCTACTGTGGAGTCTATGAGCGAGAATGAAATTAAAGTTTCAAACTTGGCCAATATCTTAAAATCAGACAAAGGGCCCAAACTATTTCGCCACGCGAAATTATCTCCCCTACTCCCAACATTTACGTCCGCTTAACGCGTGTCGTAACTGTCACCTACTGACCACGATGTACGCGTGTCAGTTTCAAATCCCAGACAGCCTGACTCCAATGCAGGGCAGTTTTTACACTACAGCTGACCATGGCCCAAGTGAGCGCCGTGTCAGTTTGGGATTTTCCAGACAAATGTCTGGATACTGACCGGTGCAGATGTAAAGTATCACACCTCACCGGGACTAATGCCGAGAAGAAACTCGCGCGCTCGGTGAGAATGTAGACGATTTGCTACGTCCTATGTTCAGCGAACCGACTTATCACGCCTTCTGACGCCCTGCAGCCCTGACATCTACGTAATATCGTCCTAGCGCGATTCTCAGTTTTGAGAAAGAAACAGGTAAAGTTTGCGAATTATATGAAAATAATATTCGCAAAACGAATGGATGAAAAATATACAGGAAAAATGAAATACAGAGATAATAAAAGAGAGAATTTGGGTGAACGAATAGGAAGAAAATGTAGGAAATTAAATGAATATAAACCCTACGTGACATGATGCTTGTATGATATATGATGACTTCCCTCATATGAATATGAAGTTATAAAGGTTCTTTGAAGAGGAATTGGGGATACAAAATTAATAAATAATTGCAATTTCTGGTATAGATACTTAACTGTGTGAAATGGAAGGGTAATAGTCAGAACTTCTTGGGACATAAACTTGCGATATTAATAATTATACTGGTATAGATATACAGTTGACTGAGTGATTGAATCACCATGGATCATGATATGGATCCTGCAGATATAAGGCCTATGTTGGAGTGTGCATTGGTAGTATGTAGAGATAATAAGGGATTGAGAGGCCCACGACTCGGAGCATGGGTGATGGACGATTTTTTGGTTAATGTATCGGCATCCCTAGAGTTATTTGCTGAACATAACTTTAAGTTTGTTTGTAATTTAGTTATGGCTAAGGATTTAGTTAATTTGCTTCGGCACCTTCGTGTGTTTTTGCAACAGTATATCGAGCTTGAACACGGACATATAGTGCAAAGTATATTTAAGATAATCCATAACGGTATTCCTGGTGAGCAGAAAATGGAATTAGGAAGTGAGAAACAAATAAAAGTCAACAAACAGAGTGCCCTACGGGAAAGGGACAATTGTTTAAAAGGTACTGCTGAAGTGAGTAAACTACACGAAACAGTCTCTAAACTTACAAATGATTTACATAAGTCAAACACGGAACTTACTAAAGTACATGCGGCGTTAGATGCAGCATTGAACAAGAACAAAGAGTTGGAAATTCGGGTGAAAGAAAAAGATGACGAAGTTGGTAATCTCAGACAAGAACTTCAAGAGAACAAGGAGATGTATGACAAATTAAAGATTGAGAGCAATGTTCGTGAAGAGACTTACATAAATATGCTTCATGAGGTGTTGGATGATAATGATATTATCAGTTGCCAACTGGAAGAAAAGAAAGACATACATGACAAATTAAAAGTTTAGGATAAGAAATGTGAGAAATTAGGTAATGAAACATGTCAAACTAGAGCAAATAAAGAAAAGGATGAGAAAGACAAATTAGAAGAGTTAACGACTGAGAGAGAGGAGATGATTAAGATTGAGAGATTGTTAACAGAGGAGAGAAGTAAAGTTTTGACATTTGACAAATCAAATAGGAAATTAAGTGAAGAAATTTCAAAAAAAATGTTGAAATTGCGGAAAGTACAAAAAGAGTAGAGGGTCTACTCGATGTTATTTTGAACAACAAAATATGGTCTTCAGTCAATGTTGATAATGCCAGACAGAAAGTTGTTTACCAACAGGTTAAAAAAGCAAAGAGCCAGCCTCATACAATCTTTGCTGATAGAAAGGTTAAATGTGATAGACAAATATCTTTTCGGGGAAAATATAACTTTCCAAAATCTTTTGATTCTGCTTGCAATAGCAACGATTCTTGGCGGCAGGGTAATAGAGAGAATGATAATGTAACAGTCAGTCCTGATGGATTTCAAGCTAAAAGACCAAAGATTAGACGAGTAACTAATTTTGGAAGTTCTCAGAAGATGATAACAAGGGATAAAGTTATAAGTAGTGGTTCCAAGGAGGAAAACCATTATATGCGTAACAATAATCATACTTTTAGATCAGCAGGTGATACTGCAAACAAGCATATTGTCAAAGACAAGAATGGAAAGAGTTTTTGTAGGAGAGAGGTTCCTAAGGTTAGAAAGTACCAAGGGAATTCATATGATAATAATTTCCCTTCTCAGAGAGAACGAACGAACGAACGAACGAACTTTATTTTCAAAGGGTTAAGAATTGGGCACGCAGGCCCGTCTGACATTCTGCCCTTCCTCTCTCTCTCTTCCTCACTTTAATCCAAATCACAGCGCAAGTCACTCTTTCATTCATTCACAAATTCGCTGGGCAGGTCATGTAGTCCGCATGCCAGACCATCGACTGCCAAAGATACTCTATTATGGTGAGATGCAGAAGGGTAAACGCTCCCATGGTGGCCAAAAGAAGCGCTTCAAAGACACGTTAAAGACGTCATTGAAAACCTTTGACATAAACCCTGACACATGGGAAGCTGCTGTGCAAGACCGAACTGCTTGGCGCACATCTCTTCGTAAAGGTGCAGCAGCATGTGAATCATCCAGAAGAGCAGCAGCGGAACAGCGGAGACAAGCTAGAAAGGACCGTGAAATAAAACCTTCACATGAAGCAAACATTCCCTGCCCACACTGTCCAAGATCTTTCCAGGCCCGCATCGGGCTCTTCAGTCACCTTCGTACCCATAGACTAACCTAACATACTCTTAAATAATTGGATGAACAGAGTGGTCTTCATCACCCGTGATGGACGAACAACCATCATATATACTATATCCTTTCATCCTTACATTTACTATAAGCATAATTAAGGCATTTATCATTATAAAAATAATATTACATTTGCAATAATCATCATAATTAAAGTACGTTTTTAACATTAAAAAAGAATAATAATAATGAATGTAAAAATAAAATAAATAAAAATAAAAATAAACATTAATACATAGATAGATAGATAGATAGATAGATAGATAGATAGATAGATAGATAGATAGATAGATAGATAGATAGATAGATAGATAGATAGATAGATAGATAGAGAGAGAGAGAGAGAGGTAGGTAGGTAGGTAGGTAGGTAGGTAGGTAGGTAGGTAGATAGATAGATAGATAGATAGATAGATAGATAGATAGATAGATAGATAGATAGATAGATAGATAGATAGATAGATAGATAGATAGACAGATAGACAGACAGACAGACAGACAGACAGACAGACAGACAGATAGATAGATAGATAGATAGATAGATAGATAGATAGATAGATAGATAGATAGATAGATAGATAGATAGATAGATAGATAGATAGATAGATAGATAGATAGATAGATAGATAGATAGAACTTTATTTTCAAAGGGTTTAGAATTGGGCACGCAGGCCCGTCTAACATTCTGCCCTTCCTTTCTCTCTTCTTCCATAGTTAATCCATTTATTCTCACACGTATCCTAAATGTTACTTAAATAATAAAATAACAAAAAAGTACAATAAAATAAAATCCCAACATTATAACAGTACAATAACAGTTAAACAGATTTACAGATGCGTATCATAATTTATACTAAACAGGACAAAATTAACTTTAAAACCTACATATGATGTTATGTAATTATTTAAGAACATAACGAAATTAGGGTGGCATATAACACTGACAAACAACATTTTTCTTTCTTATATAAGAATAAGTGTTCTTAGGTCAGTTTCTTGCGCTGATTTCAAATTTGAAATCCGTTTATCTCTATCACGTCGGGTTCTTAAGATATTTGTGAATAAATATATTTTTGGGAAACCGTTACTTGCTCTGTTTCATTTTTACTATATAACTTTTTAAAAATTAATAAAATGCAAAATAATTCTACTTTTTATACTGCTAAAAGATGCATGACATATGTTACGTTATATTTCAAATAGTTACTGTATTTTTAAATAATTCCGAGTGAAATATGGCTTCTAGAAGTTGTAGAAATTCGGCTGATCTGTTCTGTTACGTGTGCGGATATTTTACCGATCGTGTTAACCAGAAAAACTTTACACCATTGCTAAAGAAAGCATATGAACTTTATTTCGATTCGAAAGTTGATGATGCAAATAAATCTTGGAAGCCAAATGCAGTTTGTTCGACTTGTGCAAATACATTGGCAGGTTGGTTACGAAAATCGCCGAAGCATAAGTTGATGCCTTTTGGAGTGCCAGTAATATGACGTGAACCGACAAATCACGCTACTGATTGTTACTTCTGCTTGACAAATATCTATGGTTTCACTTTTAAAACTAGAAAGTCTGTGGTTTATTCAAATATTGAATCGGTTTCGAAACCAGTGCCTCGTGATCCAATCATGTGTCTGATCCCAGTTCCACCAGAACAATATCCGTTGGACGTGAATGAACCATCAGAAAGTGATAGTTTACCTGCTTTAGAAACTAATTCTGACTCGGATTATATACCGGTGAATGATGGTGTTCACTTAATTAACCATTCAGAACTTTCAGATCTAATACGTGATCTCGCTCTCACCAAAGGACAAGCGGAATTACTCGGTTCGCGACTCAAAGAATGGAATCTTTTAGCGCCCAATACTCCGATATCTAAATTTCGTCATAGACACAGAGAACTTGTTCAATACTTTGAGATGGATGATGACATTTGCTATTGCAAAGATGTAAAAGGTCTAATGGTGCACCTCGGTCATGAGAACATAGTCAACGAATGGCGACTTTTCATCGACTCTTCCAAGACTAGTCTAAAAGCCGTGTTATTGCATAATGGAAATTTATTTTCATCAATTCCAGTCGCCTACTCTGTTCATATGAAAGAAACTTATGACAATATGGCTATACTTTTGGCAAAAATAAAGTACAATGACTACCAATGGCGGATTTGTGGAGACCTAAAGGTCATTGCAATTCTCACGGGCATGCAGACTGGGTATACTAAATTTTATTGCTTCCTATGTAAATGGGACAGCCGCAACAGACAGGAACATTATGCAAGAAAGGTGTGGCCTATCAGGGATCGTATGCAGCTCGGGCATAAAAATGTAATACACGAGCCATTAGTTAACAAAGACAGCATCATTTTACCACCATTACATATAAAGTTGGGGCTCATGAAGAATTTCGTAAAAGCGTTAGATAAAACGAGCAAAGCTTTCACTTATCTTCGAGAAAAGTTTCCGCAAATTAGCGATGCAAAGATAAAGGAAGGTATCTTTGTAGGACCTCAGATTAGGAAAGTTATTGCAGACAAACAATTCGAGAACTTGTTACATGGTAGTGAACTTCGCACATGGATGGCATTCAAATCGATCGTCGTTAACTTTCTGGGAAATCACAAATCTGTCGACTATGTGCATATTGTTAAGCAGTGCATAGATGCATACAGAATTATGG
Source organism: Oreohelix idahoensis (assembly GCA_024509875.1). Lineage (NCBI taxonomy): Eukaryota > Metazoa > Mollusca > Gastropoda > Stylommatophora > Oreohelicidae > Oreohelix > Oreohelix idahoensis. Next base: position 151,591 of record JAMPIV010015718.1, on the reverse strand, counting down.
GCTGTAACATGTCCCTCAAAATCCATTTGCTCAATTCGCATCTTGACTTTTTCCCTGACAACCTTGGCGAAGTCAGCGATGAACATGGAGAACGATTCCATCAAGATATCGCCGTAATGGAGTCACGTTATCAAGGACGGTGGAGTGTGACCATGCTTGCCGATTATTGTTGGATGCTTCATCGCGATGTACCACATGCCATTCACCGACGAAAGTCGACTGCAAAGAAATTCAAGCCTACATAACTGTTATACTTCTTGTACAAATGATGTTGTAATACTGTATGCGTTGTTAAAAAACTTCAATTGCGTATTTCTAGAGATCCCGACCTGATAGAGAAAAACGGTTTGCAGATTTAAAAACAGCGCATTAAAATTGACCAGAAAAACATAGAAATGTTAGAGAAAGAAAAAAAAAGTTCTTTTTTGTTAGTCAGTGTAATCTGCACTCATGATGTATTTGAAAAGTCTGTGATTGAATGAATATGGACTAAGAGTATTTTTTAAGTCGTGTGGAAGAGTATTCCACAGATGAGCAGCAGAAAAAGCTAAACTTTTCTTGAATAAGTCGAGCCTAGGCTTGGGAATATGTAATTTATTTAAGCGTTGACTGCGTCTTCCGCTGTATTTGAAAATAGGCCACAGATACGTTGGAGCATTCTGTGACAAGATTTTGTGAATAAATTTGGCTTTGTTGAAGAGAAGGCGCTTTCTTAGTAGTAATATGTTAAGATATGTATATGCGTCTACACACTGTGTGAGGTTTTTGTCTGAAATTAGGCGCACTGCACGTTTTTGTAATGAATAGAGTCTTTTAGTGTTGGACATGGTGCAGCCATCCCAAATTGTGGAACAATAGTCTAGATGTGTTTGTATCTGGGATGTATAGAACATTTTTCGTGTCTCCTCATCTAGGAAATGTTTGATTTTAGCTAACTGGTAAACTTTTTGTGCCGTTTGTTTGGTCAGTGCTTGTACATGCGAATTCCAACTTAAATGTTGGTCAATTATGAGTCCTAGTGTTTTATATTCATTTACATTTTCAATTAAAGAGGTTCCAATGTAGAGCTGAAGTGTTGTTTTCGGCGAGTTTTGTAATTTTTGTCTAGTTGATATTATCATACATTTTGTTTTAGTGATATTTATTTGCATGCAGTTTTCATTGCTCCACTTAATAAGATTGTCTGTGTCGCTTTGTAATAATATTTCTAGCGTGTTGCAACTTTTATCACTAGTATAAATGGTACAGACATCGGCAAATAGGTCGCAGGATGAGTGCTCGATGTGTAGTGGAAGGTCATTTATGTAAATGGAAAAAAGTAGAGGGCCGAGAATAGAACCCTGAGGAACACCAGTGTTAATAATAGTTGGGCTTGACAAGGAGTTATTGTACCACACTACTTGCTGTCTGTCGGACAGGAATGATTTAAGTAATGTCACTAGTTTAAAGTTAACTTTCATTGTTTCTAATTTTCTTATTAAAACAGCGTGATCTAACATATCAAATGCTTTCCTAAAGTCTACAAAGATTGCTCCACCTATGTTATCGTTATTTATGTTTAGGTGCAAGTTGTCTATCATCTTAGTTAGAGCTGTGTGGCATGAATGCTTTTGTCGAAACCCTGACTGACTGTCAATTAGCAAGTCATTGCTAACTAGGTAATGTAGTGTTGCTTTATGTATGTGTTTTTCTAGTGATTTAGAAAGCGATGATAAAAGAGAAATTGGTCTATAGTTACCAAGATTACTGTTATTTGACGAGCCAGATTTGAAGAGAGGATATACTTTGGCAATCTTAAAGGCCGAAGGAAAATAACTTTTAGCAATACATTGATTATATATAAAAGTTAGTGAATCACTGATAGCTGGTGCGGCGTAACGCAGTATTCGATTACTAATTCCGTCAAGCCCTGATGAGCTATTATCCTTAAGGCCAATAAGACAGTTATACACTTCATTAACTGTCATAAAAGGAATGTCGGGTGGAACTGAGTTTGTACATTTGTTCTTACAGAATGCTGAAAGTTTGTCTAAGTCACTAGAGGAAGGTGGTATTGTGGATTTCAGACTGTTTATTTCTGCTTGAAAGTGATTGCTGAAGTCGGTGCAAGTAAATGAAGTGTTGGAAGAGAATGAGTCTGGTGCATTACGTTTTTTCGCTAAGGTGTTAATTGCCTTCCATATTTCCTTACTATTTGATTTGTTCTGAACCATATTTCTAAAATGATTTTTCTTTTCTTTCCGAATTAAATATTGAACTTTGTTCCTGTATACCCTGTATGTGTTGAGGTCCTTATTTTTGTGCGCTTGATCTCTCTGCCTCATAGCCTCCAACACTTCCTGCGTGATCCACGGAGATTTTAATTGTCGTTTGACGCGAATTTCCTTAGCTGGTACGTGCGTGTCAAAAACATTATAAAAATTTTTTGTCCAGTATTCAATAGCGTCATCCGGATCAGGAAGTTGGTAAACACGGGCGAGAGGTGCAGTTAGCAAGTCATTTAAAAATAATTCCTTACTGAAATGTTTGAAACTTCTAAATTTGATTCTTACATGTTTATTTTTTGGAACTTTACATTTATTCTTTGACCATGTACAGCATACTGGATAGTGGTCACTCATTGCAATATTAGGGACAAAGCATTCTATGATGTTTTCTGGGCAAGTTACGTAGATGTGGTCGATTAGTGTGGTTGATGCTTGTGTTACTCTTGTAGGCTGGTTAACTATTTGTTTTAAGTTGTACGATAATATTATATTTTTCCATGTTAGATTTGAATTGTGTATATCGATGTTGAAATCACCAAGAAGAACAACCTCCTTGACTGTGGCAAATACATTGTCCATCATTATGGTGAAATCTTCGTACCATATAGGTCCTGCACTAGGATTTCGATAAAGATATCCCACCAGAAATGGGCCCTGATTCGGTAGCTTTATTTCCAACCATACACATTCTATCTCTGCTGTCTCTAAGTCGTTTCTGCGGCGAAAATTAAGGGAAGTGGAAATATAAACTGTTATACCTGTCTCTTGTTTTTTGCTTGCGTCTCTTCGAATAGTTTTAAAACCATTTAACGCAATGTCATCGTCTGTTATTCTGTCATTTAGGCGACTTTCTGAAAGTCCAAAAATGTGAAAATTATTACTTAGAATGTATGTAAGTTCGGGGAGTTTACCTAGAAGATGGTAAATATTCAGATGACCAAGTCGTAGACCATCCTTGTGAAGCCACGGTACATAATTACCAGCCATGTTAGTACAGTAAAAAGAAATATATATTTAAAAAAAAAAAAAAAAAAAAAAAAAAAAAAATTACAAGTTAAAAAACAGTTATGCACACAAAAAAGCGCAAAATATTTTTACGAATTAATACTTCACCAAGGAAGTGGCATTCAAGGAATGAGAAATTGCAGAAAATACAATATTAAAATAATTAATACAACTAATAAAAAACAATTTCAACTGAGTATATGAAAATTGTCACAAAACAATCAGGCATACAACATATCACACCAGAACTGCTCAACGCAACAAAGTGAAGTTAAACGAGAGATGGAAGAAATTAATAATAGTCACAAGTCAGACAAGTATACAACACTTCACAACTTAACACCGAAAATTCTAAAAAATTGAAGCTACGCGTGATAATAAGAAATTTAAATTGTAACGAAATAAGTAATCAAAGAAAATTTTTTTAGAGGATATTAACTGATAAACTATTAAAAGTTCTGATTATTACCGTTGTATTAAAAAATCAACAAATGTTCAAATGGAGTGAAGGCTGTAGTAACAGAGATTTAGTGAAGCAAAGTGTTTGTTCGTCAATAACTGACGTCTCTGCCGGGCAGATAATAGGGGTGACTTTGGGCAGACATCATTAATGCTTGTCTAAGTGACGCAGGGCTGAATTGCATCAGATAGACAAGTTCAGGGTTCCACTGAGGACGATAATAAGAACTTGGGGAGGAAGCATGGTGATCTCTGATTTCTTCCGTCCTTGTTGTAGTGTTGGTAGGAGTATTCTGAGCCTGGGACATTGGAATACTGTTGGTAGAGGTACCTGAGTGGGGCTGCCTTGTGACTAATGGGGGAAACATGGTATCATAAGATTCGGCTTCCTGATTGAAAGTGGCGTTGTGATAGCTGGAAGGCTGCCTGCTTGCAATAGGTGTGCTTCTTTGAGGGGTAGGTGGGGTTTGTGATGTATTGTGATTATAGGTTGATGTCTCAGTAGATTTCGTTGCATTCTCTATATGGGTTGAGCTGTCTTGTTGTGTCCTTTCTGGATATTTTATGTTTTTGGCCAGGATGCTGCTTCCCAGTGTGGATGTGTGAATTTGATCTCTGTAGAGTCGTTTCTTAGGTGCTCCTGAGTTAGATGTAAAGAATGGAGTATTGTTGATGAAGCCAAGGCCGTTTTGTTTACAATAGTTCTGTAGTTTTGTGTTGTAAGTGTCCGCTGTGTGACGCTGAAACCCATAGCATGGTGGTATGATTGATGAAATAAAGATGGAGGCTTTGGGAAATTTTTGTTTTATTGTAGCCACCAATCCTGAGGGGTTTAGGCTCTGCTCATTCATGATATCATTAATTCCTACGTGTAGTGTTGTTTTTGTTATCTTATGATTAATATCGAACTTATTAATTATGTCCAGTAGTCTTTTAATACCAGCCCCCGGCACTGTCATAACTGAAACGATGTCTTCTCTTGTAGTGGACATTCTTTCACAATAAATACCCTTCAAGAGGGAGTCACCAATTACAATATGTGTAACGTCACTACGTATTTCTTCACTTTGTTTTCTATTAGATTGATGCTGCTGCCTTTTGTGGTGTTCTTTTTGTGGACTGTCGTGATGGCTCTGAGATTTGTGAATTTGGTTTTCGGGCACTGGAACGTTGTCTGGTAGGGATGCTGATACCTGCTCATTTCCTGTTGAACAATCCTCAAGAACTTGAAATCTGTTGGTAATTTTGACTCCAATGGGATATGTTGTGTTTGTGAGTGTCTCTTCGTGTTTTTTGTGTACAGTTTGGTGGTGACCTTTTTGCTGATTTGGCGTATTTTTATGTATGGATTCTTCGCAATCTTCTACTATTGTTTGAGGAGGATCTGGTTGTCTTATCTTATAGAGTGAGAAGTCTTTCTGCAGTTTTTCGATGATGTCCTTCATGCTAGAATTGTCTTCCCTCAGAGATACTATCTCCCTTTTAAGAAGTTCGTTTTCGGCCTTGGGCGATGTTTGTATACTAGACATGAGATCACCAATTAAACTTCGTAGCGTGTCCTCCATATTTTGCATTAGCTCCTGGCAGCACGACACAGGTAACTTCGTGGTGTCTTCTTTTTGTTGCTCAAGAGATACAGTTTCAGCTTTTCGTATATTTTCATGGTCCATGGGGTATTCGATGGCCAACATAGGTTTAGAAATTGTAGGGGTGTCTGTTATTGTATCCAATACTGCAGAAGGTAGAATTTCTGATTCACTGTGAGAAATTGGGTTGCAGCTGGTGTTGAGAATGTCGTTGTCGGTAGTAAAGTTATTTATGCCTGGAATCATTGTGTCTACTGCCAAGTGGGGCATAGAAACAGCGGAGTCCATTTTAGTGTTTTCTAACTCAACATCAGTTACAATTTTTGCAGATTCTTTTAATTCTTCAAATTCTGTTTCTAGCCATGATTCGATAGCTGCGGCAGTCCCCTGGGCCATAATTTTGTTCTTAGTGTGATAAAGGTGAACTTTGAGAAGTGGTGTTGTTATAACGTCGTCTACCAGTGTACCATTTATGTCTGTTCTTGACTCTACAAGTCCTGTTTCGTAGAATTTAATGACAATGAAACGAAATGCCTCGTACTGAAAGGTGTTCTGGAATGTTATAGTTACACATTTTCCATGACTTGATAGCTTCACGGTTATACCGGACCCGGTTCTACAACCTTTAAGTTTGACGTGAATAGCCCTCTCTTTGTTCAAAGCATAGTTTTTTTATGGTCGTTGGTCTTAAACGAGCGTCCCTGGGGCCCACTGTTAGCTGCGAACTAACGCCTTCTTCCAAGCATGACATTGTTACATTCCACAGGGGGTTTTGTTATCGGTGAGGAACATTGTATACCGGGAAAATTTTATGATGCTTGACAGCAACGCTTGACCAACAACTGACCTCTTGCTTTGGCGAAGGTCACATTCGGATGAGTCATGTAGTCATTGTTGAAAATATCCTCCAATAACATAAAGAAAAAAACTGATACACATTTCAACGGTATTCTATAAAATGTTACAAATTACATTAACACAATATGATAATTAAAAATTTCACCATCTATTAACCAATATACTGATATAAAAATCCACGAAATGTGACTTAAACTTCCTGCGTTAATGCTGTGAAATGTGAGAGCAGATCAAAAACACGTCCGTCCATGACGAAGGGAGACTTGAGATAATAGACAAGTTAATGTATCTCAACATTTTAATTCTGAGAATTTTGAAAATAATGGTACAGACAAATACAAGAAAGGTTTTCAATCGTGCAATAATTTTTCTGACAGATTTTTTGTTCGAACTAGAAATGTTAAGCACAACAGGTCTGATTGGGATTATATACATAATAACGGTCTCAAACAAAGAGGAAATGATGATAAATATTTTGATCAAACAACAAATAATAAGTGCAATTATGCTAATTTTGCTCGACATGAGCCTAGAATCATTGTTATTAAGCAAAGTAGCAATGATAATTATGTTACAAATACTACTGCTTGTTATGTTTCTGATTTTGAAAGAGCATCACGTTGTTGTGAACATAAAGGAAGAGTCGATGACATCGTGAAGTGACCAGATTTCTACACAAACCACAGTGTGAGGTAACTGTCTATTTAACATCTCCGTTGTTCTCAGTAAATTTTACCATTCATTTAAAAATGGAAATTTTCATTTGTATTTTTCGAACAGAGGCTACTTCTCAATAAGGGTCAGCGCTCCTGTTTACGTTAGCGGCAGAAATGTAGGTCAACATTGTGCCCGAGTATCTGTTCAAGCAGAACATATCAGCGTGCTAACTATGCATTCGACGTTTTACCCCTAGTGTTTATGAGATGTCGGCAAGACCTATAAAGATTTTTTGTTTGCGTTTGATTTTTTGTTTGTTTGTTTGTTAGGACAGTCGATGTTATTATATTCTATTGTATAGATCATTATAGGTTTTTATATTATGATCATCATTTTTATGCATCATTTGATTGCCATAATTTTTCTTGATATGTATGACTGTTTTAATTATGCATTAGTTCATTTCGATGCTATTTTTTATACTAGTGTGATTTGGATAATATGTAGTGTGTTAGATGGTAGTGACGTGTCGTTTACTATTGATGAATGCAATAAGCAGGTTTATATTTTACCTTACTGGTTACAAACCTGTGTCTATTTGAACCAGATAATAATTGACTTTTATACTCTGGTGTAGAACTTGCAGTTTTTTATTTTTTGTTTTACAGCTGTGATGGTTAGGTTAATTTTGTACACGATGAGTTTGCCAGCCCTATGCACATACTCATTATTAGTAATGTTACAATAGTTACTTTTAGTATATCAGATGGAGATAGATATAAATTTATAACTAAATAACACTGTAGCTAAGCTGAACGTAATTGTCAGCCGGAAATATTTAAAAGTCTAAATTGAACTGTATAGAGAAAATTAACAGCGTTTGCTGATATTGTTATTTGATTGAGGAATCTTGAGATCTGATTTAATCATTTGATTAACATACATTACGTTGTTTTCATATATTTGCAAACTCGTATGTTGGTAATAGTGTGTTTTTCTATGTGTTTTTCTGTGACGTATTTTTTGAAAAACTTACACGTTTTGTTTAGTGTTTGCTTAGATACAGGAATTGTTATATGTCTCTCATTTTGCTAAAGCTAGTTTCTTTGTTAATTTGTTAATTATAGATTTGAATTAATTAAATTAAAGTACTATTTTTATGTAACTTAGCGTTACGAAATATTTTTGTATTGTATTTTTTGGAAAATATTTTTTTCCGGACATTGTAATTTTTTCGTTTTTAGTGTGTGCTATGATTGATATGTAGTGTGATATTAGTTCTTAAAGAAAGTTTTTTTTTGTTTTTTGGATGTTATGTTGTATTAGCGCTTGATTGTGTGTTGGTCAAACTTAGTTATAGCTATGCTATTACTTGTTTTGTGTGGTGTCGATAATTTATTGTTGGTTATGTATAACTTGTATAACTTGTTTAAATTACTGATTATGTTTTGTTTAGTTATAAACTATTTTTTATGATATTAGTATAGGTATACTTTGTTTTTTTGTTTTGTGCTTTTCGATCATGTTTGTATGTATTTTGAAATACGTTGTTTGTTCTAAATAGTTATTGGTATATATTTTACCAATTTTCTCTATATTCATACCTTTTGTTTTCCTTCTGTTTTTGTTGATTATTCTTCATTCCATTCCTTCTTTTCTATTATCTTTTCAGTATGGTTTTATATTTTGTTTACATTCCGTGCGTTGTTTGCGGTTCGCATTCTTCTTGTATACTTCTTCTTTCGATTCTTATACTTTCATTCTTTGTATTGTTAGTTAACGGGATAACTTAATATAGTGTAACTACTTGTGATATTTGTAGTTATTTTACATATAAGAAATTGTTTAAATGTGATATTATTGTTTTTTCCTCATATTCGGATTTCATACTTACCTTTATTACGGATCATTTTTCTTTTGCTTGATCTTGTCTTTTCTTTTACTATCGGTTGTTTCCTATTTAATTGTTCTATATTCACTTAACTCGGTTTTGTAATGCATTATTTTTTAATATGCTTAATTGATTACATTGGATATTTCATTTTTACATTTCACTTAATGCTTATATTTTGTAGATGTCGTATGTTGACTTAACTTAAGGTAACTCCTATACGCATATGTTAGAGATTCATTGTCCTCTTAACTTTTTTGGGGGATGTAATTGTCAAAAAAAAAAATGATAGAATCATTTTTTTTTCTCTGGGGGTGAGGTAAGATGTTGAGAACAGAACTGTTGTAATTGACGTAAATCTGAGTATGTTAGTAGTCAAGATAGAGTATGAGTTGGAGCACTTGTTTGCTTGTTGGCTATTGAATTGTTTTGAAAATATCTCGTGGTAGTTTCGAGAGATAGATTACAGATAGCGTGGAAAAACGCTGATCATCTCAAGTAGTGAGATATATATTTATTCTGTATTGTTTTGAGCGGGGTGAGAATAGCTCGCGGCTAGCCCGCAGATGATTGATTGACTGAGTTGTGTTGACAGTGAGGAAGTCTCGTGACTGCTTTTGAGCGGAACGAGTGTGTTATCTGAGGAGAGTGTTCTGGGCGTTTGACCGGGGAGGTCAAGACAGTGTTTTTGGGAAGTGTGAAATGCCTGCGCAGTGCTGAAGTTAAAATGTCGACGGATTTTTCGCTGTGGGTACAGCGTAGTATAAAACTGCATTTTGGATTATTTTGAAAATGTTTATGAGGCCAAGATTTTGTGTAGGCCATTTTGATAACTGCAGTGTGCAGTCCTTAAAGGCCATTATTTCCTGTGAGAGGATAGTAGTTGAGGATTTTGTGTAGGCCATTTTGATAACTGCAGTGTGCAGTCCTTAAAGGCCATTGTTTTCCTGTGAGTGAACTACTTAAAGGCCATTTATTTAATGTGAGTGGATAGTTGTTGATGAATATATATATATATATATATATATATATATATATATATATATATATATATATATATATATATATATATATATATATATATATATATATATATATAGGCCATTATTTCCTGTGAGAGGATAGTTATTGATGAATTATATAAAGGCCATTATCTCCTGTGAGAGGATTGTTATTGATGATACTTTGTAGCGCTGATGAATTATATAAAGGCCATTGTTTCCTGTGAGAGGATAGTTGTTGAGGAAGAGATAGCGCTGAGTTATTCATGATACTTTATAGCGCTGATATCATTGTAACTGCCGAGTGTGCAGTCCTTATAGTGTTAGGATATATCTCGTGTTATGCTGTGAACTGTATCCTGACTATGTGCATTTTATATCAATGTGTTGTGACGTGAATAAACCCGTATTAAATGTCCCCAGTCGTTTACAACCATCCATGACTCTTGTGTACGTACCTGTGGTGTAAACAACTAAACCAACACACGCACTCAATATTCCAGACGTGACAGTAGTAACACATATTTATTACTAGCCTATGGGGCGATGATGTAGACTTGAACACACATACCTTTGAACTATAACTTTATTGTATCAACACTCTAAGCTCTTGATCTTCGTATTACCACCGGGCCAGGTGTCTTTACTGTCTGACTATCATTTGGGCTATCATACACCAGTGCACATTTCTGAGACAGGGGTATATCGTGTAGTTCATTATTCTTTATTGAACTAACATCGACTGTCATGAAGACAACAACCATTATACATACCATCTCATTACATCTACCATCAATGACAATCTCTCACTCGACACAGAAATGGACATCCGCATTGGCAAAGCTGCAGCTACCTTTGCCTGACACACATCGCGAGTTTCGGGAAACTCCAAACTCACAACGAAGACCAAAGCTGCATATATAACACCTGTGTCACCAGCACACTTATAAATGGCAGCAAGACCTGGGCAACCTATGCTAAGCACCAAAAACAGGCTCAATACCTTCCATCGTCGGTATCTATGCCACATCTTCGGCATTTCGTGGAAAGATAAAGTGACAAATGTCGAAGTGTTGTCACGTGCCGGCCTTTAAAGCATATGTAAACTGCAAGGACAGCACTGGCTTGGCCATGTCCACCGCCTGGAAGATGGTCGCATCCAGAATGATATCGTCTATGGACAACTGGCAGGTGGCAACAGAAGAGTTCGGTGACCGCAGCTGAGATTCAAAGATGTGTGCAAGAGAGACATAAAGGCGCTGGGCATAAATCCAGCAACCTGGAAGAATGAAGTTGCCGATCGCACCAACTGGCGATGCTATCTACGACGACACTTCGGTTTGGGCAAAAAGAAGCTCACATAGCAAGCAGAAGAAAGGAGAAAACGTTGTAAGAAACAACAAGCAAATAAGCATCTGGGGGCTGTCCCCTCAGGGGGGGGGGGGCATTTCCATAGTCAGTGATTGAAGGGGCTATTATTATACAGTCATAGTTACAGGGGTAAATAGTCATATTAAAATAAAGATACAAAGAGTAAGAAGAACTTACATTGCATTGATAAATAAATTGATAACAAATAAAATGTAGTCCGGCAAACAAATAAGAAACTTAATATGCATTCTAAGTCATTCTTTTCGTATGGATCTGAAATATGGAGAAGAAATAAAAACAACAACAACCTCAAAGGTTCATATTGTTATAAATGTTTGTGGTGCACCACTTCACATACCTGGGGTCTACCATCAATGACAAACTCTCACTGGACACAGAAATTGACAGCCGCATTGGCAAAGCTGCAGCTACCTTTGCCCGCCTCACATCCCGTGTTTGGGGAAACTCCAAACTCACAACGAAGACCAAGGCTGTGGTATATAACGCCTGCGCCAACAGCACTCTTCTATATGGCAGCGAGACTTGGACAACCTATGCTAAGCAAGAAAGAAGGCTCAATACCTTCCATTTGCGGTGTCTATGCCACATCCTCGGCATCTCGTGGAAAGATAAAGTGACAAATGTCGAGGTGTTGTCACGTGCTGGCCTTAAAAGCATTTATACACTGCTTAGACAGCACAGACAACGCTGGGTTGGCCATGTCCACCGTATGGAAGATGGTCGCATCCCGAACGATTTCTTCTTCGGGCAACTAGCAGACGGCAACAGATACATGGATTAAGATGGTACAACAAGGTCACCAACAGGGAATTGATAATAAGAACCAGCTACGTGGAAGAAGAGATGACAAAAAATCGCTGACGATAGGTTGAACAAAATGAGGAAACATGTTCATACCATTATCACACAATCCTTCTTCTTGATTCCACAATGTAGGAGAAGTAACCATAGACACAAGAACACGTGGAGAAGAATACTAGAGGCAGGAATGAAAATGATGAGAAAGACGTACAAACACATGTCGTTGATGGCTTGAGACAGGGACATTTGGTTTGTGCTTGTTAAAGGCTTGTGACAGTGATATTTGATTTGATTTGTGCTTGTTAAAGGCTTGTGACAGGAATATTTGATTTGTGCTTGTTGAAGGCTTGCGACAGGGACATTTGGTTTGTGCTTGTTAAAGGCTTGTGACAGGGACATTTGGTTTGTGCTTGTTAAAGGCATGTAACAGGAACATTTTTTTGTGCTTGTTAAGGGCTTGTGACAGGGACATTTGGTTTGTGCTTGTTAAAGGCTTGTGACAGGGATATTTGATTTGTGCTTGTTAAAGGCTTGTGACATGGATATGTGATTTGTGCTTGTTGAAGGCTTGCGACAGGGACATTTGGTTTGTGCTTGTTAAGGGCTTGTGACAGGGACATTTGATTTGTGCTTGTTGAAGGCTTGCGACAGGGACATTTGGTTTGTGCTTGTTAAGGGCTTGTGACCGGGACATTTGATTTGTGCTTGTTGAAGGCTTGTGACAGGGACATTTTGTTTGTGCTTGTTAAGGGCTTGTGACAGGGACATTTGATTTGTGCTAGTTGAAGGCTTGCGAAAGGGACATTTGGTTTGTGCTTGTTAAAGGCTTGTGACAGGGACATTGGTTTGTGCGTGTTAAAGGCATGTGAATCTTGGGGAGTATACAGGTTTTCTGATGGTCTAAAACACCGAACTATATGTTTTCAAAGGCAAACAATAAAACGTGTCAGCAAATGTCTCAAACCCACACAACAAACCAAGTTGTGTTACCACATATGCTTATAACGGGGACAGAAAAACCACTTCATTTATAAAAGACTGCTTCTACTTCAAACATACAATGAATTAAATTTAAACTATCTTTCTACCTGACGCGCACAGTTTAAGATATCACCGTTTGTGTTTCATAACACACTGGTAACATTCAAAACTTTCATTATGTTATATCTGATACAAACAATCAAACTGACTACCAAATATATCTATCGTATGCAAAGAATCAAACTTACCTCCATATGCTTCAACCTCACACAAAGATAAAATTCGATTATGTATGGGAACAGCATTTGACGGATAAATTTGTACCACATTAACAGGGACAGTTGAAAATCTGGGTATGTCAAAAACAGTGTTATTCTGGCCAGAGTTTTCTACAAAACGTGTGCTCCCGTGCACCCCTCCTTGCGTCACAAGTGTGAAGCCTATGAGGCGTTCGGGATTTTCTGCAGATCACAGTTATTTGAAACGTTCAAGCAGATCTCTAATTAAGAAAAGAAAGGTAATAAACTATAGTAATCGTTCAACCTCCTGAGCTATGCAGTCACGTGTAAGTTACGACATGTGGATAGAGAATTATAAAATCTAGAGTAAACATTATTCTCATATTCCCCCTAACTCAGGAAACACACTGTGATTTAAAAAAGAAACTCCCTTTTTATTTTTTGGTAGTACACACTTGTAAATATTTGACTGTTAGTGACACACTTGTAAATATTTGACTGTTAGTGACACACTTGTAAATATTTGATTGTATGTGAAACACTGTCACAGGCGGGTATAAACTGCTGTCGTAGATTTTTTGATAGGAGAATTAAGACTTGGGTTTGTCCCTTCTGAATAGATTTGAATAAGTGATAGTCACAGTGAGAGATAGTAATAGCAATAGGTTTCCACGAGCGAGGTGGTAGAATGTGATAGATGCTGTCTCTGAGATCGAGAATTCTTCTCTCTCTCTGCTTATCTTCTACGACCGATTTAGTGGAGTCAGTCAATCAAAACACACACATTTTATATATATATATATATATATATATATATATATATATATATATATATATATATATATATATATATATATATATTAATATATCTCTATGCACTCATGTGCACACACATACAAGTGACTACAGTTAGACACACAGACGTGGGAAAACTATAACAATGATTATATAGATATTCTAGAACGAGCTGACCAACACGCTGATTAAATTTAAGTGCAGTTTAATTATCAATATAAACTTCCACCACCAAAACATCCAAAATTCTTCTCCTCCCACTACCTTCTTTTCGCTCGATTCCATTACCTGCTTTTAATTTACTCACAACTCTGTAGACAGTCCGCTCAGGAATGTTCAAGGTTTTAGAAATGTTGGAACATGTTTGATTTCCTTCATTCCAAAGCTGTGAAATTAACATACACTTTGTCTTTCTATCCATTTTCTGCCACTAGCATTAGAAATTGTCGTCTGCTCTATTATCAAGGGACTTTACTCTACGCTAAATTTTTTTTTAACTTTTGGTAGTGTTTGCTCACTTCAGTGGAGTGCAAATTTGGGGCAGAACATGCATATTTAATTAGATTTCAGCATATTTAGCTGAGCAATATGACTGCCATTTTTTTTGCAAAGTACTGTATATATATATATATATATATATATATATATATATATATATATATATATATATATATATATATATATATATATATATATATATATATATATATATATATATATATATAGGAATCAAGTCAATGAATTGCTACACAAAAAAGATATAGACCCACTGGTATGATCTCCCCTCGATGTTTAGCCCACAGTCCCGTTAGGCGAAAGATGATAGCCCAAAGATTCACGGATACATATTATTTGGTCTAATATTTCCCCCCTTGTTAAGGTATGGACCGACTTGATATCTCTGGTCTATTCTAAGGGAAAATATGGTTAGCAATACTTGCACAAAGAAAGTTAAAACAGCAAAGATGGGAGCCAAAAATTATAACAATAAAGGAATCACTCAGTCCTGCATTCACTCTATTCATTCAGCCGTGATCACGTGCATTTGTCCATACTCACAGCGTTGATAGCCACTTCTGGAAACACAATTTTTATGACATTCATATACAGAATCGTCAATGGCAGTCTTTGACCAAGAAACCTCCAGTTCCAAAAAGACGGGTTGAATTATCTGCTTCAGGGAACGGTTCCTTGGGTGTTCTTATCTTTTGGATGTCTGTTAGGTCACATTAAAATTGTCCAGGCACGAACATTATCAACGAGCACAGTGTCACTAGTTTTGGTTTCTAGAAATGAGGAATGTCAGGTCGGGTGCCTTATCTCAGTATAGGAGTTTAGTTGGTCACACCACCACTTGTCAACAGTGTCGGAAAAGTTAATGCTTTTTCTGTAATTATTCTCGCCACAAGGCAGCATATACATTAGAGTTTGTGATATGATCTGGCTCAAAGGCCCAGTATAAGCATTTATTCTTTAAAAAAACCCGTTAGTGGGATTGGTATTCTGTCTATCTCTTGAAGGCACACGCCCTGTCAGACAGGTGTTACTTGAAAACCCACGTGGTTAAAGATACAAAATGTTTATGTTTCTCACAGGTATGTCTCTGTACTAAACGCTGGCAACGTTTGGGTTAACCCCAGTATTCACTGAACACAGAACTACGGTATCACAACAAAACTAAAGGGTTTCACTTATAATTTTAAGTATCTAGAACGAAGTGGCCACGTCTACTGCAAATTGGAGAATGAGTGAAATCAAGTTTAAAACTCTGATTATATCTATCAAATCAGACAAAAGATTTCACGTTATTTCTCGAAATCAGAAATAATCTCCCCTTTCTGTCTTAAACACTTTACATTTAACACTTCGAATTACTAGACGTATTGCCCATAACTGACACTTCTCGTCTTCGTACCTCCCGCTGACCAGGGTCAACAGTGAGTGCCGTGTCAGATGGAATTGCCAGACAACTGTCTCGTACTGCGCCGTGGAGATGCCGGTTATCGCGCCTCACCTGAGCGCTCAGCCGAAGAAAACGCGCGTGTCAGCTGAAAGTGCAGACAAAAGTCTGCTCGTATGTCTGAGATAGATGCACATTCACAATTTCTCGTCTACCTAAGTGGTTGACGTCTTACATAATAGAGATGCGTATCCCAGTATGAGAAAGAAACCGGTAAAGTGAGAATGTGAAAGGAAATATTTTTCGCAAACGAACGAATGCGAACAATACAGGAAAAGGATAAGGAGCGATAATAAAATAGAGGACATGGGTAGAAGAAAGAAGAGAATATAGAAAAAGTAGTGATCATAATCTCTCTGTGACAGAACGTCCCCCCTTTAAGATAAGGAAGCACTCCATGTCTACGTTATGGAAATAAATTTCCTATATCCGTAGCTTCAGGGTGTGTGTTTTCTTCCCTCTCATCTCCCCCTCCTTCTCTCTCCAATTCCTACTCACGTCTACTCCCAAAGTTTCCTTTCTCTGGAATGTCTCCCAGGCGCGATTGAAAAAGCGTCGCTGCTTTTGACACTTTTGAAAGATTACGTGTGATTGCAGTGGAATTTCCCTGCCACTATCATCATCTTCGTCAGTTTTGGCGATCGTCAGGAGATAGCCGGAGGTTGGCACTGGTTTCTCCAAGTATCTCTTTAGCAGATTTAAATGGAAAACCTTTTCCTTTCCTTGAATAGAGATCTGGTAGTTAGCCTTAGAATTCTTTTTCAGGACGGTAAACGGCCCTTGCCATCCGATCATCAGTTGATTGTTTCCGGTAGGGAGTAACACCAAAACTTTCTCTCCTGCTTCCAATTCTCTTTCTTTCGCGACTTTCCTGTATCGGTTAGTGTGCTTTGTGCGTGCTCGCTTAAAGTTTGTCGTTGCTGGGTCCCATCCTAGTTTCAACCTATCCTTTAAATCCGACACATATTTACTTGCTGAGACAAATGTCTCATCAGCCTTCTGGTCTGTCAGCGACTGAAGTAAGGCTTCAAGCGGCACCTTGATAGGTCTGCCGAATAAAAGCGTAGCTGGCGGAAATCCTGTGGAAGTATGAGGAGATTCTCTGTAGCCAAATAAAGCTGCCGCAATGCAACAATCCCAATCTTCAGGTTTCACTTTTGTGCCAGTTTACTTAACATCATATTTAGGTTTCCGTTAACACGTTCTACTAGCTCATTTCTGGCCAGAGTGTAAGGCTTAGTGTAGATGTGCTGGTCCCTCAAGATCTTAACGATCTCATCCACCAACAGGTTTCGGTATGGAGATCCGTTATCCGTCAACACTTGCTGAGGGAATCCCAACTGAGTGAAAATCGCACGAGGGCTTCTGCGACATGCTTTGCATCTGCGTATGTTAGCGGGATAGCTTTTGCCCATAAACTGCATGTCATGTGTTGGCTAAGGTCAGGATGAACCTGTTCCTTCTTTTAGTCCTTTCTAAGGATCCTAAAATGTCGATCACAACCCGTTCGAATGGTGTTCCCACTATTGGCATTTCACCCAAAGAGACTGGGGGTGCCCGTTGCTTGGGTGGCACACGTTGGCACTGGGCACATGATTTGACATACCTGATAATATCAGTATTTACTCCTGGCCTCCACTAATGAGTGGTTATCCGTTGGTTTGTGGCGTTCTTTCCCATATGTCCGCTAAAGGGAAGAGAGTTCCCCATTTCTAGGATTTGGCTTCTGTACTGTTTCGGTACTAGGAGCTGGTTGTAACCTTGGTCAGGCTTGCCCGTTCTGCGATAAAGTACGCCCTCCTTAGAAAAAATGTCCCCGTGCTGTCTGGGTTCCTTAGCCATGGGCAGTTTCCTAAAGCAGGGTGCCAAAGTAGGGTCCTTTTGTTGCGCTTCTTTAAGTTCCATAGGTAACAAATTAGGCGCAGGCTCCCGTTCCTTCTTGGTTTGCCCTCTTGTAGTTACTGCTGCCACAATCGGCTCTTCCGGTTTCCCAAATAAACACGTATCTCCCACCAAGTATGACTGGGTAGATGGGGTCATCCATAACAGCCGCTTTGATCTCGCCTCTGACAAAATCAGAGTGGATGTTCACCAGTGCGATACAAAGCGCTGTAGGTGCATCACTCGTAGAGACTCCACAAAGTTCGATGGTCTCTCCTGTCTCTTGACCGGGTTTAACCAGGTGTCTGGCAACAATGCAATCATAAGAAAGCCCCGTGTCAAATAAACAAAAAGTTTGAGAACCGTTCAATGTAACAGTACCTCGCGTTGAGGGTGTGTCCCCAACAGGTTGGGAATCACTATCAATAATTCCGCCTTGCGAGACTGTTAGTAAGCATCCGATGCGTTTAGGCTCGGTGTGCTCACTCTGATCATTAGTCCCGTACTCAGGAGTTCTTCTTTTGCAACCTTGACCTTTCTGGCCACGCTGCCATGAAGGGCGGTCGGGTTGATCAGACTGTTTACTGTGGTTGCTGGGGTACTTGGTTTTGTAGAAACTTAGATTTTTCAGGAGGGGGGTTTTGAGGTCTAGTTTCTCTATGGTTATTCTGATTAGAAGCATGAGAAGATTGCTCTAGATTATTCTTTCTAAAATGCTCTTCTGTCGGTTTCCGTTTTGTGGCCGGTAGTTCAGCCAGCGCATTGTGATATCGCTCATACTTTTCTAAGATGTCTTCAAGCTTTTCTGCACCCTGCTCAGCTAGAAATCTCCGGGTGTCAGCAGACAAAGTGTTCTTTATTTGTTCTGTTATAACAAATTCCTCAAGACCTTCATAGGTAGAGGGAAGCAGTGAAAGCTCAAGGCACTTTGTCAAGTATCCCTTTAAACGAGACGAGATCTGCTGAAAAGTTTCAGAGCTCTCCTTCCTGCTGTTGCGAAACAGTTTCAAAACTTACGCGCATTCATTTCAAAGCGCTCAAGATAAGCTTTCTTCAACACGTCATAGTTGTCTTGTTGGCTGCTTTCCAGTTTGGCGTAATTATCATACGCACTGCTTTTCAGCGCCTGAGAAAGCTTCATATTCCAACTCGACCTCTCTAAACCGTACAGAGTTGCAATTTTCTCAAATTTTTTTAAATACTTGTCAATCTTCTCATTAGGACAACTAAAAGATTCTAGAGCAAAAGACATAGCGTTTAGTTGAAGGGACTGAGTGATAGAAGGATCAGTTAATGAAGAATGAGGTGAAGACTCTCTATTGCTGGAGGTAGAGGCAGCACCACGACTTTGGAATTCTAGAGTTTTAAGAGCCAGCTCATGCTGTCGTCGTTGCTTTTTCTCTCTTTCCTCGTGCTGTCTCTACCTCTCCTTCTCTCTTTCCTCATGCTGCATCCAGCGAATTTCCATTTCCTCGTCCATCTTCTTCTGCTGTAATAGCCGGTCTTCCGCTTCTTTCCTCTCCGCTGCTTCTTCTTTCCTCCTTAGTTCTTCTTCTTTCTTCTCCACGTCATATTTCTCAAGTTCGTCCCTGACGAATGCTTTCGCTTCGTCGCCGTCCAGTCCTTCTTCCATTGCTTCCTGTCTGAGCATCTGCCTCAATTTCGCCCTCTCTGTCATAGTAAATAGGTGAATGAGACTTAGACGAGAAAGAGATAAAAAAAAGGATACACTGGTTCCTACCACTTCTGAGAAAATACCAAACAAAAAAAGATGATACACTTTAACCTGGGACACCTCCTCCAAAAACATATAATATCTAACTATCGCTGCTACTAATCGGCAATAAAGCACCTAATACAGAAGACAACGCCAAATAAATGGTAGTTAGGATTACTCACTGAAAAATAAGTTGCTACAATGCAAACAAAATAATTATTGCAAAAAAATGTAAGGAGAGAAAAAATCCCCAAAATTGTTAGTCCACTAAAAAAACACCCCTGAAGACAGTTAGGGTAAGGGAGGCAATTTACAGGACGTAATTGTCTCAACGCACTCCTTAGCTTAGCTCAAACACCTACTTCTTCAGAAAACTGTGACTGTTATACAATCACAAACTTTACCAGCGTTTAGTATTACAAAATCAGTAATTAACATATATTCGGACAAAATCAACCTGTAACTCTAATGTATAATGCTAAAAATGCTGTGGAAAAACAACTATTAGGTGTGTGGTCAGCACGCCCATAAACAGATCGTTAGTCTAGGGGAAAAATTATTTTTAAAGATATAACAACTCACAAGACACCACACTCTTACTCTATATCAGAATAAAGAAAATTACAGACGAGCTGATATTTGCCGTCTCGTCTTCCTATTCTAAATTCAAAATCCCATTAGACGAGTCCACATTTGTCGTACTTGCTCGGGATTTTCAGTTCAATTCCCGGAAACGAGACCCCATTTTGTCGTAGATTTTTTGATAGGAGAATTAAGACTTGGGTTGGTCCCTTCTGAATAGATTTGAATAAGTGATAGTCACAGTGAGAGATAGTAATAGCAATAGGTTTCCACGAGCGAGGTGGTAGAATGTGATAGAGGCTGTCTCTGAGATCGAGAATTCTTTCTTCTCTCTCTCTCTGCCTATCTTCTACGACCGATTTAGTGGAGTCAGACAGTCTAAACATATATATATATATATATATATATATATATATATATATATATATATATATATATATATATTCGCACAGTGGGCTGATCACCTGCTTGCCAACCAATATGATTACGGAAACAATGATAGATTGTTTGGTTTGTTTTTGTTCCACAAAGACGCCACTAGGCGTGGTGGAAACAGCGATAGATTGATCAATTTGTTGTTGCCCTAAGACGCCCCTAGGCGTACTGGCCACATACTGCTTTGCCGGTTGATGGCTAAGGATGGAAGAAGAATAATATATATATATATATATATATATATATATATATATATATATATATATATATATATATATATATATATATATATATATATATATATATATATATATATATAATAATAATAAATTCTTTAAGCACCAAACACGGCGCATAAGGCAAAAAACCAGTGCTCTCCAGGTTGTTCGTTGTGACGCCACTCCTCTTAGCTCTTGCACATTATTTAGGCCCAACGTTCCTTATATATATATATATATATATATATATATATATATATATATATATATATATATATATATATATATATATATATATATATATATATATATATTGTTGCTGACTTATTTGCCTTTTGAAGATCATGTGCTGAGTATAGTTATTTTAATGATTTCTTGTTGATCGTGCTTGTTTTATCATTACGCGAATTAGGGTGAAGCGTTCATACAACTCAGTAGCATGATATGAAGAAGTAACATGTAATACTTGAACTCAGCAACATTAATGAAGTAATTAATGTCTTCAGGTTGAGTCCGTAATATTTAATCACATGTACACACAGGATGATCATTTCAAATATGAGCAGAACATAAGTCCGTATAAGTCATGCATAAATTAATCAATAACGTAGACTGCTGGTTTACGTGTCAATGTCCGTTTAAGGATACAATGCAGTATTGTCGTCAGAACATCACAGCTATATGCACGCGCAGATAGACATGGCTACCTGCCGACAGTGAGACTGCGAGTCTGAATATTTCATACGAATTGGACGATTATTCTCCTCCTTCTGAGGATTCTAGTTAAACACTAACCTCCGTAAGTTTCCTCTCATATAGAGTTCTAGGACTGACCCTGGTCCATCATAAATGCACATACAAATGGCTATATCATGCCATTGAATTGGAAGGTTAGAAAACGCAGCTATTCAGCTTGGCGGTCAAGTAACAAAGGGTAGCGTCTCCTAGTTACCGACTGTGACCCAAACAACGCTAGACACGTCATAATCGATCGTGTATGGAGCGTTCAATAATTGAAACATCTATCGCAATATATTAAATGTCTTAACCTTTTCAATTGCACGTCTGCTAACCTTTAGCAGACGGCGTTAATAACATATACCGTAACAATTCCCTGTACACCGGGGGAAAAAAATCGATAGATTTTTTTTCAAGATCTATCCGACTTAACAATTTTTCAAAAAATTTAACACCATTGTGACATATGGCCGACGATGTTCTGAGTAGAACCGTGTCGCGGTCATGTCAACTAACTATTTGTCATAGTCATCTAACATTAATCATATTATATATCAATATTATGCATATTATTATATCAACTAAATAAAATGTGTAATGTCAATAGTGAATGATAGAATTAAATTAAAGTAAGGTCTGTCGTATTAGTATGTCATATAGGAATTAATTTGACTAATTAAAATTAAATTAAGAGTAAAATTATTAAGATTCTAATGTAACACGATGTTATGAGAGAAGAAAAGACAAATAAATGAGAAGAAATAGAAAGAAATTCGAATATAAGTTTAACTTAATTGTGTGTGTTAAGTGTTAGTGAATAATAACTATCTAATTTAACTAACTAAATAACGTATAGGTACATTAAAAAAAAATTAATCTAATACTTGTGTGAGATTTATTTTCTCTTTTCATAATTTCTTCTTTTTATATTTCGTTCTTTTTTTTTGTTTTTTTCATTTCATTTTTTTCTCACATTTCATTTTATTGATATTAATTCAATTAAGAAGTTAAGTTAACTAATTAATTAGTATAGGATATGATGATCCATCCGTAGTCCTGATCCTGATGAATTCTTTTAGACAAAGTGTTGAAGCATTTACGTCGGACAGAAATGTCAATTATCCTAGGATCCAAGAATTAAGTGCACATAGGATAATAAGTTCGACTTGTCGTCAGATATTGTTCCATGATTGTTGAACGAATATTCATATATTGTGTATGGACGTTAGACGAAGTTTCAATGTCAATATGTATACCTTGATTGTCTTTAGTTCAATTCTGTGATGCATATAGTGTTTATAATTATTAAATTGAAGTCAAGGTTAGTTCCCTTATAGTTGATACTTCGTTCTATCCAATGTAGTGATGATTGACGTATTTTAGGAATGTCAATGTTGATTATTCGTCGTCAATAGGATTACGTGACAACGCATCCGCCACAATGTTTTCAGTGCCAGGAATATGTTCAATGGAGAATTCAAATGGCTGCAGGATGATCGCGTATCTGGCGAGTTTTGGGCTTTTGTGGTTTGATCTACGCAAAGATGCTACAGCACGCTGGTCAGTCTGAATGGTGAATGGAGCACCAAGCAAGAACGTTTCCAGTTTTGTGATTGCCCATATAACTGACAAAAGTTCCTTGTCCACTGTGGAATACTTTGTTTCTGCCGGCTTTAGCTTTCTTGAAATATATAATGTAGGATGTAGAACGCCATCATGGTTCTGGAGCAGGCATGCACCGATGCCGTAGTTACTAGCATCTGTTCGTAAGAAAAATCTTTTGGAAGCATCGGGAAGTCTTAAAATTGGTTCATGCGAAAACAAATTTATAATTTTGTTGAAAGTTTCATTGCATATACCAGTCCATGTCACCTTCACCGGCATGTCTTTTTTTAACAATGAAGACAATACAGCCGTGATGGATGACAAGTTTGGTATGAATCTACTGTAATATTGAACAAGTCCTAACAAACTCCTGACCTGTTTCTTCGTCTGAGGAACTGCTATGTTTAGAATTTTGGAGACCGTACTAGGTAACGTTCGGATATATCCCGCTCCAATGATATGTCCCAAAAAGGTTATCTCATTACACGCGATCTGCACCTTTGTAGGTTTAGCAGTTAGATGATAATTCCTTAGAGTGTCGAAAACATATCTAAGTCCCGAAACATGTTCCTCAAACGACGAACTAAACAAGCATATGTCGTCAATATATGTAATAACGTCTGGTCTACCTGATAAAATTTGTCGCATCAGGCGAATGAAGGTAGCTGGCGCATTAACAAGCCCAAAAGGCATCACATTCCACTGGTATAGACCTTGTGGAGTGGAAAATGCGGTGTAGTACTTAGCCTTTTCGGTCAGTGGTATCTGCCAATAACCTTTAGTTAAGTCTATCTTACTAAATATAGTTGCGTTGGATAGACGTGGCAGTAAGTCGTCGATAAGTGGATGTGGTTCGCTGTCAACTATAGTCTTAGCATTTAATTTTCTATAGTCAACACATAGTCTGATGTTATTGTCCTTCTTCCGGACAATCACTAATGGAGAAGAGAATGGCGAATTACTAGTCTCAATGATTCCCAGAGACAACATCTGTTCAAGTTCCTTAGTAGTTTTAGCAAGGAAATGTAAAGGAACCGAATAGGGATGTACACGAATAGGTGTATCGTCATTGAGAGTAATGTCATGACTGATAGCCGATGTGCGACCCGGGACGTCGGTCAACACATCTGGATAAGATTGTAATAGATTAGCAATCTGTAGACGCTGTTGCGGTGTAACCGTTGAAGAGATGGTTACATCCCGCCAAGATTCAGTAGGTTGAACTACTGGTACCGGTAACGGTAACTGTACCTCAGGAAAAGAAGATTCTTCTTCCTGGATGACGGATAAGTTGGAATAATAACAAGTAGATACTGTGTTGTCATCTAGTTCATGAAAAATTGACTGTAAGTGTTCAGGACGTGTATGAAATTGCTTGAGCATGTTAATATGAAATATCTTTTTGTGTCCCTTGATATCTAAGACGTAATCAACGTCGGAAATTTTATCAATGACTTTGTAAGGACCATTCCAAGATATCAATAATTTATTGTTATTGTGAGGAAGTAACACATAAGCCTCATCGCCTGGGAATAATTGGCGTAATCGTCGAGACCTATTTTGTAGAGATCGAGCCTTAGCTTTTGCAGCCTCAGAAGAAGCTGTTGCCAACTGGCAAGACTCAATAATGTTCTTCCGAAGATTAATCACATACTCGTAAGATGACTGAGTGTCCTGAGTCATCTCCGCGTCAATTAATAAGTCTTTTATTAGTCCCATAGGACCTCTTGGGGAGCACCAAAAACTAATTCAAAGGGAGAGAAGCCAGTTTGTTCATGCGGTACCTCCCGATAAGCAAATAGAACAGCTGGGAGTGCTCTGTCCCAGTCATGAGGGTGCTTAACAGTAACCTTATGTAGTAGTTGTTTAAGTGTACGGTTAAGTCTTTCAACTGCACCATTACTCATAGGATGATAAATACTACTTAAATTCCTATCAATGTTCCAAGTTTTCATGACTTCCTTCATGGTGTCAGATATGAACTGTGACCCATGGTCTGATAAAAGTTTTCTAGGAAACCCTATTCTAGAAAAGATGAGATGTAGTGCATCAGCTACATCTGTGGTAGTGGTGGTCTTTAATGGGATAGCTTCTGGCCATCGTGTGCACAAATCAATGCACGTAAGGACGAATCTATGTCCTCTGGCCGATGGTAGCAATGGACCAATAATATCTATGGCCATCTTGTCAAACGGTCTTACTGAGATATCGCAAGCCTGAATAGGCGCCGTGTGAAAAGCTCCACGTGCTTTCACTTCTTGGCATGTAGTACAGGAACGTACATACTGCGAAATATCTCTTGACACTCCTGGCCAAAAGAATGAAGACAGTACTCGAGATCGTGTTCGAGTATATCCCATATGTCCAGCACACTGTGAGTCATGCGCATGTTGAAGAATGTACCGTCTAAAAGTATACGGGACCATAACTTGTTGTTTCATTTGTGATTTGTCATTAAAACATCTAATCAATATGTCATTTTTAATAACAAACCAATGTTTGTTATTATTACCTGAGGATAGATTGTCAACTTTATCAACCAGCTTAAAAATTTTTTTTAAAGATTTATCCTCTTTTTGTTTGGTTGCAAATGTTTCCCTGTCAATAGGTGAATTGACTACAAATTCCTCTTGGTTGTCTGCATCCATTTTATTATCACCAACTTTCTCCATGAGTTGAGTCTGCGCTCTAGTCGTCACGGCGTTTCCAGTGCATAGGTTATGTTTCTCCCATTCTATGATCTCATCTGGAGTACAATCTTTACTGCCGTGTATACGACCAACCATCAGATCAGCAATAGGCTTTTTTAGCATACATACTTTTACATTCCCTGTGAAAAAGGGTGTTCTAATATGAACAATAGCTGTGGGGTAAAACTCAATAGTTCCACCAAATGTCATGCAGCGTACATATTCTCCTGTCGCACAGCTAGGATGTACCAGCGACTGACGTACACCAATCGTCGTGGATCCTGAATCTCTCAGCACTGAGACGACGGATCCATTAACGATTCCCCTGTTAAAAATTAGTAAGCCTGTTCCATCGTTGACTGCAAGACCTACCTCTGGTGTAATATGTCCGCAGTTAAGCACTGTTTCTTTCGCCTTCTGAAAAAAAAGATTGCATTGTTGGCAACTATTTGCCACATTATAATTAATAGCAAAACATGCAGCAGAAGACTGTGTTGTATTATCGTCAAGTGGGACCTGAGCTATAGGGGTAGTATTATTTGTAACTGCCGCCCCTGTATTATGGTTGTAATGAGATGATCCCCGAGAATGAGATCGATTCCGAGTATAATTGTTAGAATTATCTCGTCGTCCTCTATAGTAACTATTATCTCGATGTCTCGAGCCATGATTATTACCATTCCAGTTATTGTTATTTTTCGGGGTATGTGATCGATTATAATTAGTGTTATGTTGACTATTGTGGTAGTTTGTTTGAGGTGAATAATTTCTATCTCGTGATCTACCTCTGTTGAACTCATTTTTATTGTTGAAATCATTATTATGTCCCTTCTGAAAGTTAACATTGTGATTTCTTTGGAACCTACTTCTGTCTACACTGTGATGTCTTTGTTTGTTATTATGATTGTAGGCCATATTAGACGCCACAGGTAGAGGTTCTCTTAATGAGGAGTTAGAAATGTTCGCATTCGGATGTGCCGAACAGTAGTTTAAAGAAATTTTTTCTAACTCGTCAATAGTACCTGGTTTACGCTCCTGCAAATATGCAAAGAATGGCTGGCTAACCGAAGATAATACCTTATCCCGTAGTAGCAAATCAACTAATTTGTCGTACGATTTGTTGACTTCTGCCAGTTCAACCCATCTATTAAATGTATTGCGTATGTTCGCAATGAATCCTGCAAAATCTTTTGGAGATTCAGGTAAAATTCCCTTAAATTTCAACCTACAGTGTTCCTCGTCCAGGTGAAACCTTCGTAAAAGCAAGGACTTAATAGCACCGTAGTTATTTGCTATTGATGGGTCAGCATTTTGAGAAGCCGTCAATGGTTCTCCAACCAAGAATTCATTTAACTTGAGTACCCATGACTCTTCAGGCAAATGATTTGTTTTGCAAGTCTGTTCAAAACGTGACAGGAACGATGAAAGGTCGTCCACGTTTAAGTTGAAAGTGGGTAATTTAAAGTTGTAGAAATGTTTAGTTTGGCTGGATGACGATCCATTTTGTGCGTTATTATTCTGGTTTGCATCAGCACTTTGTGCTTGTAATCTTGCTGTCTCCAATTTAATACGCGCCAATTCCATTTCTTGTTGTAAAATAATTTCCTCTCGTTTCAATTTATTCTCTTCTTCCTGTTGAGCAATTTCTCTTAATCTATTTTCCTTGGCAATTTGCTTCATCTCACGTTCTGCTTCCTTTCTTTCACGTTCCTCCTCCTCTTTCTTTAATGCAGCCTTTTTCTCTGCTTCTTTTCTTTCACGTTCCTCCATTTCTGCTTTATGTTTTTCCAGTTCTGCCTCAGCAAACTGACGAAGTTCTTGAGATTTATAACCATATTCCTTACCAATTTTAACGAAATGGTCTATAGTAAGCATTTTGACTTTTATCTGGTAAGTAATTATTGATAATTACTGATTAAAATAGTCAATAGTAGCTTCAGAGTAATTATTATACTTACTCAACTTAGGAATATTCAATATAAATAATCACAATAGTACTGAACTCTTATGTCTAAGTTCAACTAATAGACAATATTTTGTAACAATATTGTATCTAAGTACTAACTATATCATAAATAGTTATGATATCTGTTAACTATAATGTAATTACATCACACAATTAATCTCAATATCCAATAATGTTGGGTATGATTCCTAGTAATTATATTGTTCAATGTACTAAGTCACTCTCTTAGTACCAGAAAAGTATATTAAATAATATACAATGGGTCTGTCACCTCAAAGGTAGACTATAAGATTATTTTATTTGGTCAATATATATATATATATATATTATTATTATGATGCCTAGGGCATCTCTTATAAATTGTAGTGCTAATTTCTTGGACTATCACTGCATAATTATGCAATGTCCCATATTAACCTTAAATGTCAGAAAAAATTAATTAAATTAAATTACAAGTGTATTATTGAATATAATATCATATTATTAATGTAGTATTTAATATATATCATGAGTACAAACAAAACAATGATGCAACTAAAGGGTACAAACAATGTCAAGACGCAAACAAGACATTTTCACAATTAAAAATGAATTTATGAACTAAATAAAACAAGCGGAAGTGTCACAAGCCAAATGAAGGGTCAAGGTCTGACCCGAGGTCAACTGAATATGCAAAGTACCCAAAAAAAAATGACTGCAAAAAATGATGACATCACAGGACTCATAACGGACGAACATTTAACAATCATCAAATAAATGATAGTAAGAGTAGACTGGACGAAATAGTTAACGAACATGATACAAAACTGAATAAAAATGTGAACTTAGTACAAATAAAATACACCAGTTATCTACGGAACGGTACAGCTAACACAAACGTCAAACGATAGCAGATCTGGACAGGCAGTCCACCGGCAAACCTCAATGGGGCTTCCAAAAGTGCAATCGTTTAACTGCCCTAAGACCGACTGAAATCTAGGTGGTCAGCTGTTCGCGACATTCCCCAGAGATTTCAGTTCCCTCCAACCGGCCCGCTAATTAACAACACATTAAAACAACCCAAAAAATACATGAAACACATTCAGAAAAGACATGCCTATGCAGGCAAAAGGCATGGACTCAGTATTACTGTTTGCAATGACGACAGTATTAAAACAACTAGACTTATCTTTTCCGTTGCTTAGATCAGTGCTAGAGGTCGTCAACAGCTAGGCTAATGCCCCTGACTGTCTGCTCCTGTAGTCCATATCGTGTGTTTGCTTCAATGGCTCATGTTTCCCCTGGTTAGACTTAGAAAACGGCTTTGGTTTCTCCGACAGTTCACCTACACGACCTTCGGTGACGTCACGTTGTTAGGCATTAGAATGAGTACAACGTCATCTTCAACTGGATCATGTGATCGAAACTTGATCGTAAATATTATGGTTAACATGTGCGTAAGGAACAGAAGTTTGTTTCTTTTTTTCTGTCGTTCCCCGCATTCGGCCGCCACTTTGTTGCTGAGTTATTTGCCGGTTGAAGATCATGTGCTGAGTATAGTTATTTTAATGATTTCTTGTTGATCGTGCTTGTTTTATCATTACGCGAATTAGGGTGAAGCGTTCATACAACTCAGTAGCATGATATGAAGAAGTAACATGTAATCCTTGAACTCAGCAACATTAATGAAGTAATTAATGTCTTCAGGTTGAGTCCGTAATATTTAATCACATGTACACACAGGATGATCATTTCAAATATGAGCAGAACATAAGTCCGTATAAGTCATGCATAAATTAATCAATAACGTAGACTGCTGGTTTACGTGTCAATGTCCGTTTAAGGATACAATGCAGTATTGTCGTCAGAACATCACAGCTATATGCACGCGCAGATAGACATGGCTACCTGCCGACAGTGAGACTGCGAGTCTGAATATTTCATACGAATTGGACGATTATTCTCCTCCTTCTGAGGATTCTAGTTAAACACTAACCTCCGTAAGTTTCCTCTCATATAGAGTTCTAGGACTGACCCTGGTCCATCATAAATGCACATATAAATGGCTATATCATGCCATTGAATTGGAAGGTTAGAAAACGCAGCTATTCAGCTTGGCGGTCAAGTAACAAAGGGTAGCGTCTCCTAGTTACCGACTGTGACCCAAACAACGCTAGACACGTCATAATCGATCGTGTATGGAGCGTTCAATAATTGAAACATCTATCGCAATGAATTAAATGTCTTAACCTTTACAATTGCACGTCTGCTAACCTTTAGCAGACGGCGTTAATAACATATACCGTAACATATATATATATATATATATATATATATATATATATACATATATATATATATATATATATATATATATATATATATATATATATATATATATATATATATCATCATCATCATGTAACGTATTCTTTCCAGAACGTTGTCTCCATTACAGCTGCTCTGAACGCATCACAATTCTGGGCAATTCGACCTGCATCAGCCAAAGACAAGTTCAGACTCTCTGTGATGTCCTGGGTCCACCATCGTCTAGGTCGACCCCTTCCCCTTTTTCCAGGGACCATGCCTTCCATCACTGTTTTTTCCAGGTTATTATGTCTTTTTATATGACCGAAAAATTTCAGCTTCGTTATTGCGATGGTATTTAGGAGCCAATGTTCCTGTACGTTTAGTGAGTGCAGTACTTCTCTGTTGGTCTTTTTTTCTGTCCAGGGTATTCTCAACATCCTTCTGTACACACAAATACAAGTGACTACAGTTAGAAACACAGACGTGGGAAAACTATAACAATGATTATATAGATATTCTAGAACGAGCTGACCAACACGCTGATTAAGTTTAAGTGCAGTTTAATTATCAATATAAACTTCCACCACCACGACATCCAAAATTACATCAAATATATATATATATATATATATATATATATATATATATATATATATATATATATATATATATATATATATATATATATATATATATATATATATATATATATATATATATATATATATATATACATAAATAAGCATCAAGTCAATGAATTGCTGCACACAAAAGATATAGACCCACTGGTATGATCTCCCCTCGATGTTTAGCCCACAGTCCCGTTAGGAGAAAGATGATAGCCCAAAGAGTCACGGATACATATGATTTGGTCTAATATTCTCCCCCCCCCCATGTTAAGGTATGGATCGACTTGATATCTCTGGTCTATTCTAATGGAAAATATGGTTAGCAATACTTGCACAAAGAAAGTTAAAACAGCAAAGATGGGTGTCAAAAATTATAACAATAAAGGAATCACTCAGTCCTGCATTCACTCTATTCATTCAGCCGTGATCACTTGCATTTGTTCATACTCACAGCTTTGATAGCCACTTCTGGAAACACAATTTTTATGACATTCATATACAGAATCGTCAATGGCAGTCTTTGACCAAGAATTCTCCAGTTCCAAAAAGACGGGTTGAATTATCTGCTTCAGGAAACGATTCCTTGGGTGTTCTTATCGTTCGGGTGTCTGTTTAGGTCACATTAAAATTGTCCAGGCACGAACATTATCAACGAGCACAGTGTCACTAGTTTTGGTTTCTAGAAATGAGGAATGTCAGGTCGGGTGCCTTATCTCAGTATAGGAGTTTAGTTGGTCACACCACCACTTGTCAACAGTGTCGGAAAAGTTAATGCTTTTTCTGTAATTATTCTCGCCACAAGGCAGCATGTACATTAGAGTTTGTGATATGATCTGGCTCAAAGGCCCAGTATAAGCATTTATTCTTTAAAAAAACCCGTTAGTGGGATTGGTATTCTGTCTATCTCTTGAAGGCACACGCCCTGTCAGACAGGTGTTACTTGAAAACCCACGTGGTTAAAGATATAAAATGTTTATGTTTCTCACAGGTATGTCTCTGTACTAAACGCTGGCAACGTTTGGGTTAACCCCAGTATTCACTCAACACAGAACTACGGTATCACAACAAAACTAAAGGGTTTCACTTATAAGTTTAAGTATCTAGAACTAAGTGACCACGTCTACTGCAAATTGGAGAATGAGTGAAATCAAGTTTAAAACTCTGATTATATCTATCAAATCAGACAAAAGATCCCACGTTATTTCGCGAAATCATAAATAATCTCCCCTTTCTGTCTCAAACACCTTACATTTAACACTTCCCATTATTAGACGTATTGCCCATAACTGACACTTCTCGTCTTCACACCTCACGCTTACCAGGGCCAACAGTGAGTGCCGTGTCAGATGGAATTGCCAGACAACTGTCTCGTACTGCGCCGTGGAGATGCCGGTTATTGCGCCTTACCTGAGCGCTCAGCCGAAGAAAACGCGCGTGTCAGCTGAAAGTGCAGACCAAAGTCTGCTCGTATGTCTGAGATAGATGCATATTCACAATTTCTCGTATACCTAAGTGGCTGACGTCTTACATAATAGAGATGCGTATCCCAGTATGAGAAAGAAACCGGTAAAGTGAGAATGTGAAAGGAAATATTTCGCAAAATAGAGGACACGGGTAGAAGAAAGAAGAGAAGATAGAAAATTTAGTGATCATAAACTCTCTGTGACAACTGCGAATAGATTATGTCTGAGTTCAGACAGATTATGAATGTGTAAAGTGAAAAGTAGATACGAATAGAGTCAGTAATGAAATTTATGGGAAGAGCTCTGACTTATGGAAAGTAAGAAGACTAAGTCTCCAGCCTACCCTGACTTCGGTTATATGTCAGTCTTTTCTCTGTTCTCTCTAAACAACAGGACAGATGTATATTTTTGGCTTTATTTAAAAAAAATAAAACACCAAAACATAAAGCATGAAATTAAGTCTGCCTTCCCAATCTTGGAACGCCAAAATCACAATCACAGTAAAACACACAACCTACCACACCACTTACATAAATCGCACACAAGCCGATCGACTCACTTCACACCAACACCCAGA
This sequence comes from Oreohelix idahoensis, assembly GCA_024509875.1. Taxonomy (NCBI): domain Eukaryota; kingdom Metazoa; phylum Mollusca; class Gastropoda; order Stylommatophora; family Oreohelicidae; genus Oreohelix; species Oreohelix idahoensis. The sequence continues at coordinate 118,909 of JAMPIV010015718.1, read as the reverse complement.
ACTTTCTCACACTAATTAAGTTACCTAGCAAACACGGAAACTGAAATATTTTGGCCATATTACACGCCATATTGGCTTAGAGAGAGCAGTGACGGGGGGTATGGTACCAGGAAGGCGAGACAGGGGCCGAATAAGACGACGGTGGACAGGACATTGAAGACACCTTGAACATGACATTGGAGGAGGCAGGAGGGCTGGCTAGAGATCGAGAGTCTTTCAGGCGGGCTGTGATGAGAGCGACGTTCTGCAAAGGACATGCTACATGATTAGCAAACAGGGGGCGCCCAATCGTCTCCAGTGATGGAAACGGCCGCTCAGGTCTTACCAAACACTCCTGGTAAGTGTGGTGTCTGCCCATGCACACCACATGTTAGATTTATTGAGTTTGAGTTAGTGCTGATAAATGCGGCACTATTTGGGATATTTATTGAAAATGAGGCGCACCGGAAAATGAGGTCAGAGTTTGTGTTGATATGTGTATGGCCAAGGTGAAGTAAAACCTTGCACTTTGTGACAGCTGTGGTTTTTGGCTGTGTTTTCTTTTTAAGTTCCAGTATGGACCTACTATGAAGTGTGTACCTCCTGACAGGAGAGGGTTTGTACAAGAGCATGAATACTCTTGAATTAAAAGTAATATGTACGGAGAAAATTAATAAATAAGGATTAATCATGAATAACGAGTATGCATGCTACAAAGAATTTCAGTTATTAAAAGATGTCGAATTCGTTTTAAAAAGAAGACTGTTTTAGTTCCTCATTGGTCAGGTAGAGAACCTGTATGCGTGTTGTGATAGAGGGAACAAAACTATGAAAAGTGAGAGATTTTACCCGGGATGTAACGGGATAACGAGCAGTACTATGAGCGACCGCTGGAGCAATCAAATATATATTAACTGTGGACAGGGGTAGCAATTTACCTATAATAATAATAAACGAACACAAAATATATTCGAACGGCGCCCCACCACAGATATGGGGGCTGTCGTCCGTTGGATTTGAAGGACATTTGAAGGTTGCTCAGGCTATTGGCAGACAGAGTTCTATGTTTGGACAATATCGGGAATTTTGATCAATCTATCGCTGTTCAACAATGAACATTTTATGCAGAGACAGCTGGTGGAATGCAACTTTGTGCAGACATGAAATTTACAATATTCGTATACTAGGTCATGCCCAGACCTGGTACCTTACTTGAGGATCAGAAAAAACATTATATCCATGATAAAATCGTTCACGCTGATTTACCATGACAGGAATGCTATACCAATCTGACGAATATCTTCACGGGAGAAATATGAATCTGCGATTTTACGAGGAGGGCGTTTCGCTGGACAAGTGGACACGGAAGTAATAGATCAAACCGTTAGGACATTGACAAGGTCACCTCATCAGTTTAGTCGGTCACTCGTTGGAAAATAACATTTCGTCTCTATCATTATATATTGACACGATCTCTACAATGTGTCTCACACGAGTGAAGGTCGGACATTCCTATTGAACTGAATACTCAGTGAACGAGTTACGAGAACGTCTTCATATTACGTCATCATGATTGCTGATTACTACATTATAAGATTACTACATTATCCACATTTCAATTTAATATTGCGTGGAACGACCCATTGGAGTTACAGCGAAGAATGGACGCTCATGGTCGATTCAGATAAGTAATGTTATGTAACGTCATGGTTGTTGGTCCTATCATTGTTGGGCAAATCTCGCTTCTTTTGTGTTATATGTTTCTTTTCTTTGTCTCTTGCGGGCGACTGTTTAGGATGCATTTTACGTTTCAGTGTCGTATTTCTATAGGTTGATTGCATTAATTTCTTTCAGGGATTCAGCATTTAGTGCTGTCGTGATTTCCGCTCTGTTTGAAATTAAGGCTTTCATGCGTGTTAGCTGTGCTGTGATTCGTCGTATTTTTTTTAAATTTCAATTTTGTTCGGGAATTTAGTCTGGCGTAGGTCTTTCCTGGCTATCTTTTGTAAAATTTACATTAATGATAAAAGTGATTTGTCGTTTTGTCTCGTTAATTACTGGTGGAAATTTTAATTTTCTTTTGTCTTAGAATTTTCAAATACTTACAATTTTGTCGTTTCTTTATTTGGTTTCCATCCATGTCTTTCGTTAGTCATGTCATGTGATAATTTTTCTTTGCAGCATGTATATGATAAACTATTTATTGATTAACTATAATTCTATAATATTGTTGGTGATATATCATGCGATTCTTGTCGATAACAAGAAGCAGGATCATAAACGCTAATTATTATATTAATAAGCGTATAAAGGATTTGTGCAGGTGATATAGTTATATATATATTCACATTGTGACTATACCAATCAGACACACTATTCCATAGTGTGATGGTCTAAGTAAGGCAGAGGAGAACATAGATATTGATTTATTGTTTAGAAAAGTTATAATTTGTGGTATACTATGGCGACTCTTGACTATTTTATTAAACAAGGCAAGGCGCTGGGTATGGAAGGTGATATTTTAAAAAATTTTGCTTTGACTGCATATGAAAAGGCAGAGGCAAAAGAAGAAAGAGAAAGAAATGAGAAAAGAGAAAGAGAAGAAATAGAAAGAAATGAGAAAAGAGAAAGAGAAGAAAGGGAATTTACTATGGCACAAGAAAAAGCAAATAAGGAAGAGAGAATTCGTATAGCAGAAATCGCTGCGGAACGAGAGAAAATGGAACATGAAAAGGCAATTCGTTTAGCGGAAATTGCTGCCGAGGAGGCAAAATTTGAAAGGGAGAAAGCTTTTGAGGTTGAAAAACTTCGTTTTCAACAACATCATGGTTCCCATGATTCAGATAGTAATGGTTCATCAAAGAAGGCAATCACAACCCCTAACTTTAATTTAAGACTACCACCTTTTTCTCCTCCTCACGACGATATAAGTTTTTATTTATTAAGATTTCAGGAAAGAGTCTCTTGCTTAAATATTGATAAAGATTCGTGGTCTGGTGTTTTTTCGGGTCTCCTCACAGGTGATGCAGTTGGGGTCTATCTGGGTATAGACCAAGATAAAAGACATGATTTTCAGGTCGTAAAGGCAGCATTTATACGCAGATATGGTCTGGATCAGGAAGGCTATAGACAAAAGTTTCGATCCATGTTACCGGTAGAGGGTAAAAATTTTGAGGATTTTGTTTCCTCCATAAAACTATGTCTCCAAAGATGGGTTGAACAGGCTTCTATCCCTAAAACGTTTGAAGGATTATGTGATCTCTTATTAAGAGATAAAATTGTTTCGTCGGTAAACCAGGATATTGTATCATTCTTACAAGAACGTAATCCGACTAGTATCGATGAAATGGAAAAATTAGGTCAACAATTTTCCGTTGCTCATCCAAACTTGTCATTGAGCAGAGCAAAAGTCTTGGACTCATCTACTGCGTGTGCTGCGACGCACGGGAGATCGCGCACTCGTAGCTTGGATAGACGATATAATTATAGAGAAAATAATCACACATCCTATAGGGGTAAATATAATTTTTACCATAATCGCTCACCTTCACGAGGTAGAGACAGGCATAATTTCAACAATTATAACAATAACCAATGGTATCGAAATAACCAGTATTCACACAACAAATATACGGACAATCATAATTTGTCACCGCGGGGTGGCCATTATAACAGGGACAACAATGGACATTCTCATTCAGACAATTTTTCAGATCGCAGAAGATCTCACTTCGTTAGAAGTCATAATAGAGCACGCTCACAAGCCAATGCTTGTCAGACGGTAGATAGAAATGTCAGTAATGACATCCATCCAACCAATAATCACGCCAATGCGTGTAACGTTGATTTAGAAAATTCTAATAATTGTACAGAATGTAAGATGTTATTTCAACCTGGAGCTACACCACGGCTTAAATGTGGACATGGCTTACCAGTGTTGTCATCTTATGACGGTGTTGGTACTCTCACTTTACATAATGGGTTTTTGTTTAACACTCCAATTAAAATTTTAAGGGACACGGGTTCCACAACGGTCGGGATAAGAAGGTCGTTAATCCCTCCATCTTGTTTCACTGGAACGTCAGTGAAATGCATAACTTTCGGAGGCACGGTAGAGATATATCCCATGGCCGACGTAACAATAACCACGCCATTCTTTACTGGGAAAGTTCGTGTATGTGTTCTCAACCAGCCTTGCTGTGACTTGATTTTGGGAAACATAAAGGGTATAAAAGAATGTTCTACTGATGAAATTTCTGCATGGGAAAGAGAATATCTTTCTTTATCCAATGCTGTGACTACTAGAGCACAGCTGGTTGCAGAAGCAAATGAACTTAATGATAGCAATAATATCCCACACGTGACAACAAGTCATTACATAGATAAAAATGCATTCATTAACCAACAAAAATGTGAATCTATCACAAATCAATCTCCGCATCTGGCATCTATTGCTTTAGTTGATGAAGAAGCAACTAGTTTCGCGGATGTACCGCTTGATTTTCCTGTGGTACCTATCCAAGCCTCTGAAACTTGGAAGGATGTAATCATTTGTAACGATTTACCTTCAGATCAGAAGAATCAGATTCTCAATCTATTGAAATCTTTTGAAGATGTGTTGTCTGATCTACCTGGACGAACTAACATTATTTCTCACGAAATAAAATTATCGGATCCCACTCCGATTAAGTTACGACCGTATGCAATTCCTTTGCATATCAGAGAGCAGGTTGATAGTGAGGTCGACAATATGTTGAAAATGGGGATAATCTCTCCATCAGATTCTCCATTTTGTTTTCCGATGGTAGCAGTACGGAAGAAAGACAAATCCATTCGTATATGCATTGATTTCCGTCGACTAAATAAAGTCACGATATCAGATTCTGAACCAATGCCTTTGCTGGAAGACCTGCTACCTCGTTTAGCTTCCGCTACGTTCTTTAGCAAATTCGATTTATCAAAAGGGTATTGGCAGATCCCTTTGACCGAAGAATGTAAACCATTGACGGCATTTGCAACATCGAAGGGTTTGTTCCAATACAATGTCATGTGTTTTGGGCTCAAAAATGCGCCTGCAACTTTTGTACGGATGATGCGTCGAGTATTTGGGAGCCGTTATGACCTAATATCTTATATAGATGACATTTGCATGTTTCATGACACATGGGAAGAACATGTAGATGGGATACAATCTTTACTCCAGACACTAAGAATACACAATCTCACAGCCCGTCCATCCAAAATAGAAATTGGATTCAAGGAAATTTCATTTCTAGGACACAAAATTGGCAGACATGTAATACAACCTGATGAATCTAATTTAAAACGCATACTTGATCTTACAATCCCAACTACAAAGAAGCAAGTACGGAGTCTATTAGGATTGGTGAATTTTTACCACAAGTTTATTCCAAGGTTCTCGTCTTTGACTGCTGTCTTATCTGATCTAACTAAAAGAGGTATGCCTAACAAAGTAGTTTGGACAGAACAATGTAACCAGGCATTACAAAACATTAAGACTCATTTTTCACAGTATCCGATATTAAGACTGCCAGATTTAAAAAGATCATTTATTGTTGTAACAGATGCTTCGCTCCACGCAATAGGCGGGTGTTTGGGACAAAGTTTTGATGGCAAGTTTCATCCGATCTACTACTTGAGTAGGAAACTATCGGAAGCCGAATCTAAATACTCTATTTTCGACAGAGAACTGTTGGGTATAGTATGGACTTTGAATAAACTTCAAAAGTATGTGGTAGGTACGCATTTTACTATAATGACAGATCAGAGAGCATTAACGTATCTGCAAACCTGTAAATCACCAAGTGCAAGACTTACGAGATTTGCATTACAGTTGCAAGCGTATGACTTTGATATCGTCCATATAGAAGGACATAATAATGTAATCGCGGACACTCTATCAAGAGTAATACATTGAACTATGTAACTGTCCTGGGTACAAGAAGTGACAACAAACATTGTTTATGTTCATAATCAATTGATGGATAGATTATATAGCGATATTTTCGTAGCATTAATATGTTGCTCACAAGTTGTTGCCACATATTTTAACTGCATTTCACTCATCGTGATATCATTTCACTCATTACTTGAATTTGATTTTCCTTTTTATCATTATAGTTAAGTATAGTTAATGATGACCTGGAAACCTGCAGTTTCCAGTAGCGCGCAGGGGGGGGGGGGGGGTAATATGTGGTGTCTGCCCATGCACACCACATGTTAGATTTATTGAGTTTGAGTTAGTGCTGATAAATGCGGCACTATTTGGGATATTTATTGAAAATGAGGCGCACCGGAAAATGACGTCAGAGTTTGTGTTGATATGTGTATGGCCAAGGTGAAGTAAAACCTTGCACTTTGTGACAGCTGTGGTTTTTGGCTGTGTTTTCTTTTTAAGTTCCAGTATGGACCTACTATGAAGTGTGTACCTCCTGACAGGAGAGGGTTTGTACAAGAGCATGAATACTCTTGAATTAAAAGTAATATGTACGGAGAAAATTAATAAATAAGGATTAATCATGAATAACGAGTATGCATGCTACAAAGAATTTCAGTTATTAAAAGATGTCGAATTCGTTTTAAAAAGAAGACTGTTTTAGTTCCTCATTGGTCAGGTAGAGAACCTGTATGCGTGTTGTGATAGAGGGAACAAAACTATGAAAAGTGAGAGATTTTACCCGGGATGTAACGGGATAACGAGCAGTACTATGAGCGACCGCTGGAGCAATCAAATATATATTAACTGTGGACAGGGGTAGCAATGTACCTATAATAATAATAAACGAACACAAAATATATTCGAACGGCGCCCCACCATGTGAAGTTAATCCACGCATGCACCCACTATCCAAGACACGGGTGAAGAAAACAATGCTATTGCGAATATCCCTGCACTAAATAATAAATCCGATTAGCAGAGCGCTAGACGCCACTGCTGGAAAAATATTACAATGAAAATAGCTGAAGGCTCCCAGGGGAAGCGCCTCTATCTTGGCTAAAGATGGTTTAAACTTCCGGCAGGTAATTACAATTGGCAAGGTGAGGATACCTGGACGATACTCCACTATACTCCTGGTTTACGGGCTGTCAATGCGTTGGGCAGGGTTGCCGACACAAGACGTTGGCAAAGGTGGCAGCCGGTCTGGCTGGAGGCTTAATCCCGTTAACGGCTGTGAAATTTGACTCCAATGTGCCAGGTCTTCAATGGGCGGGCTGGTGGTATTGCCCGAATGCTTGAGGGCAAAGGCAACCACCCGGTTGCACGGAACAGGTAGATAAACCAAGAGGTGATGCTACTTATAAGCAAGCCGTAGAGATTGTGCCAATGCAAGGTTGTCCCAATGAGGATAAAAGAGCACAACATTGCATGCGTCCGACCACCCTCTACAATAGAGAAACAATCCAAAACAAATATTTACCACCTTTGTACAGACCTCTCTTATGTTTACACTCTCGTTCCACTGTACTATCCTTCGCTCCCTCCCATAGCTAACACACAGTCAAAACACACAGTACTTCACCCTTCTCACTCACTTATACAAAAATCATCAACACACACACTCACACGTAATTAAGTCAGGCGTTGCCTGTCGCGTGAGTTAAGCCCGCGTCAGCTATCGGCTAATGTATTAGTACCCACTCGCCCACCTCAACACTGCCGGTGTCAGCAGGCGAGAAATCCCAACATAGGAATTCTCCGTGTTAATTGATCTTCTTCTTCTTTGATCCTTAGCCGCCGACCGTCAAAGCAGTCAGTGGCCATTACGCCTGGTGGCGTCTTGTAGGGCAACAACAAATTGATTCCACCCTGCTCGGTCAGTGGCCATCCTTCGAGCAGTGCCCCAACTCTGGTTCATTCTTTGCATCTCAGCCTCCACAGTCCTCCGCCAAGTTGTTTTTGGTCGGCCTCTCTTTCGTTTTCCTTCAGGGGTCCATAGCATAGCTGTTCTTGTGATGGCATCGGGGTCTCTTCTGAGGACATGGCCAACCCAGCTCCAGCGTCTGCCAGCTATGATGTTGTGCATGTCCTCTTGCTTGCTCCGAGTAAGCAGATCTTGGTTGGTGATGGTATTCGGCCAAAAGATTCGGAGAATTTTTCTTAGGCATGTTGTGTGAAGAGAGGACAATTTCGACATTTCCTTCTCTGTAACTCTCCGGCTCTCCGCGCCATAGAGAAGCACAGAAAGCACACAGCTCTGATATAATCCTAATTTTGTGCTTGTGCTGTACTGAGAGGACTTCCAGATGTTGTTTAGACTAAAAAAGGCTGTTCCTGCTTTGTTCACTCTGCCGCTGATGTCTTCGCCTGCTCCGCCGTCTGGTGTTACTATGCATCCTAGGTACGTGAAGGCATCTGTCTGTTCCAGTTGCTGATTCGTTACTGATATGGGCTCAGGGTTGCTCACATTGAGCGTCATGACCTCTATCTTCTTTAGGTTGATGTCCAAGCCCACCCGCTGGCTATACCCACCAAGTCCATTGGTTTTTTTCCTGGATGTGTTGATGTGATTGTGCCAGCAGTGCAAAGCCATTCGCACAATCCAGATCTTCCAATGTAGAAAATGTAGTCCATCTTATTCCTCTTGGATTGTCATCTGTTGTCCGGCGCACCATCCAGTCCACAACTGTCAAAAATAGAGCGGCCGACAAGGGGCATCCCCGTCGCACTCCTGTCTTCACTTCGAAGGTTATGTTGCTCTGCCCAGTGCTACACTCAAAGTTAGCACAAAGGCCTTTTATGGTTGACACCACGCAGCCCGGAATTCCATAAGCCCCAGTACTTTCCACAAACTGTCCCCATGTATACTGTCAAAAGCCCTTTCAAAATCAACGAAATCAATGCACAGCTGTCCCCGCCACCCCGAGCACTGCTCCACATTGTCCCCGAGGGCAAATATATGATCCACACATCTTCTTCTTCTTCTTCGATCCTTAACCACCGACCGTCAAAGCAGTCAGTGGCCATCACGCATAGTGGCGTCTTGTAGGGCAACAACAAATTGATTCCACTTTGCACGGTCGGTGGCCATCCTTCGTACAGTACCCCAGCTCTGGTTCATTCTTTGCATCTCAGCCTCCACAGTCCTCCGCCAAGTTGTTTTTGGTCAGCCTCTCTTTCGCTTTCCTTCAGGGGTCCAAAACATAGCTGTTCTTGTGATGGCATCGGGGTCTCTTCTGAGGACATGACCAACCCAGCTCCAGCGTCTGCCAGCTATGATGGTGTGCATGTCCTCTTGCTTGCTACGAGTAAGCAGATCTTGGTTGGTGATGGTATTCGGCCAAAAGATGCGGTGAATTTTTCTTAGGCATGTTGTGTGAAAAGAGGACAATTTTGACATTTCCTTCTCTGTGACTCTCCAGCATTCCGCACCATAGAGAAGCACAGAAAGCACGCAACTCTGGTATAATCTTAATTTTGTGCTTGTGCTGTATTGGGAGGACTTCCAGATGTTATTTAGGCTAAAGAAGGCTGTTCTTGCCTTATTCATTCTGATGTTGATGTCTTTGCCTGCCCCACCATCTGGTGTTACTATGCTTCCTAGGTATGTGAAGGTATCTGTCTGTACCAGTTGCTGATTCCTTACTGATATGGGCTCAGGGTTGCTCACATTGAGCGTCATGACCTCAGACTTCTTTAAATTGATGTTCAAGCCCACCTGCTGGCTAATTTTATTAAGTCTATCCGTTTTTTCCTGGATGTGTTGATGTGAATGTGCCAGCAGTGCAATGTCATCTGCATATTCCAGATCTTCCAATGTAGAAAATGTAGTCCATCTTATTCCTCTTGGACTGCCCTCTGTTGTCTGGCGCATCACCCAGTCTATGACTGTTAAAAATAGAGTGGTTGATAAGGGGCATCCCTGTCGTACTCCTGTCTTCACCTCGAAGGTTAGGTTGCTTTGCCCAACACTACACGTAAAGTTGGCATAGAGGCTTTTTATGATTGACACTATGCAGCTTGGAATTCCATAAGCCCTCAGTATTTTCCATAAACTGTCCCTATGTATGCTGTCAAAAGCCTTTTCAAAATCAACAAAATTTATGTAAAGCTGTCTTTGCCATTCTGAGCACTGCTCTATAATGTTCCTGAGAGTGAATATATGGTCTACACATCTTCTGTTCTTTCTAAATCCTGCTTGTTCTTTCCTCAATTTGTAGTCTACTGCCTTTGAAATTCTCTGTATAATTATCGTGCCTAGTATTTTGCTGGGAACTGAGAGAAGAGTGATTCCTCTCCAATTATTGCAGTCTGCAAGATCTCCCTTCTTGAGCAATTTGACAATTATTCCTTTCTTCCACTCTGATGGTGTTGTCCCCGTTTTCCACACTTGTGCAAATAGTGGTTCTAATAGTTCTGCTGCTAGCTTTGGGTCTGTCTTAAATAGCTCTGCATTTAAGTTATCATGGCCCGGAGCTTTACCGTTCTTTAACCCTTTGATTGCTGTGATGATTTCTTCTTTTCGTGGAATGTCTGTATTTACATCTAGATCGTTTTCAGCCTCAGGAACATTCAATTGTGTCTCTGGTATTTCCTTGTTCAGCGTTTCTCTGAAGTGCTCTGCCCATCTTGTTTCCTGTCCCTCTGCTGTCTTGATGAGATTTCCTTGCTTATCTCTTACTAATGTAATATTGTTCGCACCTTGTTTTCTGCGATGAATTTAGTTATTTTGTATACTGTGCTTTGTTCATTTCTCAGGGCTGCCTCTTCTGCCTGTTTTGCAAGATCGTCTAGGAAATTCCTTTTGTTGGCTCGGGTTTGGCGTTTAACTTCCCTGTCCAGCTGGCTGTACTGTTCGCTATATAGTTGCTTTAACCTGTGGGACTTCGCTTCTGTTTTCTTTCTTTTCATTTCCTTTCTCATCTTTATGGTGTTTAGTGTTTCTGGTGTTATCCAGTCTTGCTTCTTCCTTTCCTGGAATCCTAAGCATGATTTGCTACTTTCCTTATATATTGTTGAAATGGTGTTGAAATTCTGGTCTATATCATCAGTCAATGTCTTTTCCTGGCTTTTGGCAAATTGATATCGTTTCTTAGTGTCGGCCGCAAAAGCTTTTCTGGTAAGGGGGTCCTTCAATTTGCTGATGTCAAACCTTTTCTGTGTAGTTACAGTTGGTCCAGCCCTTCTTAGTTTCACTTTCAGTTTTGCTACCACTAAATGGTGATCACTTCCCACATCTGCACCTCTTCTTACCCTCACATCTTGTAATGCATGTCTCCATCTGCCGTTAACCATGATGTGGTCTATCTGGTTTCTGTCCCGACCATTTGGTGATTCCCATGTTAACTTGTGAATTTCGTTATGTGGGAAAAGTGTTCCTCCAATGACCAGGTTGTTAATGCTACAGAAACTTATTAGCTTATCCCCATTTTCGTTTGCTGTTCCGCTGCCGCATTTCCCCATTGTTCTTTCATTATATGTATTGTGTGTACCAACTTTCGCATTGAGGTCTCCCATTACTATAACAAGATCATATCTAGGTGTGTCTTCCATTTCTTTCTGCAGTTGTTGATAGAATTCATCCTTGACCTCCTCATCGCTATCATTCGTTGGTGCGTAGCATTGTATTATAGTAGTGTTGGTGAATCTCCCTCTCAATCTCAATCGTATCAGTCTGTTGTTGATGGGTTTCCATTCCAGTAATGTCCTTTCTATCCCTTTCTGTAGAATAATGGCTACGCCTTCACTGTGCTGTCCATCCTCTCTTCCAGAGTAAAGTACTGTTTCTCCTGTTGCTGTTTTAACTTTTCCTGCCCCTGTCCATCTGCTCTCACTTATCCCCAGGATGTGGAACCTATAGTTTCTCATTTCTACCGTGACCTGTCTTAGTTTACCTGTCTCGTACATTGTCCTGACATTCCAAAATCCTATTCATGTATCCTGTTTTGCGGTCAGGACATCCGTTTTCATGTCAGTGGCTTCCTTTCGGCTTTCACCACTGACAGTCATACGAGCCACAGACTCCGAATGTCCATCCCGCAGCAAAGTTTGTTCATTTGATGTTGTTTCCGTAACTTCATTATTTTTTTACATAGACAGGGGTGTCAGCCCTATGCTAAAACCCCCAACCTGGAGGTCCAGGGTACCAGCTTTTGTCTGACCCCTACCCACACAGACCAGTCCAGCTTGGTTGAACCTACCAGGAGTAAAACTCCCACTGGCATAGCTCTGGGGATTGTCAGGGTACGCAAGCTGCCATACCGCTACAAGGTATAGGTACCATTGATGGCAGCCACACATCTTCCGTTCCCTCTAAATTCTGCTCGTTCCCTCCTCACCCTGCGGTCCCTGCCTTTGCGATTCTCTGTATAATTATCCTGCATAGTATCTTGCCGGGAACAGAGAGAAGAGCCACTCCTCTCCAATTATTGCAGTCCGCAAGATTTCCCTTCGTGGGCAATTTGACAATTATTCCTCTTCTCCACTTCGTCGGCGTCATCCCTGTCTTCCAGACCCGCGCAAACAGCGGCTCCAATAGCCCTGCCGCCAGCCCTGGGCCCGTCTCAAACAGCTCCGCACCTAAGTCACCATGACCAGGAGCTTATACACACTTTAACCCCCCGATTGCCGTGATGATTTCCTCCCCTCGTGGGATGTCTGTATTAACATCTAGATCATTTTCAGCCTCAGGAACATTCAATTGTGTCTCTGGTGGTTTCTTATTTAGAGTTTCTCTGAAATGCTCCTCCCATCTCGTTTCCCGTCTTTCCACTGTCGTGACGAGATTTCCGTGCTTATCTCTTACTATTGTAATATTGCTTGCACCTCGTTTTCCACTGATGATTTTAGTTATTTTGTATACTGTAAAAAAAAAGGTAAAGGAACCCGTTACACGCCATTGAGGCATATTGGGAATATGGTGTTAGTCCCATATTATCTTGACCGTCGGCACACTAGGGGTGATGTGGTCAGCATTACGCCGGCCGCCTTACCCTTCCCAGAGTTGCTCTGGTACCCATTTGGGGCTGGGTCGACCCAGGAGCCGTTTGTGGCCTAAAAAAGTAGCACCTCATCTGGGGATCGGGCATAGATCACTGCGCTAGGAAGCCAGTGCACTAATTTGTATACTGTGTTTTGTTCATTTCTTAGTGCTGCCCATTCCGCCTGTCTCGCAAAGTCATCCAGAAATGTCCCTTTGCCAGCACGGGTCTGACGTTTAACTTCCCTGTGCAGCTGACTGCACTGCTCACCGCATATTGCCTTTAACCTGGGAGACGTGGCTTCTGTTTTCTTTCTTTTCATTTCCTTTCTCTTCGCTATGGTGTTTAGCGTATCTGGTGTTATCCAGTTTTGGCTCTCCAGTGTCAATAGATAAACTTGGAATAATATGTGCGCAGCTTTAGACTTCGCGCTGGGTGAAATTCCAAATTTAACTGCACACACCGCTCAATATAACATAATTCAGAAAAGAAAACACAATGGTCAAATAAAATGATATACATTTGACACTATCTTATTGTCTTAAAAAGATGTCGCTTTTCTTAGGTGTACTCGCTTGCGTTGACATATTATACATTACACGTTTGATATCTAGGGGGCCAACGTCCTCTTCTTTAACGTCTTTGAGCGCGTTCTTTAAGATTTGTGGCTATATAGATTTATGTCATTTTTCCGATGTTCGGATATCTTGATTTTTTGCAGAATTGTTATAAAGTATTCTGCTGGTGCTAACATATCAGACGGTTTACGGTAGTTTATAATCGGTAGGCCTGTTTCAGTATTCAGCTCACAGCAAAGCGATCGGTAACGAGGTCAGCGTTCAGCCAGTCTTATCAATTTTGTGTTGTGAGTAATCTTTATATAGAAATAGGTCACGGTTCCCTTCAAGTTTTGCCCGTTTGATGCTGCTAGGAATTAAATATTTTGCAAATATTAATAGCCACTTCAGTCATAACTGACTACGGGAATGTGTCCTTGAGGTAACAGCACTCAGCTAGCTGCATGTCGCAGAGATATTATGATTAATAAATTTCAGATATCTATTCATTTTTCTACACTTGTCTTTTCCTTTAACTCCGCTCTTTTGCCTTTCTTTTTGCACACGCTAGATTGTTAGCAATTCTTACCTTTGTCATTTTCCTTTCAAAAATTTAGCAACGCAGTTTATTGCTGTTAAGCTAAGTTCTTTGATCAGACCGAATCGTGTTAATTTGTTCTAGACAGGGATAAGAAGTAAGACAATCGTCTATAACTTTTCTAAAATCTACTCGCGTATCAGTTAATTATTCACGATGAATGATTTGAGATGAAAGACTAGCGTGCGTGTATTTCATTTATAACCTTAGTCTGCCGGCAGTAATAGTGTGATATTCTCGAGAGCAAGAACTTCTTGCACGGTCTGGAAAATTGTGTTACGCAAGATCAAAGAGAGACTGTCCGCTCGTTTTGCGAGTCTGTTTCGGCTTCAGCGTGAGAAATTCGTTGGATTTCGCGTGTTTCACATAATTTGAACGTCGAACTAAACGTAGGTGCTAACATCTGGAATTCGAGTCTGTTTCGGGTTTTAGACGTAACCATTTTCCTTTCATCAGAGATATATTTTTACCAGAGCAGTTTAGACTCAAATTTATTCAGACATCCACAGTTCTCTAGACATAACCTAGCTACGTTCTAGAAATTCCTTTTTATTTAAGTAGAATTTCTCAGTTTCGTTGGAGAAAATAGCCGTAGTAGTCTTGTGTCGAGGTAAATAGATTTCACTAGTTTTATCGTTTATTATATCTTCACCGGATTTCTGTGCAGAGTGATTAAATGATAAGTCAGTTATATTCTTTAAGTTCTCGGCGTTACAGTGGATAGCAAAATAAATTATAATTTCTAGCTAAAACTCATTCGGCTATTAAATAAATTTAATTTAATTGCTAATAACCAGTCCGAGAATATTTTAACTAAGTAGTAAACGCACTGATTCTTCATTGAGTATTGACGAAATATATTTATATATATTTCTAATTCATGATGATTGATTCTTCTAATGACTGTGATTTATATCACGAGAGTTTTAAATGATAAGACAAGCTCTAAAGCTTAGAGTTCTGATTGTAGTTAAAATAACCGAAGTGAATATAATATTACATTTTACACGAGGGTAGGATAGGATGTGAAATAATATTATGATTTAGTATTCTGTATGTTTCTATTTCTTTACAGAGTATCTGGGTCCGCCGAAAATCTACCAGCGGTTTGGTTTGCACTATATGTATATATATGAGAAGTATCAAGAAGAAACATTTAATGTAATTTAAATAAGTGAGTTTCCAAGTTACGACCTGTCTGGCATGGTGTTTGCATCCAGAAAGGGACAGAGTACTCATCTCACTAACTTTAACACTATATGAAATAACTGGGCTTATCGAGCCAGATTATAATTCTTCCCAACAATCTCATTGTACATTCAGCCACTGATTCGAGAGAAATTACCAACAATAACATTTCCGGCGTTTTGACTAATTGTGGTGTGTCCAAGAATTTTACATTTGAAAGTAGTTACAAACCTGTCATTTTCCTAAGAAGTGGAAACCTCGTGATTCTGACACTGTGCGCCCGTCCAAAATTCCTTACCTAAACTGATTCAAGTGACCTTACTAGTAATCTGAAAAATATAGTTAAAGTGAATGCTCCCCGGAAGATCGGAAGAAACCTGTATCTGCAGAGCTGGGATTCGCTTTATCAAAGTAACACAGATTCAATGTAGAGAAGTGCTCTGAAGTCTGCGTCAGAAGACGAAAAACAGCACTTATGTTGGTAAGAATGTATGTCAGGGGCCCCTGTTGAATGAACAGAGAGAAAGCAGAACGAGTGATTCTTTCATTTTGTATTCATGCACCCACTTTTTAAATTTCTTTATGCAATTTTTGTTGCAAATGCTGATTTCCTCTTAGGATAGATTAATATACCAAATCTGTTCTTAATTGTAGCGGGAAATCATAGACAATAGCGTATATATCTGTGACTCTTTGGAGGCTATAACGTTTCTGCTAACGGGATCGTGGGCTCAACATAGAGGGAAAGGATTACACCTATGGGTCTATTCTTTTAGTAATTCTTTAACCTATGTGTGTTTATTAGTGATTGATATTCAAATTTATGGTGTGGGTACATTGTCTTATGATAATAAAATTTACATAAACTTATACCAGTGTGTCTGTCAGCTGGTCCCAAATATCTATATTCCATTGTTATAGTTTTCACGTCTGTACGTCTAACTGTCGTCACTTATGTGTGTGTACGTGAGTGGTATATATATATATATATATATATATATATATATATATATATTCTATATATATATAAAGGTGTTTTGACCTAAGTTAATGAGTGCGTTAGGACTAATGTTTTCGTCCAGTTAATTGCCTCCCTTACCCGATCTGACTTCAGGGGTGAACTTGTAGTGGATTAAAAAAATTAAGGGATTTTTTTTCTCATAATTTTTGCAATAATTGTTTTGTTTCCACTGTAGCAACATATTTAGTGATTAATCTTAACTACCATTTATTTGGCATATTCGCTTGCATTTAGAGCCTTTAGAGCCAGTAATAGCAGCGATAGTTAGATAAATATTATAGGAGGAGGTAACCCAGTTAAATAGAATCATCTTTTTGTGTTGTATTTCTCGTGCGTTTTAAGGAACCAGTGTATCCTTTTTCTTACTTCTTTCTCATGTAAGTCTCAGTCAGCTATTTACTATGGCCGAAAGGGCGAATCTTATGCAGATGCTCAGAGTCGAAGCAAGAGAAGAGGGATTAGACGGAGAAGAAGCAAAAGCTTTTGTCAAGGATGAACTTGAGAGATATGATGCGAAGCAGAAGGAAAAAGCAGCCGAAGCGAAGGAAAAAGCAGTCGAAGCTAAAGAGCAAAAGAAGATGGATGAGGAAATGTAAATTTGCAGGGCGAACGAAAGAGAGAAGGAGAGACACATGAGGAAAGACAGAAGGAGAGACAGCAAGAGTTAGCGCTTAAAACTCTAGAGATCCAAAGTCGTGGTGCTGCCTCTACCTTCAGCAATGGAGAGTCTTCTCCTCATTCTTATTTAACTTATCAGTCTAACACTCAATCTCATCAACTCAACGCTATATCTTTTGCTCTAGAATCTTTCCCTTGTCCTGATGAGAAGATTGACACGTGATTAAAAAAATTTGAGAAAATAGCAACTCTGTACGGTTTAGAGAGGTCGCTTTGGTGTATGAAGCTTTCTCAAGCTTTGAACAGTGCTGCTTAAGATGTGTATGCAAAACTGGAAAGCAGCCATCAAGACAACTATGACGTGTTGAAGAAAGCGTTACTTGAGCGTTTTGAAATGAATGCGCGAAAATTTTTGCAACAGTTTCGCAACAGCAGGAAGGAGAATTCTGAAACTTTTCAGCAATTCTCATCTCGGCTAAAAGGATACTTGGCAAAGTGTCTGGAGCTGTCACAGTTCGCCTCTACCTATGAAGGGCTTGAGGAGTTCGTTATATGCGAACAGATAAAGAATACTTTGTGTGCTGACACCCGGAGATTTCAAGCTGAGCAAGGGGCAGAAAAGCTTGAAGACATTTTGGAAAAGTCTGAGCGATATCATAATGCGCTGGCTGAACTGGCGGCCACAAAACGTAAACCGACAGAAGAGCCTTTTCGAAAGAATAATCTAGACCAATCTTCTCATGCTTCTCACCAAAATAACCACAGAGAAACTTGACCCCAAAACCCTCCTCCTGAAAAGTCTAAGTTTTACAAAAACAAGTACCTCACCAACAACAAACAGTCTGATCAACCCACCCGACCTACACGGCAGTGCGGCCAGAAAGGACAAGGTGGCAAAGGGAAAATCCCTGAGCACGAGACATATGATCAGAGCGAGCACACCGAACCTAAACGCATCAGATGCTTGCTAGCAGTCTCGCAGGGTAGAATTGATGTCAGTGATTCTCAACCTGTAGAGGCAGAGAGACCCTATACGCGAGGTACTGTTATATTGAACGGTTCTTCAACTTTTTGTTTATTTGACACGGGGCTTTCTTATGAATGCATTGTCACCAGGCACCTGGTCAAACCCGGTCAAGAGACAGGAGGAACCGTCAAACTTTGTGGATTTTCTAAGAGTGATATACCTACAGCGCTTCCCATCGCATTGGTTGAGATCCACTGTGATTTTGTCAGAGGTGTGATCAAAGCGGCTGTTATGGATGACCCCATCTAACCAGTCATACTTGGCGGTAGATATGTGTTTATTGGGAAACCGGAAGAGCCGATTGTGGCAACAGCAACTACAAGAGGGCAAACCAAAAAGCAACGGGTGCCTGCTCTAAATTTGTTATACAAGGAACTTAAAAAGGCGCAACAAAAGGACCCTACCTTGGCACCCTGCTTTAGGAAACTGCCCATGGCTAAGGACCCCAGACACCACGAGGACATTTTTTCTAAGGATGGCGTACTTTATCGCAGAACGGGCAAGCCTGGACAATGTTACAATCAGCTCCTAGTATCGAAACAGTACAGAAGCCAAATCCTAGAAATGGGGAACTCTCTTCCCTTCAGCGGACATATGGGACAGAACGCCACAAACCAACGAATAACTACTCATTATTGGTGGTCAGGAATAAATACTGATATTATCAGATATGTGAAATCTTGTGCCCAGTGCCAACGTGTGCCACCCAAGCAACGGACACGCCCAGTTTCCCTGCGTGAAATGCCAATAATGGGAACACCATTCGAACGGGTAGTGATCGACATTTTAGGACCCCTAGAAAGGACTAAAAGAAGGAACAGATTCGTATTGACCTTAGTCGACACATGCACTTTATGAGCAGAAGCTATACCGCTTACATGCGCGGACGCCATGCATGTCGCATAAGCCCTCGTGCAGATTTTCACTCGGTTGGGATTCCCTCAAAAAGTGTTGACGGATAACGGATTTCCATACCGAAACCTGTTAATGGATGAGATCGTTAAGATCTTGAGGGACCAGCACATCTACATAAAGCCTTATAATCCGGCCGGAAGTGGGTTAGTAGAAAGTGTCAACGTAAACCTCAACAGGATGTTAAGTGAACTGGGACAAGTGAAACCTGAAGATTGGGATCTTTGTATACCTGCAGCTTTATTTGGATACATAGAAGCTCCTCATACTTACACAGGATTTCCCCCAGCGACTCTTTTATTTGGAAGACCTATTAATGGGCCGCTTGAAGCCTTATTTCAGTCGCTGACAGACCAGAAGGCTGATGATACAGTTGTTTCAGCCAGTAAATATGTGTCGGATTTAAAGGAAACGTTGAAACTAGGATGGGACCTAGCAACGACCATATTTAAGCAAGCACGCACAAAGCGCGCTAACCGATACTGGAAAGTCGCGAAAGAGAGAGAACTACAACCAGGATAGAAAGTTTTGTTTGTACTGCCAACCGGAAGCAACAAACTACGTATCGGATGGCAAGGGCCGTTTACCGTCCTGAAAAAGATTTCTAAGGCTAACTACCAGATCTCTCTGAAAGGAAAGGAGAAGGTCTGCCGTGTAAATCTGTTAAAGAAATACTTGGAAAGTCCAGTGCCAACCTCCGAACATCTCCTGGCGTGCGCCAAAACTGACGAAGATGACTATAGTTGCATGGAAATTCCACTGCAAACATACGGAATCTTTAAAAAATGTCAAAAGCGGCGGTACTCTTTCAAGCGCGCACGTAAGACATTGAAGAGAAAGAAACTTTGGGAGCAGTCATAAGAAACAACTGGACAGAGACGGAGGGGGGGGGGAGACGATAGTGTAGATAACAGGCACCCATAAGCTACTGATATCGGAAATTTATTTCCATAAAGTAGACATGGAGTAGTTCCATATCTTAAAGGGGGGACGTCTGCCGCAGAGATATTATGATTAATAAATTTCAGATATCTATTCTTTATTCTACACTTGTCTTTTCCTTTAATTCCGCTCTATTGCCTTTCTTTCGCTCTTTTACCTTTCTTTTTGCATACGCTAAATTGTTAGCAATTCGTACCTTTGTCATTTTCCTTTCTAAAATTTAGCAACGCATTTTATTGCTGTTAAGCTAAGTTCTTTGATGAGACCGAATCGTGTTAATTCGTTCTAGACAGGGATAAGAAGTAAGACGATCGTCTATCACTTTTCTCAAATCTACTCGCCTATAAGGTAATTATTCACGATGTAAGATTTGAGATGAAAGACTAGCGTGTGTGTATTTCATTTATAACCTTAGTCTGCAGGTAGTAATAGTGTGAAATTCTCGAGAGCAGAAACATCTTGCATGGTCTGGTAAATTATGTAACGCAAGATCAAAGAGATACTGTCCGCTCGTATTGCGAGTCCGTTTCGGCTTCAGCGTGAGAAATTCTTTGGTCTTCGCGTGTTTCACATAATTTTAACGTAGAACTAAACGTTGGTGCTAACATCTGGATTTCGAGTCTGTTTCGGGTTTTAGACGTAACCATTTTCCTTTCATCAGTGATATATTTATACCAGAGCAGTTTAGACTCAAATTCATTCAGACATCCACAGTTCTCTAAACATAACCTAGCTACGTTCTAGAAATTACTTTTTATTTAAGTAGAATTTCTCAGTTTCGTTGGAGAAAATAGTCTTAGTAGTCCTGTGTCGAGGTAAATAGATTTCACTAGTTTTATCGTCTATTATATCTTCACTAGATTTTTGAGCAGAGTGATTAAATGATAAGTTAGTTATATTCTTTAAGTTTTCGGCGTTACAGTGGATAGCAAAAAAATTTATAATTTCTTGCTAAAACTTATTCGGCTATTAAATAAATTTAATGTAATTCTAATAACCAGTCCGAGAATATTTTAACTAACTAGTAAACGCACTGATTCATTGTTGAGTATTGACGAAATATATTTATATATATTTCTAATTCATGATGATTGATTCTTCTAATGACTATGATTTAATTAACGGGAGTTTTACTATATGTATATATATGACAAGAAGAAACTCTAAAGCTTAGTTTCCAAGTTACGACCTGTCTGGCATGGTGCATCCAGAAAGAGACAGAGTACTATCTCATTAACTTTAAATTAATTGTGGTGTGACCAAGAATTTTACATTTGAAAGTAGTTACAAACCTGTCATTTTCCTAAGTAGTGGAAACCTCGTGATTCTGACACTGTGCGCCCATCCAACATTTCTTACCTAAACTGATTCAAGTGACCTTACTAGTAATCTGAAAAATATAGTTAAAGTGAATGCTCCCCGGAAGATCGGAAGAAACCTGTATCTGCAGAGCTTGGATTCACTTTATCAAAATAACACAGATTCACTGTAGAAAAGTATCCTGAAGTCTGCGTCAGAAGACGAAAAACAGCACGTGTGTAGGTAAGAATGTATGTCAGGGGCCCCCTCTGAATGAACAGAGAGATAGCAGAACGAGTGATTCTTACATTTTATATTCATGCACCCACTTTTGAAATTTCTTTATGCAATTTTTGTTGCAAATGCTGATTTCCTCTTAGGATAGATTAATATACCAAATCTATTCTTAACTGTAGCGGGAAATCATAGACCATAGCGTATATATATGTGACTCTTTGGAGGCTATAACGTTTCTGCTAACGGGATTGTGGGCTCAACATAGAGGGAAATGATTACACCTATGTGTCTATTCTTTTAGTAATTCTTTAACCTATGTGTATTTATACGTGATTGATATTCAAATTTATGGTGTGTGTACATTGTCTTATGATAATAAAATTTACATAAACTTATACCAGTGTGTCTGTCAGCTGGTCCCAAATATCTATATTCAACTGTTATAGTTTTCACGTCTGTACGTCTAACTGTCGTCACTTATGTGTGTGTACGTGAGTGGTATATATATATATATATATATATATATATATATATATATATATATATATATATATATATATATATATATACATATATTCTAATATACTGTCTGACTCCTCTAAATATGTTGTAGAAGATAGGCTGAAAAAAAGAAGATTCTCGATTTCAGGGACAGGCTCTATTAATTTCTACCATCTCACTTGTGAAAATCTATTCCTACTAATATCTCCCACTGAGCTATCACCTGTTCTATTTCTATTCAGAAGGGACCAATCAATGTCTTAATTCCGCTATCTAAAATCTACGACACTGCGTATTTTGTTGATGTTCGACGTTTTTTTCTCTCTTCGGCTTGTTGTGTGATCTTCCTTTCGCCCAATCTGAGGTGGCGACGTAAATAGCATTGCCACTTGGTGTGATCGGCAGCTTCATCCTCCCAAGTTGCTGGATTTATGTTTATTGCCCTCATGTCTTTCTTGCACACATCTTTGAACTTCAGCTGCGGCCGCCATACTGTTCTTTTGCCTCTCTAGTTGCCCGTAGAAGATATCTTTCGGGATGCGACCATCTTCCATGCAGTGGACATGGCCAAGCCAGCGTTGTCTGCGCTGTTTAATCAGTGTATACATGTATTGAAGGCCAGCACGTGACAACATCTTGACATTTGTCACTTTATCTTTCCACGAGATGCCGAGGATGTGGCGTAGACACCGTAAATGGAAGGTATTGAGCCTTCTTTCTTGCTTAGCATAGGTTGTCCAAGTCTCGCAGCTATAAAGAGGAGTGATGGTGACGCAGGAGTTATATATCGTATACTTGGTCTTCGTTGTGAGTTTGGAGTTTCCCCACACACGAGATGTGAGGCGGGCAAAGGTAGCTGCAGCTTTGCCAGCGCGGCTGTAAATTTCTGTTTCCGATGAGAGTTTGTCATTGATGGTAGACCCCAGGTATTTGAAGTGGTGCACCACTGCCATTTCATACTTATCGATAGTGATAACTGGTGCAGCACTCGCATCCTGACTCAGTACATTCGTTTTCTCTAGACCTATTGTGAAGCTAAAGTCATTGCATGCTTGAGTGAAGCGATTCTTCAAGATCTTAAGCTCTTGTTGACTTTGAGTGACGACTGCAGCGTCATCAGCAAACAGCAAGTCCTTTATGGTGACTCTTTTGATTTTTGTTTTTGACTTCAATCTAAACGTTTAAACAGACCTAGTGTTAAGGCATATTCCTTCAGCTGTATCTCTGAATACATGTTTCAGGAGTAAGTCAGAGAAGATCCCAAAGAGGGTCGCAGCCAGAACACTGCCTTGTTTAATGTCACTTCGTATGTCAAACGGCTGTGATGTGCTTCCAGCATATTGCACTGTTCCCTTCATGTCGTCATGGAATGACTTTATCATTTCCAGCAATGTAGCAGGGCAGCCTATTTTCAGGAGGATTTTGAAGAGTCCTACTAACCAGGTCAAATGCTTTTGTGAGGTTTATAAAGGCGATATATAAGGTCCTTTTCTGCTCTCTTGATTTTTCCTGAAGCTCGCGGAGAGAAAAGATCATGTCTGTTGTTGATCTACCAGCTCGGAGTCCATACTGTGACTCTGAATATATTTGCACAGCTAACTTGTGTAGTCGCATTAAGGTGACTCTGGCAAAAAACTTACCAACAATACTAAGAAGAGAGATGCCTCTGTAGTTATTGCAATCACTTCTGTCTCCTTTATTTTTATACCGTGTTACAGTCTTGGCATCTCGCATGTGTTGCGGAATAGTTGTCTCTTTCCAGCACTTGCACAGTTCCTCTAATGTTGGTTCCGGCATCCATCTCCTCCATAGTTTGCAGGCATGCAAGAGTAAGAAGGGCTGCAGGGGTTATTGTCCTTAGCGTAAAGCTCAGAGTAGTGCTCGACCCACCTCTCCATCTGCTTACCCTTATCGGTTAGCTTCTCTCCGTAGATGGTTTTTAGCGGTGTCGTCTTGCTTTTTTGGGGACCAAGGGCTTTCTTAATACCGTCATACATTTGTCTAAAGTTGCCTGTTTGCTCTGCGGTCTGGATGCTCTCACTGAGCTAGAGCCAATAGTCATTTGCACAGTGTCGAGCAGTTTGTTAAACTTTTCTTCCCCCTAGCTTTCAGGATCTGTAGAGTTCTAGCACCCCCACACCAAACATTCTAAAAATCACCATATATCCCTACATCTCAACCTTCAAAATCACTTATCAATATCCAATTCCCCCTCAAATTAAAGCTAAATCGGGTCGCAAACTAACAATATTCACCTCGACGCGGCTAACGAGTATCCTTTAAATCAACTTCCCTATTATTGACCCTAATCCCCCAAAGATCCACTAGTACACACAAATCCTATCCCTACTTCATACATCCCCCTCCTCAGTACCAACACCTATCCCTCCCTCCAAATACACTAAATATACACCCACACCCCCCCATCCCTCCCCACCCCTTCCACCCCACACCAACACCCCACCCCCCCCCCACTGTAAAGATCCACTCATTGACCCCTTACACACCCCTCCACCTACAAAGTCCCTACGACATCACTACCATGTCACCTCATTTCCCTCATGTGTGTGCCTCTGTACTTGCTCATCTTACCTCGTCCCCACCCCAGTCTCCCTAACCACTAACCCCCCCACTAACACATACTCCCCCCAGCTCCTATAACCCCCAACCCCCCCCCTCCCCCTCCCCTCTACTCAACCCCCCCCCCCTACTCAATACACGTCCCCACCCTACAGGTACCTCTCTTCAGTCTTCTATGTCTCCTAGTCCTCCCTACATGTCACCCACTTTCCTAGACCTACATTCTCTCCTAGATACTGTCATGATACTATCATAAGCATCACACTATCACAGAATACGCTTGCCCATAGCCCCCATCTCCTACTATCAGAGTAGAATGCAGATATAGCATACTAAATGAGACACAATGTGCATATTGTAATATGAAAGACCACGTCTGATGTGATGCACACTCCCTGTAGACTATGTGTGATCCGTTGTTCTCAGTGTGTGTTCACTCTCACGAGATAGAGTGATGCATGTGTGTGAACGCTAGTGTGTCCTTCCAACAAACTCCCCTATCTACAAACTACAATAACCTTTTAAAAAGAGTACACTATCAACACCTGTGTACAGACCCCATGTGTTCACCTGATCTCCTCAAGTGACCTGTGTCCTAGACCACAGAGACAATGCATAGCAAACCACTTCTCCACTTCCATCACAGACTACAAAGATTCTGTGTATACCTCTGTACTTATGTATACCTCATCTCCCTCCAAGAATCTCATCTGTAAGGCACATCTTCCTATACAGTGACCTGTATAGATGCCCACTAAGTACCTTTTCCTGTGTGTAACCTAGTCGACCCTCACCACACAGTGAGATACAGAGACTCCGCCGCGCTTATTTGTGCTATGTGCGTAGACTATCCTTGTTTCACGCCAGCACCGCTGATGTGATCCCTAATGTCCGTTCAGTCACCCGCTTCTAATGTCAAAGAACGGTGTGCCACCTCCGCAACTCCAATTCCACGCTGTCCTGATAAGAGAACCGTCATACTCGTACCTGTTGTCTAGTCCAGTGTGTGTAAATGTTGTTCTGTGTCATCCTAAAGCACTGTGTATTGCCTCCAACATATCTGTCTCTAAATGACTATTATAATGTCCGTTTGTCATATGTAATCCAAACAGTAGTGAATATTGTGACCCTAATACATCAGAAATGTCTCTACACTTGTGCTCTATAGATCAACGCAGTGATGTTGTGATTGAGGATCACCTCTGAAATTGTAGTCTCCTCCAGAGAAATGGTACTGTGATAGTAGCATATAGTGTTAACTGTTGTTCGTGTGTGAGTATTGTATATTAATTCATCTACACACACCCATACTCATAAAAAAAACTTTTTCTGCACTACTCTCACATAAAATAGACACCTTGTCATGCGTGAACTACATGTCTCCGCTATCTACAGATAACACTCAGTCTAAATACATCGCATTAGATGTGTTGTGAACTTGATCCAAGAAAACTAACTGTCGCGTCTGTAGTGTGTGCAGATCGACTGTCGATCGTATCCCGCATGTGTGTTCCAACACTAGTGACATGACCCATGTAAACGCTCTATCTTACGTTCACTTGTGTGAATAATAGTGCTTATGTGTTTAGACACATACAGACTAAATCTGGCAAACTATACACTATACCATTATCTCCCCAATCACATATATCACACTCCCCCTATCTCTCATCCACCCACAAACCTACAAATATCCTTCTTACCCAAACACAAATATTTCCCAAAAATTAAAAAAAAAAAAAATATATTCTATACCCCCCCCCCCTCTTATCCATAACCCACAAATCAACCCCCAACACCCCTACCCTATATATATCAAAACCCCTATCCCACATAAAAACCACTTCTAATATTCTCCAATGTGTAGAGTAGAGTATATGATGTATATATCCTCAACATACCTTCAGGCACCACAGAATCTACTCTAGAAGTGTTGCCATGTGTTGTATGCATAGTTTGAGTAGAAGATCGTCTCTCAGTTTGTTGTACCCCCTATGCTACAGCCTCAAGAAAGATGCTAATAGTGTTGTGTTAGAGGATATAGACACTTGCTGTGAAGTCTATTTTGACGTATCCTAGCATATCAAGGGCTATAAGAGAGACGTGTGATCATGTGTATACCATTCGTGTCATTTATGCATCGTGTGTACTGGCGATCACGTGCTCTGTACGCTCTCGTGTGAGTGATATCTTTGAGATAGATGTCGCGCGAAGAGTGTGACAGTTTGTTGAATGTATTCTTCATCTGTTCTAGTGCCAACCGTTTGTGAGTGTATGAAACTGCAGAAAGTATGACACGTTGTGTTAGATATCAAGGGACTTCTCGCACTTGGTAATGTAGATGTGCTTTCTTCCCTCGTTTATCACTCGTACATCTGTACCATAGAGTAGATCTCAACTTCTACTCCATAATGTTCGTGATAGTTTTAGTGTGCTATTAATTGTCTGAGAGAATCTCTCGTGTGTACTCCTCTCGCATGGAGTGGATTAGTAGTAGGAATCTATAAAGCTGATGTACAGAGACATAAGGTCCCCCTGAGAAGACCTTTCCTGTATGTGTGTTTGCAGAGAACTTGAGAGACCATAGTAACTTGAAGTGATGATAGAGATCAGATAAGAGTGACCATAGATAGGTGTGTATAGAGTAAGAGAGTACGGCGCTCTTGCATATGAACCGTTGTAATAGTGTATGTGATGCGTAATTCTAGGTGTTAGGTTTGCAAGCTGTTTGTATACTGTGTGTGGTGTGGAGGACAGTAGAGTCGCCAAAATTGGATGGGGGAATTAATCCCCCGAGTGGACAACTATAGCTAGCAGAAAGTTGAATACAGCAGAGAAATTCAAGTTTCTCGCAGTCAACTAGCGAAAGAAAAATAGAGGGGGTGGGGTCTTTTATAGTATGTGGTTTCAAGTGATATCTCATGGGACAAATGATAAGTGGAGATCGAGGTAGTTGTGCTAAGAGATATTTTTGTGTGTAGTCGTGTTGTGTGAGCGTGAGAGAGATCTCTGTGTTATTATTTAGTTGTAGTGATGTATTGACTCAGAGATATTGATGTGCATGCGGTACTCTTTATGTATTCGTGTGTTGTAGACCTGTCGCTGATGGTTAATTGAGAGAATATGAGTATGCGCGTGGGGGGGAGGTACTTCACGTGTGGTGTATTAATATGTGTGGGTGTACTTTGGCTGTGGCTCTGGCTAACTAGAACTGTATTTGTCGGTTCTGCAGGACGCACGATGGCTGGTTTGGTGTGTGTGATATTGGTGTCCTTCATCTCACTGGTCAGCTTGACGTTTTGTTGTTGTCGTGGTGACCTTCTGTGTTTTTATTCATTATTATATTTTACTGTTTGTCGAATGGAGGACGGGAGTGTGGGGGGGGGTGAAAAATCAGTTGTTTTAGATTCTGTTCTTTTTTTTTCCTTGTGGAATAGAGGTATCACATATAAAGTATACTCGCTCGACAATCCATAAACTTTAGAATAAGAAATAGGCATGCTTACCGAGCCCAAAGGAATTATACTTCCAGACTCCATCTATATAAAAAGTCCTGGTTCTAGTCTATCTGTCCGCGCGCTGATGCTGCTTTATACTGTAGGCACTGATATGATGATCTACTTACTTTTGGGCGGTTGAGTTTGGTGGTGGGGTTTCCCCACTGGCATAAAATCCACATTGCCCCGCCAGAGTTTTTCCTGTTGAGAGACCTCGCTTACTTTATGTGTATTTCTGGTTTATCACAGGTTCTATTGGTTTTAATTTCCACCTCATGGTTTCAAATGTTTTTTGGATTTTTGAGGATAGTGCCAAGGGTAATAATTCTATGTTTTTCAATATTGAATGATTAATTCTCTCAAAGGTAGGAAATTTGGAGTAATCTTCGAAGCAGCCCGGCACTTTCATAAGGAGATGCAACTCTTTAATAACATTTCCATAGACGAGACATATAGTTTGAACTATGAACACAAGAATTTGGCATTTCATATGTACAGCATCTTGCATTTTATATATTTCATCATGTCCACCAACGTAGGCGCTATACTTTTTCCCTTTTATATTTTCTGTGCATTTTTTTGAATATTCATTCCTCTGCATAGGAACTTCTCGTTCATTTTCTCGTCAAATCCCTTGGCTATTATTTTATTTTGTCGTTTTCTTTTCTTATTGTAAACGATGTAATTCAGCACAATGACGGACAAGTCTGACAAAACCTGGGGAAAGGTTCATGTAAATCATACTCACTGTATCCAATACCATTTAGAAATACACAACATACTCTGGGCTTTTGCTTCTTTAGAATCAAAATCTTCAAAAATGCATATCTTGAATTCCTCAAATATGAAAACTTGAGCTGGCAGGGAACAAGTCTTGCCCATCCGCTCTTCTAGTGGGAACTAAACCTAGCACTTTTCTGCCCGGGGAAAGGAAGCTTGGCTGGGTTTTTTACTTTGAGCTCAGTTATTGACTCGAACTAATCACGTGTCCCCTCTAAACCAACTGCTTATTACTGCTATGGTAACAGATGGCGTTTGTGGCCTGTATCTATTACTAACGCTAACTACACCACTTCTCCCCCAATTTTAATGTTCGGAGTTAAGTTTTTATTTCTATTATACTTATCGTCTGTTTCTTATAAAAATATCAGTTTACGTTTATATTTTATATACCTATAGTCTATTTTATACAAAATAGCGGTATACACGGCCACATATCAACCTTATAACGATTTCCCTGCCAGTAAGGAATCCTTAACAGACTATGGTACCGAGTAAAGGGAACTACGTTATTATATAGCAAGAGAAATTCCCAGGACGTTTCTGCACGTGCACGAGAAAAAACAAATGTGGCATAACGTTAGAATGCTCTCCCCAGCGCTTCTAGCTATCTGTGGTCGGGCTGACAACTGAAAACCGGCAAGAGATAAAAGGACAGCGAAATCCCTGGTGTTCCCCAACAAAGAGTCAGGGGACGCGCCGACTTGCCCAGGAATATCTACAAAAAAAAATATTAAGATAGAATTCCGCTTTTTCCACGTCCGGAAGAGTGGGCATAGCATGGCTCTAACGAGATTGACAGAATTCGAGCTATTAAGAGCAAAAATGACGGGAAAATGGGCGTAGACAAAAGTAGAAAGAAACTAGAGCAGACCACTCAGATTAAAGGGCTGGCAATTCAAATCAAACTGAGACAAGCACTTGTAAATATGTGACTAAGTGTTACGGCACGTTTTACTGCCATTTTGACTTGTAT
This sequence comes from Oreohelix idahoensis, assembly GCA_024509875.1. Taxonomy (NCBI): domain Eukaryota; kingdom Metazoa; phylum Mollusca; class Gastropoda; order Stylommatophora; family Oreohelicidae; genus Oreohelix; species Oreohelix idahoensis. The sequence goes on along the minus strand of JAMPIV010015718.1, from coordinate 89,258 downwards.
GCTTGGCTGTAAGGCAAGCTATGTTTCCCTGGGGCCGCAAACGAAATTCGATATGTTTAAGTTCCGGTGCAAACAACCCTTCATCTGATGTCACGTGACGAGGTTGAATTTTGGCGCAAAAGAAGCCATAGATTATTAGAGTCTTGGGAGCCGTCTCGTAGAGGTGTGTGTTTTGGAAAGCCTGTTGTAATTAGAGATGGCTACTGTGTGTATGTGTCGAAACAATGCTTCGAAACAGCATAGTGTCGAAATGATTCGACACTCAGCCTGCTTGTTGTTTCGACACAGTTTCAGTTCCTGTCTGCGTTGCTGTTTTGCAGAGACACACTGTCTCACTGTCTCACCTTCCGTGGGCCTTTGTAAAATATGAATCAACCGTTCGGAACATTAGTATGGAATATCAAACATGTCATATTTTTCAGGGATGTGTTATGATGACTTGATTTTACAAGTGATATTATTTTTGCTGAGAAGTTATAGACACTGGAATATGTGTCAGTGCTGCAGTTGTCAATGTTTTAGGCACTATGTTAAAGTTGAAAGGGTCCCCGTGTTCGTATAAATGTAATGGACACTTTATTAGCTCTGCTGATATCTGTGTACTCGGTGTGGATTTGAATCATTGTCTACCAAAACTAGCTTACTCTAGTTTGATATCATGTGTTATTATTACTGTTATTATTATTGTTGTTTTTTATTATTTTCACATATACTGCAGCTATCATCATATCTCCTTTTTATTTCATCATAATGAATACTTGTATAAAAATATTGAATTGTGGTCACACGAAACGCCATAGATTTTCACACACGACAGTAGCGTGCAAGAAAAAACAGAGGAGATTGTCTCACACAGTTCATGTATAGAAATGTATACTGTCTATTAGAGACTTCTTTCTCCCCGATACGGGCAATAGTGCCATTGTGTCGACACACTGTTTCGACACAGTTTAAATCACTGAGCCGACTGTCTCGAAACAGCGGAGTGTGTCGATTTGCCCACCTCTAGTTGTAATACCGTATTTCGGGCTATGGCGGGACAGTGAGTAGTTGCCATTGTTAGTATAGTACTGGTGTATTTGTTCTGGTTCAGAACTATTTTGCTCTACGGAGTTGTCAGCTGTATTTGCTGTGATTATCATTCTTGCAGTGTGTTTGATATTTATATGAGAATGTTCGCCTCGTCGCTCATTATACTGGGTGATGGTCAGTCTTGACTACGAGGCTGATCGGATAGTTGATATTATCCGTACTTTTGTATTAGTAGCACATGCATATTTTGTATCTCATTCTGGCAACTTTTGGGCAAGTTATTGTTTAGTGAATAAAGGGATAATAGTGGTAGTGTGTGTATGTGTATTGTGTTGGCATATTATACGTTACACGTTTGACACTAAGTGACACACTTGTAAATATTTTATTGTAAGTGAAACTTGTAAATATTTGATTGTTAGTGAAACACTTCTTCTTCCCAGTACAGCACAAACACCAAATTAAGACTGTATGAGAGCTGTGTACTTTCTGTGCCTCTCTATGGTGCGGAATGTTGGAGAATAACAGAGAAGGAAATGTCGAAACTGTCCTCCTTCCACACAATCTGCCTAAGGAAAATTCTCCGAATCTTTTGGCCAAACACCATCATCAACCAAGAACTATATATTCAGAGTAATCAGGAGGACATGCACACCATCATAGCTGGCAGACGCTGGAGTTGGGTTGGCCATGTCCTCAGAAGGGACCCTGATACCATCACAAGAACAGCTATGCTATGGACCCCCGAGGGAAAGCGAAAGAGAGGCCGACCAAAAACAACTTGGCGGAGAACTGTGGAAGCTGAGATGCAAAGAATGAATCACAGTTGGGGCACTGTACGAAGGATGGCCGCCGACCGAGCAAAGTGGAATCAATTTGTTGCTGTCCTACAAGACGCCACCAGGCGTGATGGCCGCTGACTGCTTTGACGGTTGGCGGTTATGGATCAAAGAAGAAGAAGAAGAAGTAGAAACACTTCTAAATATTTATTTGTTCGTGACTCACTTGTAAATATTTGACTAAGTGACACACTTGTAAATATTTGACTAAGTGACACACTTGTAAATATTTGACTAAGTGACACACTTGTAAATATTTGACTAAGTGAAACACATGTAATTATATAATTATATGTGACACTCTTGTAAATATTTGCTTGTTAGTGAAACTCTTGTAAATATTTGATTGTAAGTGAACCACTTGTAAATATTTAAAATAAGTGAAACACTTGTAAATATTTGACTGTAAACGAAACTCTTGTAAATATTTTATTGTAAGTGAAACACTTGTAAACATTTGATTGCAAGTGAAACGCTGGTAAATATTTGATTGTATGTGATACACTTGTAAATATTTGATTGTATGTGAAACACTTGTAGTAAATATTTGATTGTAAGTGAAACACGTAAATATTTGTTTGTAAGTGAAACACTTGCAGAACTTTGGCTCATTAACAGCCACTGAAATGTGACTGATAATTTTTTTTTTAAACAAAGTAAACTAATTAAAATGAGATGCCAAAATAAATTGTGTTGTAAGAAAGTGTAAAAGAAGGCCATGTGTTGTGTTTGCTGGATTTCTTTGTGTTGTAATTTCTTTTTTACGACAATCCTATTGAATAAAAGTTAATTGTCTTTGTTCGACGTTTGTTTTATAGAAAATATTTGAACACTTTAGACACTGGCAATAATTTTACAAACGTGCTGCATAATTATTATGAACACTGGAATATTTATTTAGGAAACATATTTAGTTGGTCTGATTGTTTCTATGTTACAAGATATGGAAAAAAACATGAATACACACAAGGCAGAGGGTGAGGAATGACTTATGGTACTATTCGTTCTTCTGGGCTCCTGATTGACGTCCCGTCTCACCTTTTCCTCTTTGTCATTCTCGGTCAAATAAATGGCCGTGCCCCATTGTTGTTCGTCCATCACGGGTGATGAAGACCACTCTGTTCATCCAATTATTTAGGAATATGCCAGGTTAGTCTATGGGTACGAAGGTGACTGATGAGCCCGATGTGGGCCTGGAAAGATCTCGGACAGTGTGGGCAGGGAATGTTTGCTTCATGTGAAGGTTTTATTACACGGTCCTTTCTAGCTTGTCTCCGCTGTTCCGCTGCTGCTCTTCTGGATGATTCGCATGTCGCTGCACCTTTACGAAGAGATGTGCGCCAAGCAGTTTGGTCTTGCGCAGCAGCTTCCCATGTGTCAGGGTTTATGTCAAAGGATTTCAATGACGTCTTTAACGTGTCTTTGAAGCGCTTTTTTTGGCCACCATGGGAGCGTTTACCCTTCTGCATCTCACCATAAAAGAGTATCTTTGGCAGTCGATGGTCTGGCATGCGGACTACATGACCTGCCCAGCAAATCTGTGACTGCATCAGAACAGTATTAATGCTAGGGATACCAGCTCTGTCAAGAACGGCGGTATCCGGGATCTTGTCTTGCCATTTGATGTTCATTATCTTCCTGAGACAGACTGTATGGAAGTGGTTTAGCTTCTTTACGTGGCGCCTGTATACAGTCCATGTTTCACATGCATATAGCAGCACTGGAAGCACCGCAGCTCTGTACACCTGTACTAATGCCACTTCGATGCCAAACGTTGGTATATAGTCTGCCAAATGTGCTGCTGGCTTTGGAAATTCTGGTGTTCACCTCATCATCAATGACAATGTTCTGGGATAGTGTGCTACCAAGGTATGTGAATCTGTTCACAACATTCAGTTTATCACCATTAACCTTGATGATTGGCTCAGTATAAACTGTGCCAGGAGCTGGTTCGTACATGATTTCTGTTTTCTCCGTGCCCAAAGTTGGCACAGGCTTCGGAGAATCTATCCACACTATGCTGCAGATCAGCCTCTGAGCCAGCATTGAGGGCACAATCATCAGCAAACAGAAGATCTCTGATGGTGTGTGATTTGACCTTGGTGTTTGCGTGAAGCCTCCTAAGGTTAAACAATTTTCCACCAATACGATATCTAATGTCGATTCCTGTGTCCCCGTCTCTAAAAGAATCAGTCAGCATAGCAGAAAACATGATACTGAACAGAGTCGGTGCAAGTACACACCCTTGTTTAACTCCGTTTGAGACGGGGAAAGGCTCAGATTAATATAGTTTAAAACATGTAGAGTGCCGTAAAAAAGAGAATAACTAACTTATTTGCCTTCACAAATGATGTTATTGTTCTTGTTTTTCAAGTAAATAAGTGGTTAGACCAGACACTAACAAGTGGTTATGCCACGCCTAAGAAACAATTGCCGTCGGACAAGTGTTTCGGCTACTTATCTTCTCTACACTCTTAGAGGGAGGCCGCCCATTTGGGTCCTGATTCCCAACTTTCTGCCTCCTGTTGTCTTTCCCGCCTGCGCTGGGGATTGAACCAAGAAGAACACAGGTCTTCACAAACGTACGCCATGTCTTCCTGTACGTGTCATAAAGGTCAAGGTCTTTACAATCAGCATCATCCTCTTCAAGTCCATCTTTTGTAGTCTTCCCCATATGGTCCTTGATGTGTCTCTTAACCTGGAAATCCCAATTCAAGGGGTGCCTGGTAATGTCATTCCCATATGTCCTCAGTGTATGTTCTATCCATCTTTAGCACCTACTCATCTCGCCTTTCCCTGGCACGTGACAGCTTCATGTCATCAATTCGACATTAGTGATCTTATCATACGACTTCAATGCTTAAATTTCACGCAATCGCCTATTTATGAAGGCTATGACTTCGCTGTTGTTTTATGGTCTTCATAATTCAGAGTCATACAATATGACGGGCTTGACTTTTGAGTAGAAAACTCTGATTTATGCGTTGGACTTGAGTTCTTTGTCATCTCAATATATTTCAGAATGTAATGAAAGTTACCCTATCCTTTTGTATTCTAATTTTGATATACTTGTAAGTCCGTCCTACAGTGTCTATATTGCTGACAAGGAATAATATTAATTCTACATCTTGTAGTGGTGTTCCTTCATGTGTAATAATCTTATTGTTTCCTGCACTTATTCTTATTATATCTATTATCTTCCTGTGTATTTCCAGACACACTAGCTGTGACCTCTGGTTAAGCACTTTTATTCTTATCTTGCGTCAAATAACTGTTAAGGGATAGTAGTGCAAGGTCGTTAGCGACATTTTGATCATCAAACTTTTTAGAATCCACTTGCATCCATGTCTGATGGCTGAAGGTCTGGTTTACGTCCATGAAAATGAATATTTAATGGCTTTTGATCTCTATAAATTTCCCAGTGCAATGAAAGCTCCTCTATTCTTATGTATTGTTGTTTTGATATCTCTGTATGTCTCTCTATCTGCACATATAATGTTGTAACGGTATACGTATGATTCTGCACATTGTAGTTGTGTTTCTCCAAGTGCAATTCTGTTTTAATTTTCGTAATTTTGCCCCCTTAATTCTGGATATTTCCTATGTATGTTTAGACTCACTTCGTTCGAACTCTCATGAAGCGCTTTCAGTTTGTCTTGCTTTTGAATACAGTTATAGGGCATGAAAGCCAGATCGACAGCTAAATATAGATCAACATATGTTTTAGTCCACTTGATTCCCTGTCAATTGACTGAAGTCTATGTTGTCATTACCCAATAGGAAGAGAAATTGTGACATGAGCTATCCCTGTCACACTCCAGTGCTATCTTACATGGTTCTGTACGTTGTACATCATGAAGAACTCTGCATGTCATATCTTCTAATCTTTATTTATTATGTTACTGACTTACAAGATGGATAGCACCTTCCTTAACTGAGAGATCAGTGGATTTTCGCTTGGAAACATAGACATCAGACCCAATGCCCATTTACCCAGGACTACCCCATGGTTTTCTACTATCGCCAGTGCTGTTTAATATTTATACAGCAAAAGTAGCCACCACTCAGCCAATTGGGTTAGGATAAGCATTGACTTTTCCTGATGATATACTCATTTACAGAGTTGGCTCTGACCGACAGGAAATGGTTAATTGCATACATTGGCCACTACAGGAGGTGTCTAAATGGTGCGATGAAACTGGCTCTAAAGACAATTCCAACAAGGCTTGCGTGATGTGGTGCTCCTTGGACATTTCCACTGTGAAAACAAACCGCCCAGATATTACTCTCAATGGACAGAAAATTGAATTTACGAAATGCTAAAATACCATAGAGTTACATTTAATTGCAGGCTCTCGTATAAGTACCATGTTTTACAAATCACACAGAAATGCAGGAGAGGTCTAGCAGCCCTGAAAATAATGGTCGCGGCTCGTCTGGAGCAGAGATGACTATTTCTTCTTTATCATCAGCTATTCAATTGGTCACTGACTATGGACTGGGAATACTCACGCTATAAGTAACACAATGTCAACGACTAGAACGCATTCAAAATTAAGGGATGCGTATAGTCTTGGGCTTTACGCGAGATACCCCCATTGTGACAATGACGTACATGCTTTGAGTGCTGTCGATTAGATCCAGATAGGCGATGGCCGAAGCAAAAACATAATTGCTAGTAACCGCAGACGTAGCTGATTTTAAGGGAGCAAAAATAAAGAGAGGGATGTCATGGATTAACTACCAGCAAGTCATCATCAGCCTTGGCAGAGAGTGTAGAACTTGGGGAAATGGCAAAGCAGAACTGGAAATTAATCAAATGATACATGATCATGCCGGGGATTATGATGCCCTTGTGTATACAGATGGATCCGTGATCCGTGGTGAGAAATACTGTAAGGTTAATTTTAATGTTCTGTCCTAAAAATGAAGTGATACTTCGCAGCGCTCCTCATAAGTTACCATCTGTTGATAACTTTTTTGCTTTCTTCTGTGGGAAGTGTTTTTAGATATAAATATTACTTGCTTAGTTAAAATGAACTATCGACTGTCTCTTCCGTCGATACTGACCTCAGGGAAAACTAAGTGAATAAAAAAGGGAATCATTTAGAATTTGGTAATTACCAAACAAGACCATAAATATAAATTATAGCTTCGTTATAGACATTAGACATCAATTCGCAGACGTTTTGAAAGAACAGCAGGAAAGTTGAATGGTCGGTGTTGCTAGGAGACAAAAAAAGGAAGATCTCACCGACTGTATTGAAAATACGAAATCCATAAATTTGATGTAAGGCGTTGAGTGTGACACTCCAAAATGGCAGATAGTCGTATATAACAGTGCGCGAACAGGACCCGCTATCTAAATTTCCATTAGTATCTCCATCAACAGCATTTTGTGATCGTCCTTTGTCTGTGATACTGAAAGTGGTGGATTGACTTGTTGGCTGCTTTAAAGCAACGTTACGACCTGTCAATTAAACATAACAAGTAGTCAATTGTGTTTGTCTTCTCTACTTGAGTCAAGTAAAAAATTACATTGTGTGCGCTTTACATGTGAACATATCCATTAAAAGTGAGAATTTCACGAGTATAGAATCCAAAGTAAATGCGTAATCCTATTTTTTTTTTTAAATAAATTTAAGAGACAATTCATTTCAGAGATCAGAAAAGAAATTTAATGACAACGATTCTTCTTCGTCTTCTTCAAGTGCCATGCCTGGAGGCCTACATGATCATTTCTCTCCACAATTTCATATCTCCAGATTTGTTGCATAAAATACTTTTCATTGTATAGAATGTTATTTTTGCCTGGACTATTCCGCTCTTTACTTCTGAGATACGTCTTCCATCCTAATGTTTAAAACTGGCCAGGTATTTGAATCCATTGACTTGTTTTCAAGCTGTCGCATTTACTTTGATAGTGCATTCAAGAGAAGTTATTTTGTTCTTTCCAGGGCGCGAGCTTTGGCACAGTTATACAGAGATCAAACTGTTGTCCATGTAGCATGTTTCCCTCTCCACGCAGCCGGTAGATCCAAAGGAACGGCAGTAGCCGATACAGTTTGGTACCAACCACGTCAAGAAGTTGCCAGAATAATGTCGAATTAATATTAGACTGCCTTAGGGACTCTGACTCCGGATTTATCCTCGGGGTTTACTCCCGAAGTCTGTCCCATAAATCGATATTCCCGCTATGCAGCGGTGGTTTGAATTCAGAGTTTTACCTTCTCTTAGATAGGCTACCAACCAAGGATCACGAGCCCTATCTGCCAGAAGCTACTGGTTTTAAGGCACAAGTGACTCGCCTTCGCCCCTTCTCTCGTCGGTGGAAACAGTTACGCCGGGCTAAAATTGAGATACACATGAAAGCCTGGAGCTGGGCTTGGTTGTCAGAGGCTGTTTGAGGAGTGTGCCATGGACGCGTTTACCTGCAGTGAGAGCTTATCCTCACTCCCGGCTATAACAACCTTTGGAACTTGGTATGATTCATGAGACTAATAGTGCAATATTCTTTTCATCCCACATTAATTAGGCTGCATCGCTCCTAGGTGCCTATCCGGTGTCACGTGTTGGAAATAGCGTTAAATACCCTGGTCTACAAGCACTATTTTCTTGGGACCTAATTGGCAGCGAGGATAGTGCGATTCGCATCCGTGCTTAGGCGGTGTTGCCATACGGAATATCACGGATTTGAGTCTCTGTTAAGCCTGTTGTCTAGTTTTCTACTTCTTTATTTCGCAGTAGTGCCTGAAACATACCTTTCCATACACCTCACAGAAGAACGTGATGTACTAGTGATGGAACAACATAGGGATCTATAATTATGTATTTTTCAGGAGCTCAAACACATGCGTCCACTCGCCATGATAAACAACGGTAGAAGAACCTGCATTCCTAGTTTCACGTCTGCCAACCTACACCATAGAGGCATGACGTCACTTCCTGTATTAATAAATGACTCCGTATAAAATAAACAAACAAGGAGCCCCGTCGAGCTACCTAATGATATCGACACAATCGTTATGAATTTTAATCATAACATAAGGCATCTGATTTTAGTAAACTTATCCCCATGAAAATTATGGTACAGCCGTATCAGGTAATGTCACTTAAGTGTTACATAGACCTGAAACAATGTATCATACGACCTGCCGCAATTATTAAATCTAATAAATAGTCTCCAAGATTGAACTTACTTCCCTTGCTGAGACACTTGCCGGAAATCATTGACTTGATTTGACCCACTGTCACTGAGCGTCAGGTCTTGGTGATGTTGATGCCATTGTGGGGTACTGCACAGTTCGTATAAGTTGTTCTAGGCTGCTATAAAGTGTATTGCCTATGGGTGGGGTGTGTGGTAGGAGTTATCTCATTCCCCGGAATGCAGGTCACTGCAGTAGTTGGTGTTCTACTGTCTCCAACGGGTTTGGGCAGTGTCTTCACTTTGCCATATTTTGTGAACACATTCTGTTTCTGATGCCATTTATTATAGAGTGACCTATTATCGATCTGAACATATATATATATATATATATATATATATATATATATATATATATATATATATATATATATATATATATATATATATATATATATATATATATATATATATATATATATATATATATATATATATATATATATATATATATATATATATACATACATACTACTCGTCAAAAGTCAAGGGCCACCCTATTATTTTCAATACACTTTTATATAAGCGCATATAATGATTAAATGAAGGAAGTTTTTAGTAAAAATGGGTGCAATATCTTCCTCTGACAGTCCTCTATGCATGTTAAGCATAAAAACAACTCACCGACAACCATGGTGATCACGTGCAATTTGGTTTGCTGACCATAAATTCAGATTTTTAATCTGTTTTTTCAAACTTCCGTACAACCAAACAGTTGAAAAAAAAAAAAAAAAAAAAAAAAAACACACACACACACAAATATTAATACGTCTTACAAGGAGAAGGACAAGAAAAACCTACGTTACGGCCACAAGGCCTTCGTCAGGGACAGACAAACAAGAGACAAGAGGGAAAGAAAATGAGAATTAAGTAGAGAACATGAAACTATAAAAATAAGAGAAAAGAAACTCCCTTAATATTAAGTCCAGTCACATGTGAAGCAAAGCAAGATGGCTGCCACTACACTGGAAAGAGGAAGTTGATAGTATATAAAAATAAGAAATAATGAAAACAAGGACTGGAAAAGAGTGAGAAAAAAGTAATCAATAAATAATAAATAAAATAAAAATAAATAAATAAAATATAAATAAATAAATAATAATAATAAATAAATTTAAAACAAATAAATAAATAGATAAAAATAAAAACTAAATAAAGAAATAAATAAAATAAAAAATAATAAAGGAAAAAAATAATTTAAAAAAAAAAATAATAATAATAATAATTTAAATGAAAAAAATGTATATAAATAAATAAAAAATTAAAAAAATAAATAAATAAAATTATTAAATTTAAAAAAATGGTAATTAAAAAAAAAAAAAAAAGAAAAAAAAAAAAAAAAAAAAAAAAAAAAAAAAAAAGGGTGATCGCATCAAAGTAGAAAGTCATACAACAGGGACTCGATAGAGAAAGGTGTCTCAGACAAAAGAATGTTGGGTATTCAAACCGTGTGGTTTGAGGCAACCCATAAGATGGATGAGGCGTTGTTCCTGGCGAAACCGACTGTTGGCGTCCGAGGAACAGTATCTGATGGCTGTCACCTGGATGTCAGTGGCACCGTGGTGGTCAGGGCCATTGAAGTAATCGTGCTGATTGACATTCCACGTGCAATGGCGACTTTTCGTGAACAGAGTTCACTCTTAATTTGTTTTACAATCAGCTGACTTAGGGTAGTTTCATCACTTGCAAAAACCATGCCACCGAGAAGAAGTCTTGACACCTTACAAAGAATGAGGGCTATAGTGTGGGTTGAAAGTAGTTTATCTGTCCTTGATGTTGCTAGACGGCTTGCAGTGTCACACTCTACTATCCAAAGAAATTTGGAGAGATTTCAGGCTACAGGAAGTGTGGAGGATCGCCACCGGCCAGGTCGCCCTAGATGCACCAATAGACATGATGACCGGTACCTCTTGTTGTCAGCCCTGCGCCATCGAACAGTGACTTGTTCCACTCTAAGATGTCAGCTGAGACAAACTGTAAACGTTAATGTCAGTCAAAACACCATTTGCAGACGTTTACATGAATTTGCACTGGCTGCTCGACGTCATGCAGTCAGAATCCCTCTTACTCCTGCTCATCGCAGAGCCAGTGTTGCTTGGTGTCGCGAGCACATCCAATGGACAAGGCAACAATGGAGTCAAGTTCTCTTCACTGATGAATCTCGCTTCACTGTGTCATTCAATGATGGCAGGATTCGAGTTTGGAGACGACCAGGAGAGCGATTTGCTGATGAAACAATTCGAGAGGTGGATCGTTATGGAAAGGGGTTTTGTCATGGACTGGGGAGGCGTCTACAGACACGGCAGGACCCCACTCTACATCATCCAAGGCAACTTGACCGGCCCAAGATACCAGAACGAAATCTTGAGACCAATTGTTCAGCTTGCTGTGGAGGCCATAGGTGGTAATGTAATCCTCCAAGATGATAACGCTCGACCCCATCGAGCTCGTGTGGTGAATGAGTTTATTCAGCAGCATGGGATCATCAGGATGGCGTGGCCAGCTCATTCACCTGACCTTTCTCCGACTGAGCACCTCTGGGATGTCCTTGGTCGAAGATTGTCAACAAATCACCCCCTGCCAATGGATGTTGCACAGCTGACTGCATTTCTGGTTCAGGAATGGCAAGTTGTTCCTCAGAATACTCTTCGGTCCCTTGTGGACTTGATGCGTCTACGCTGTCTTGCATGCCTTGCTGCAAACGGTGGTCATATCCGATTTTTAAATGTCTATTTGTCCAATATTTATTGTATGACTTTTGAAAAGGTTGGTGACACACTTCACAGCTTCATTGCGTTTGAATGTGTGTTTCCATTTCTTTACGTGACATGTCAATTTGGTATTCAATAAATGCCGTTTTGGCTGATACCAATTACGTTTATCTCAGATTTGTTTTATGGTTTCAACCATCTGCCGTAATTATTAAATCTATTATTATTCAGATGCTATTCCTGCTGAGATTTATAAAGCTGGAAGCAGCATGCTGCTGCAGAGATTAACAGACCTCTTCCACTCAGTCTGGGATGAAGAACAGATACCACAGGAATTGAAAGATGCCACCATTGTTCACATATACAAGCAAAAGGGAAATCATCAATCATGTGATAACCATAGGGGAATCTCCTTATTATCTATTGCGGGCAAAATCATGGCTCGAGTCCTGCTCAATCGCTTGACTGTTCATCTCGAACCGCAGGACTTACTTCCAGAGAGTCAGTGTGCTTTCCGAGCAGGCCGCGGGACCGTCGATATGATATTTGCCGCTCGCCAACTTCAGGAGAAATGCCAGGAACAGTACAGTGACCTATACACAACATTTATTGACCTAACCAAGGCCTTTGACACTGTCAATAGGGATAGACTATGGAAAATTATGGCGAAATTCGGCTGTCCCGATAAGTTCATCTCAATTGTCCGCCAGTTTCATGAAAGTATGATGGCTCGCGTATTGAATGATGGAGAACCATCTGAACCCTTTCCGGTCACAAACGGTGTCAAACAGGGATGTGTGCTCGCTCCGACACTATTCAGTATGATATTTGCTGCCATGCTCTCTAACGTTACGCATTGCAGTAGTGACGGCGTACACATCAGATACAGGACAGATGGGAAGCTGTTTAATCTGAGGACGACTGTGCCCTCAACACCTGCACAGAACTAGACATGCAGAACAATATGAGGAGGCTTTCTGTAGCGTGTGATGACTTTGGTCTTACCATCAATACGAATAAATCTGAAGTAATGTTGAACCAGCTCCTGGGAAATCTTACTGTGAACCAAATATCACAGTAAAGAACCAACGTCTCCAAGTGGTGGACAGCTTCACTTATCTAGGCAGTACCCTTACCAAAGATGCGAATATCGACGCCGAGGTCAACAACAGAATTGCAAAGGCAAGTGCAGCTTTTGGAAGACTAAGAGTAAATGTCTGGGATCGACAAGGAATTAGTGCCGCCACCAAGATAAAAGTATATCATGCAATAGTGCTCACTACCCTCCTGTATGCCTGTGAAACTTGGACAGTGTATAGCAGACTCGCCAAGAAGCTTAATCATTTCCACATGAGCTGTCTTCGCAGGATACTCAGGATCAAGTGGCATGATAGAGTATCTAAGTCTGAGGTCCTACACAGAGCACATATCTCAAGCATCTACACATTGCTGCAGAGGGCCCAAACTAGATGGGCCGGACATGTTGTTCGCATGCCCGAAAAACGCCTCCCAAAGCAGTTGATGTACAGCGAACTCTCTATGGGTAAGCGAACAGTAGGGGGACAAAAGAAACGCTTCACATACACATTGAAAGCATTGTTGAGCAGCTTCAAAATTGATGTCTCCTCCTGGGAGACTATCGCACATGATCGCTCTGCCTGGCGGACAAACATTACTCACGGCGCTCGCATTGCAGAACAGAATTTAGCTGATAAGGCAGAATATATATATATATATATATATATATATATATATATATATATATATATATATATATATATATATATATATATATATATATATATATATATAGATAGATATATATATATGTTCCAAATATGATTGATAGCATCTTGCTTATTTAGAGCTGTTAAGTGTATGAAGAGTCTTCGTCCTGTTTCAGCCTGTGCCCACGTGTTCAGCCAATCTTCTTTACAGTTGTTTTTGATTATTTGTTTTACTGTTAACATATTCAATAGCTGGTCAATTTGTGGAATTTTCGCTCCCTTATTTGAATTGATTATGGCCTCACATCCAGCATTTATGGCTGCTTTAAAAGCTGATTCGTCTGTGTAAGCTTGGATACTGTGACACAACGATTTGTACATGTCCTTTTGCGCCTTCTTTCCCTCTTTCATCGTCCTATAATTTGGTAGCACTTTTTAGTACTGTCATTCTCTCCGGCAGTATTTGTTCATTTCCCTTAATAGTCCTATTATTCGGCAATTTTTATGCCTGCAATTTCTGCAAGCCGATCCGATATTTGTTTACGTTTCATCGGATGAACTGTAATATTATTGAGGTTAATTAGACCGTTCAGCGGGTAATACGTTTATCACCTTAGTCGCCTAGCTACCTTTGATTGAGACGATCTGTGTTTACCGAGGCTGGTCGCGCGCGATCGATGAAAAGAAAGCCATTTTGTATGGCTAAGGAAACCGTCTGGCGGGTGTGCGAAGACACAGGTGAAAATTAGATAATCGTTTCCCACCTCTATATCAATATTACCGATATCCTGTCTGGGGAGATTATGTTGGGGCAGGGGTGAATTCACAGATTTGTTTGTGAGTTTGCATAAAGAAACAATCGGAAGTGTTATCGCCTTATTAGAAAGAGGTCACGCGTTAGAATTTTAAAATGTACGAGGGGCGTTCAGAAAGTAATGCACCACATCGTTTTTTCTCAGCTAATAATGATGATAGAATCATGAAATTTTGCACACTTCAAATATGGCTTGTGCCAATTGTGTGCACCAAATTGCACTGCAACCAGCCAAATAGTACGACTGCCCTAAACTGTTGAAATGGACCGTGTTAACAACTTGCGTTATAAGCAGCGAATTGTGATAGAATTTCTCGTTGCAGAGAAGGAAACTGTTGTGAACATACACAAGCGTCTATGTGATGTGTATGGAAGTTTTGCAGTCGTCAGGAGTACAGTCAGTTGCTGGGTTTAGAGAATCAAAGAATCAGGAAGTGGAGATACGGAGCTGCTTGATCGGCCGCGCAGTGGACGTCCTGCTACAGCCACCAACGCAGAAATGTTGAAATGCCCTGAGGGCATTATTTTTTTTTTCATAACCCTCCACTCCCAAAGGAGCATAGGCCTTCAACAAACACATGCCAAGTCCTCCTGTCACGTGCCATCATCTCAAGTTCTTTCCTTGTTCTCCTCATCATTTTCACCTCTGTTCCCAGCTCTCTTCTCCATGTACTTCTTGGTCTTCCTCTGCCTCTCTTGCCCTGGGGGTTCCAGAACAAGGACTGCCTTGTAATGCTATCAACAGGTTTCCCCAGTGTGTGTCCTATCCATCGCCATCGTCTTCTTCTCATTTCTTGTTCCACTGGCACTTGTCTAGTTCTTGTCATCAGTTCCACGTTGGTAACCTTGTCATACCATTTTAATCCCTCTATTCTACGCAAGCACCCATTTATGAAAGTCTGTAGCTTTTTGGTTGTTGTCTTTGTTGTTCTCCATGTCTCTGAGCCATACAATAGGACCGACTTCACATTTGAGTTGAAGATTCTTATTTTCGTGTTGGATCCTATTTCTCTTGATCTCCATATATTTCCCAATGCAATGAAAGCTCCTCTTGCCTTTTGTAGTCTTATTTTGATATCGCTGTCTGTCCCTCCAACTTTGTCTATATTACTGCCAAGATATGTGTATGATTCTATATCTTGTATTGGTGTTTCTTCAAGTTCAACCCTGTTATCATTACCTGCATTTATTCGCATTATTTTTGTCTTTTCCCTGTGTATTTTCAGACCCAATTGCTGTGACCTCTCATCGAGTGTTTTCAATTTGTCCTGCATCTGATTACGGCTATGGAACAGAAGAGCCAAGTCATCAGCAAAATCCAGATCATCCAACTGCATTATTCTTACTGATAGGCAAATCACTACTCAACAATTGGCCTTACAGCTGTCAGTCAGCGTTGGTAGTGCAAATTGTCGTGTGAAATTCTAATCCACATATATACATTAAAAAGTAAATGTAAAGCCTAACAAATAACTTCAATAAAAGGAAAGAAGAATGGTAAAGAACAGTGCTGTCACAATGACTGTACTCGAAATCGCCCTTGTTTTCAAATTCGTCTGCAAATTATAACGTTCAACGTTGATAGTAAAAGCCTATAGCAGCATACACGCGTTTCCACAACACAATAAAACGTGTACTGCATTTCTAAGAAAAACCTTGAGATACGCAGGCTGATTAATGACCTAAATTAATACTTCCATTAATTTCATTTTATACACGGCGTGATGAAAAGACAGATGAACTTAGGATAAAGAGAAGGGAGGGCTGAAAGCAGGAACGCATGCAACACTAAACACGCGTCTCGCTATACAATTAAAGTCATCACGCGTGTAAGGCCACAAGCACTAACTTTTTTCAAATGGACAGTGATAAAAAACACTTCCCATACGAGAGTTAGGTTTTAAAAACCTGAAAAATGCTTATTAGGAAATATGACATTATACTGGTTTACGTTTGAAAGCCTGACAGTACCCAGACACCACATCGATTGAAGTGAACGGGAGGTAGAAGAAAATGCATATTTTGAACGCAGCCCCTTAGCCCCATAAAATTTATATAGTTGGGTTCCTTAGGACTTGCTGACAAAGAATATGTTAAACGTTACGCAAATAGTCTAGGAATTAACAAATTATAGCCAAAAAAAAAATAGTGAGGGTGTCAGACAACCCCAAAATCAGAATCGCTCAGTGGCAGATTTTGACACCACCATTGTACGGGAAATAGGTCCCCATGTAAAATCCTATTTGATTGGATAGAAGTAAATGTAAAGCGAAATACGATTAGTCGGGCTACAAATACTATCTTTTGTTGTTAGGGGAGACGGAAGGAAGGGTACTTTTTTTCAAACGCTTGTGTAAACATGGCTCGATTGGTTAGACCCGCCAATATAGGCAATTAGGAGCGTCAGTTCAGTACCACATTTTTCAAATAAACTTACTAAAGAACCAGTGCGTTGAGCGCCAGTGCATATTTTTTCTAAATAAAAGCCTGGGACATCGGCAGATCGAAATTGTGCTATATTCATTGCCAGTCAACGTAACTGTGTATTATTTCCATGAATTGTGGTAAGCTTGATATATTCAATATCTTTTTAATGAAAATTGAATGTAAATTGATAAATTATGTCTATATATGTGTGTGGTTCAGTAGCGAACATGAGGCAAAGCCTATATAGTGCTCCAACCTGAACAGAAGGTGTCGGAGAAAAGTAAAACTGCATGGAATTGCCAAACAGTACACTGACACCTATCTTATTGACTAGAAAGAACTAATGCTGGAATTGCAGAGGCGTGGTAACCATTAGGGAGGAGTATACTGGTGTAAATTGTTTCAGATGAAGCTGGCAGTTGGCCTACCGCTCTGAACTCAGTGTTTGTTATGTATTGTGTTCAGTCTGGAAATAGATTATAGATTAGTTCTGAAATAGGAGGTACAACCTTCTTGTTTCAGGGACTGTGGTCCTAGTTATTGAGCAGCACCTGGTCTGAGCTTTGCTGAATCTAGAGGCTGACAGCATACTCTTTGGTCCAGATAGCGACCAGTGAGGTGTCTCCAGAACACAGGGAAGCAATCGAGCAGAGGAGTCTTTTCCTGCCACCATCACGAAAGTTAAGCCTATGTGGCCAGAGGAGCTCAACATTATGTGCCCCCTAAAAACTTGACATTATAGTAAAATAGAGGGTCAATACATTGTTTAAATTGATAGGAACGGTGAAGTTTCCCCATACTATTTCCAAGATAAACAAACACTTGAAGTCATGATGACAAATAACAACATAGCTTGAAAAACAAAACCAGTATTACCTCATAGTACTACTACACAACTGACACACATAGGATAATACTAATACCATATGTCACTACAAGGTTCATATTTATAAATTATGTACATATAAATTGTGATTACATTTGATGGTGATTCCTGGTTCACTGTGTAGTTGAATCAGGATATATATTAGTGAAAGTAATTAATACATATATATTTGAACTTTTACCATTGACTCAATTAAGTTAGTCTTATAGAGTGTTAAATGTGTGTGAGTGTCACAGTGTTGTCAAGTGTGGTGGAATAAATTAAATTGTTTATCTGTCTGTTGTTGTTGTGACTTACACTTCATCATTTACATAACCCTAGACATTTAACGTAGTCATCACAATATTCCAGAATAATTCTGACTGAGGTATAAATGTGGTAGCAAGTAAGGTTATCTGTAAAACACTACACCTATTAGATACAGATACCTTCACAGCTGATCTCAGTCAGTACACTAAGTCCCCTATAAATATTTATAACATCCCACTTTACCACATATATTGGGGTCTCGCTCCCGGGATTTTGAATCTTTCCCTATTATAAATATTGGGGGTAATTCACTTCAGGGAATAATAAGAATTAAAAGGTATCCTTGGGTGGAATTAAATAAGGTTGAGCTCTCAGTGCCTGTGGTGTCTTTGGATAAGTAATTACAGATTGTATTGTTTAGTTAGACATTACATACATTTACCTGTTAGAAAATGGCGGACCTGGCCAAATTTCGATCTGCTGCTGTGCAGACTGCAAAAGAGTTAGGAATGGACGGGCAAATTATGATTGCTTATGTCACTGCTGAATGTGACAAATATATTGAACGGGAAGAAAGAAGATTAGAAAAAGAGGCCGAAAGAAAATTAGAATCTGAAAGATTGGCCGAAGATAAGAGAATAGAGGCTGAAAAAGAAATTAAGAGGTTACAATTTGAGGCTGAGGCTGAGACTAAGAGGCTGCAGATTGAGGCTGACAAAGAGGCTAAGAAATTGGAGGCAGAAAGAGAAGAAAAAAAGGCAGAAAGGGAAGCCGAGGAAAGAAGACAGGCTGCAGAAAGGGAAGACAAGCGATTAGCTGCAGAAAGGGAAGCAGAAGATAAAAGATTACAAAGGGAACATGAGTTACGACTAAGGGAGTTTGAGTTTCAAGGCCATGCTCCTGAAAATGGTGCCAGTCCCTTTACCTCCGATGCTACTGCTAGTCAGGGAGCCTCAACCTCAGCTATGAATTTTCATTTAGATCATTTTGTTGAGAAAGAAGATGATATTGAGAGCTATCTAAATAGATATGAACTATTAGCTACCACGTATGGGTTAGAGAGAGAAAGGTGGAGCTTAAAGTTATCTCAAGGTCTTCGTGGGGCAGCTTATGAAGTTTTTGCCAAAATGAACAGAGGTGATCAAGAAAATTATGACATGCTAAAGCAGGCTCTTTTGTTAAGATATGAAAAGAACGCAGAATTTTATAGGAAAAAATTTAGGAATGCTAAATAACTGTCAGGTGAAACCTATCACCAGTTCTCTGCACGGTTAGAGACATACTTGGAGAAATGGACTTCTCTGGGGAAAACCCAAGATCTTAAGGAAATGGTCCTTATAGAACAATTAAGAGAGTCCATGGCTCCAGACCTGAGAAAGTTTCTCATGGAACAAGGTGCAGAGAGGCTGGGTGAGTTACTAAATGTTGCAGAAAGGTATCAAGCAGCTCAGGCAGAGGTATCAGGTAATAAAAAGAAACAGGTGGATAATTTTAAGGCACCACAGAACTTTAATAAATTTGATCCTAGAGATCAAAACAAAGGTAAGCACCAGTTTGATAGGCCACGGTATGACAATAAAAATAAAACCCCACAATTCGATGAAAGGAAATATGATGAAAGAAAATCTTTCAACCAAGGAAAGAGGTGGTGTAAAAATTGTAAGATGAACAATCATGACACTGACCGTTGCAGAAGGAACCCTATAGTTATGGCCACCCTTCAGGTCAGGTCGACCTCAAGAAAGGAGGAGGATATTATGTTAGATACCACTCCAGAAGAGATGAGGAAGGCACAGGCTGGGGATAAGACCCTCAAGCCTTGTTTCAGGAAATTGTCAACTTGTCATACAACTCCAGGCAAGGGAGATTTTTACATGAAAAACAAGTTGATGTATAGGAAGGCCGGAACTAGATCCCATGGTCACGGACAGTTGGTTCTTCCAAAGAGATATAGGGCAGACTTAATAAGGAGCCTACATGTGAAACAAGATGGGGACCATGAGAAAATTGGTACCATCATCCAAAAGGTGGCTCACAATTATTATTGGCCCAAGGCAAGGTGGGACATTGAGAATTTTGTAGAAAGGTGTAGCATAGCACATGAGGGAACACCCACAAGTGGGAACATTGATCAGGACCTGGACACGCCACGGGGCAAAATTAGGCCTGATAATAAAAAGAAAAATAAATTTGATAAAGTGGACCAAATGGAATGGGAAGCCCCTTTTCACGGACAAGCTTCAATTAACTGTTTTACAATGGCCACTATGCAGAGAGTGCAAAAAGATGTCTTACCCCAGGATAAGCCGAAAATCCCTCAATCGGACTTAAACAAACTGGAGGAAGAAGATGTAGAGAGGAAATCTCTCATCAAGAATTTTAAGTGGGGAGAAAGCCCCAAGAGAAGAATTGGTAGCGGTCGTTTTGTGCATGATAATTCTGGGAAGAAAAATCATCACTATAGCGCTTCGAGTGGAAGAGACCATACCGGTGCATGGACAAATAGGTCCACAAAATTAAAGGTCCATATGTAGCTCTGTTAAGAACGTGGACTGATGAAAAGGCAGAGGAAAATATTACATCCTCATACCAATATGTGAATGAGCTGACCACTCGTTTAAAAACTGGCTGGAAACTTGCCAATGAAAATTTGAAACAAGCCAGGAAGAAACATGCTGCCTATTATAACAGGAAAGCTAAAGACAGAGATTTGGCTGTGGGAGAGAAGGTACTGCTTCTTCTACCCGGTAGTCAAAATAAGTTACAAATTGGATGGCAAGGTCCATATACAGTTCTAGAGAAGGTGTCTAGAACCAATTATAAGATAGATAAGAAGGGGAAAGAAAAAATCTATCATGTGAATCTCCTGAAGAAATATTTGGAAAGAGAAAATCAGGAAGAGACACACTTGTTGACCTTGTCCATTGCCATGGAGATGAAAAAGGAACCACTTTCATCATTTGAATATCCATTACATCCCTGTGAGACAGCGGCACAGGTGAAAATCAGTACACATTTAACGAAAAATCAGAAAGAGAGAGTGCAACAGGTTCTAGATAATCATACAGAGGTGTTAACAGACCGACCGGGGCATACAAACTTATTGGAATATGATATGAAACTGATAGACCCCACACCTGTCTGTATGAAACCCTATTCGATTCCTTTTGCTAAGGAGAAAGCTTTGAAGGAAGAGATAGACTATTTGTTGAAGGAAGGAATTATTTCACACAGTGAATCTTCGTATAGTTCCAGTGTTGTACTCTTAAGGAAACCCTCTGGAGAACATAGACTCTGTATAGATTACAGGAGACTGAATGCTATTACAGAAGGACAGGTGGATCCATTGCCGGATACAAATCAGTTGTTTGCCAGGCTAAATAAAGCTAAATATTTCTCAAAAGTGGATCTGAGTAAAGGATACTATCAGATTCCAGTAAAGCCTGAGGTTAGACCATACCTAGCTTTTAGTACATCAGAGGGACACTATGAGTTTAACAGATTGCCATTTGGATTGAAGAATGCGCCTAGTGTCTTCTCTAGAATGATGAGAAAATTATTGGACCCTCTGAATAATCCATGCATTACAAATTTCATGGATGATATCCTTATAGCCACAGAAACATTTGAGGAACACATTGACTCTCTGAACATGCTGTTTAATCGACTTAGAGAAGCGAATTTGACAGCCCGACCAACCAAATGTTGTGTTGGATGTAAAGAATTAGAGTTCTTGGGACACACAGTTCATCAGGGAAACATGACCCCTGACCCCAAGAATTTAGAGAAACTAAAGAAAGCCCCAAGACCACAAACCAAGAAAGACGTGAGATCCTTTGTCTCATTATGTGGTTTCTACCAAAAGTATATCAAAAATTTTAATTCCATATGTGCACCGTTAACTGATTTGACACGTAAAGGAAATCCAGATCGAATTACATGGACTCCACAATGCGAATTCGCTTACCAGGAATTGAAGGAAAAGCTCACAAGCAAACCTATTTTGAAACTACCTGACTTAAGTCAAGAATTTATTGTAAGGACTGATGCCAGTAATATTGGGTTAGGTGCGACACTGCTACAGAAATCAGATGCATTGGATGGGGAATTAAGCCCAGTGGCATATGCTAGCAGAAAGTTGAATAAAGCTGAAACCAATTACTCAACTAGCGAAAAAGAATGTCTTGCAGTAATATGGGCGATAAAGAAATTCAATATTTATCTGTATGGGAAGGCATTTAAGTTGCAAACGGATCACAAACCCTTGTCGTTTCTAGCGCAGGCTAGACATGAAAATTCTAGATTACTCCGTTGGTCATTACTGATGCAACCATATGAGTTTAGCATAGAGTATATAAGTGGAAAAACAAATCTGGGAGCGGATATTTTAAGCCGCCATCCGCGTGATGAGAATCACCCTAAGCCCCAGGAAGGGTAATAAATTTCTCTATGTGTATATAGAATTATAGACTGACATATAACGTCTGTTTTAAGTGGGGAGAATTTGTCGTGTGAAATTCTAATCCACATATATAAATTAAAAAGTAAATGTAAAGCCTAACAAATAACTTCAATAAAAGGAAAGAAGAATGGTAAAGAACAGTGCTGTCACAATGACTGTACTCGAAATCCCCCTTGTTTTCTAATTCGTCTGCAAATTATAACGTTCCACGTTGATAGTAAAAGCCTATAGCAGCATACACGCGTTTCCACAACACAATAAAACGTGTACTGCATTTCTAAGAAAAACCTTGAGATACGCAGGCTGATTAATGACCTAAATTAATACTTCCATTAATTTCATTTTATACACGGCGTGATGAAAAGACAGATGAACTTAGGATAGAGAGAAGGGAGGGCTGAAAGCAGGAACGCATACAACACTAAACACGCGTCTCGCTATACAATTAAAGTCATCACGCGTGTAAGGCCACAAGCACTAACTTTTTTCAAATGGACAGTGATAAAAAACACTACCCATACGAGAGTTAGGTTTTAAAAACCTGAAAAATGCTTATTAGGAAATATGACATTATACTGGTTTACGTTTGAAAGCCTGACAGTACCCAGACACCACATCGATCGAAGTGAACGGGAGGTAGAAGAAAATGCATATTTTGAACGCAGCCCCTTAGCCCCATAAAATTTATATAGTTGGGTTCCTTAGGACTTGCTGACAAAGAATATGTTAAACGTTACGCAAATAGTCTAGGAATTAACAAATTATAGCAAAAGTAATAGTGAGGGTGTCAGACAACCCCAAAATCAGAATCGCTCAGTGGCAGATTTTGACACCACCATTGTACGGGAAATAGGTCCCCATGTAAAATCCTATTTGATTGGATAGAAGTAAATGTAAGGCTAAACACGATTAGTCGGGCTACAAATACTATCTTTTGTTGTTAGGGGAGACGGAAGGAAGGGTACTTTTTTTCAAACGCTTGTGTAAACATGGCTCGATTGGTTAGACCCGCCAATATAGGCAATTAGGAGCGTCAGTTCAGTACCACATTTTTTCAAATAAACTTACTAAAGAACCAGTGCGTTGAGCGCCAGTGCATATTTTTCTAAATAAAAGCCTGGGACATCGGCAGATCGAAATTGTGCTATATTCATTGCCAGTCAACGTAACTGTGTATTATTTCCATGAATTGTGGTAAGCTTGATATATTCAATATCTTTTTAATGAAAATTGAATGTAAATTGATAAATTATGTCTATATATGTGTGTGGTTCAGTAGCGAACATGAGGCAAAGCCTATATAGTGCTCCAACCTGAACAGAAGGTGTCGGAGAAAAGTAAAACTGCATGGAATTGCCAAACAGTACACTGACACCTATCTTATTGACTAGAAAGAACTAATGCTGGAATTGCAGAGGCGTGGTAACCATTAGGGAGGAGTATACTGTGTAAATTGTTTCAGATGAAGCTGGCAGTTGGCCTACCGCTCTGAACTCAGTGTTTGTTATGTATTGTGTTCAGTCTGGAAATAGATTATAGATTAGTTCTGAAATAGGAGGTACAACCTTCTTGTTTCAGGGACTGTGGTCCTAGTTATTGAGCAGCACCTGGTCTGAGCTTTGCTGAATCTAGAGGCTGACAGCATACTCCTGGGTCCAGATAGCGACCAGTGAGGTGTCTCCAGAACACAGGGAAGCAATCGAGCAGAGGAGTCTTTTCCTGCCACCATCACGAAAGTTAAGCTTATGTGGCCAGAGGAGCTCAACATTATGTGCCCCCTAAAAACTTGACATTATAGTAAAATAGAGGGTCAATACATTGTTTAAATTGATAGGAACGGTGAAGTTTCCCCATACTATTTCCAAGATAAACAAACACTTGAAGTCATGATGACAAATAACAACATAGCTTGAAAAACAAAACCAGTATTACCTCATAGTACTACTACACAACTGACACACATAGGATAATACTAATACCATATGTCACTACAAGGTTCATATTTATAAATTATGTACATATAAATTGTGATTACATTTGATGGTGATTCCTGGTTCACTGTGTAGTTGAATCAGGATATATATTAGTGAAAGTAATTAATACATATATATTTGAACTTTTACCATTGACTCAATTAAGTTAGTCTTATAGCGTGTTAAATGTGTGTGAGTGTCACAGTGTTGTCAAGTGTGGTGGAATAAATTAAATTCTTTATCTGTCTGTTGTTGTTGATACTTACACTTCATCATTTACATAACCCTAGACATTTAACGTAGTCATCACAATATTCCAGAATAATTCTGACTGAGGTATAAATGTGGTAGCAAGTAAGGTTATCTGTAAAACCCTACACCTATTAGATACAGATACCTTCACAGCTGATCTCAGTCAGTACACTAAGTCCCCTATAAATATTTATAACATCCCAGTTTACCACACAAATGCAGTTATAAAAGCTCTCTGATTTTCTTAGGTTTGCGCAAGATGGGTTCCTCGAAGTCTCACAAATGACCACCGATTGCAAAGGAAAGCAATTTCTTCTGAATTGTTGGAGCGTTTCAATGCTGATGGAGAGAACATTTTGGCTAAGATCGTTACAGGTAACGAAACCTGGGAACATCATTTTGAACCTGAGACAAAAAGACAGTCAATGGAGTGGCATCATCCGCAATCACCACAAAGAAAGAAATTCAAGACAATTCCTTCAGTTGGAAAGGTCATGATCACTGTCTTTTGGGACACTGAAGGTGTGATTCTTGTGAACGTTATGCCAAGAGGAGAGACAATCAATTCGCAAGCTTACATTAAGACATTGAAAAAACTCAATCAAAGTTTTCGCAGAGTTCGGCCGCACAAGAATCCAGCAGACCTGCTTCTCCTTCATGACAATGCGGGACCTCACACAAGTCTGGCAACACGGGAAGCAATCACCAAATTGGGTTGGACTGTACTACCCCATCCACCTTATAGTCCCGATTTGGCACCCTCTGATTTTCATCTATTTGGTCCACTTAAAGATGCACTCCGTGGGACAAGGTTTGAAGATGATGAAGGAATGATTCATGCAGGAAGAAATGGCTACATGATCATGACAAAATCTGGTACGTGCTAGGAATACATGCACTTGTTTCGCGCTGGCATAAAGCCGTACAATTTGATGGGCATTATGTTGAATTATACCGATGTTTACATGACATATCCATGTATATTGTATATAAATTTCATGCTTTTTTAATAAACAGCTCCTGAAAAAAATGATGTGGTGCATTACTTTCTGAACGCCCCTCGTATTTACTCAGTCTATCTATATAATGCCATCTTTATATTCTATATCTTCCAGTGTAGAAAACGTTGCCCACCTAATTCCTCATGGACTGGTGTCTTTCGCTTTCCCCAGTCTATGACTGTCACACAATAAAGTTATTGATAATAGGCATCCCTATCGTACTCCTGTCTTCCCCTCAAAAGGTAGATTCCTCAACCCAACACTGTATGTAAAGTTAAATAGAGGCTTTTTATGATGAAAACAATGCAGCTGGGAATTCCATTAGCCCTCGAGATTTTCCATTGGCTGTCCCTATGTCAAAAGCCTTTCCAAAACCAAGGAAGTTAATGTATAGCTGCCATTCCGAGCACTGCTCTATAATGTTCCTCAGGGTGAATATATGATCTGCACATCTTCTGTTCTTTCTGAATCCTGATTGTTCTTTCCTTTGTTTATTGTCAACTGCTTTTGAAATTCTCTGGAGAATTATCCTGCCTAGTACTCCCCTGTTCACAAAGTTCCGGGACCCATTTTTTTAAATTGAATAAGTAGACTTACATACTAGTTGGTTCTATCTCCTTCAACGCATTTCCCTTGTGAATGTACACACTTTTTCCAACGTTCCTGCCACTGAAGAAAGCACCTCTGGTAGTCACTTTGCGGAATAGCCCTCATTTGTCTTGTTGCGTTGGCTTGAATCTGCTCAATATCATCGAATCTACGACCTGTCATTGTTTTCTTAAGTTGCGGGAACAAGAAAAAGTCACACGGAGCAAGATCGGGTGAATATGGAGGATGCGGGAGCAATGGAATGTTGTGTTTCGTCAAAAATGCGTTTGTGGTGACAGACCTGTGTGCAGGTGCATTGTCATGATGAACAAGCCAATTGCCTGTGCGCCACTTCTCAGGGCGATATCTGCGCACAACGTCGCGGAGGCGCTGCAGGACTGTTTTGTAGAATTCAGCATTGACATTCTGTCCTATACGGACGTATTCATGACGCACCAGGTCATCAATGTCGAAAAACGCTATTAACAGGATCTTGACATTGGACGTGACCTGTCGTGCCTTCTTCGGCCGAGGAGATGATTGCGTTTGCCACTGGGAGGACACTTGCTTTGTGTCCGGGTCATATCCGTACACCCATCTTTCATCACCAGTTATTATCGAAGACATTAAATTTGTGTCGTTTTTTGCTATCTGAAGGAGGTCAGTGCAAATGGACAACCGATCGTCCTTCTGGTCCTCAGTCAGACGGCGTGGCACGAGTTTCGCTGACACCCGTCTCATGTGCAAATGTTCAGTTACGATTTATGGCACGTACCAATTGATATTCCAATATCATCAACTACCTTTCTGATAGTGAGACGTCGGTCAGCGCGTATCATTTCTTGCACACGTGCTCCGAACTCGTCGGTGTGGGTGATGGTGGGTCTCCCTTGACGGGGACCATCTTCAATAGATCGGAGTCCACTTTTGAAACGGGAATACCACTCAAATGTTTTAGATCTACTTCAACAGGACTCTCCGAAAGCTGTTTGCAACATTTCGAGAGTTTCGGAACCAGTTTTTCCTAGACGAAAGCAGAAATCACTGCACACACGTTGTTGAATTTAGCCGTCCATTTTTGAAACGTGACGAGCACTACTAGGTCTCATCCGCTTATACGCACGCTACCACAGAGCGCATGCGCGAAATTACAAACTTCAGGTTTGGTACATATAGTGGCACGTGGTTGACACGTCACTGTGTTAATATCACCTAGCTCCTTGTAACGTTTTTCCGGATAAAAAATGAGTCCCGAAACTTTGTGAACAGACCGAAAAACTGAAAGGAACGTAATTCCTCTCCAGTTGTTGCAGTGTTCAATGCCACCGTTCTTGGTAAATTTGACATGTACAAGTGTATTTCTTTACGTCACTCTGTTGTTGTTGTCTCTGTTTCCCAGACTTGTGCCAATAATGGTTCTATCTGCTGCGTCTCTGGTGGTTCCTTTTTCAGTGCTGTTTTGAAGTGCTCCGCCCATCTTGTTTTCTGTTCCTGTGCTGTGGTGTTGAGATTTCCTTGCTTATCTCTTACTAGCGTAATATTGTTTGCACCCCGTTTTCCGCTGATAGTTTTTGTTATTTTATATATACTATGCTTTGTTCATTTTTCAGTGCTGCCTCTTCTGCCTGTCTTGCAAGATCGTCCAGAAATTTCCTTTTGTTGGCCTGGATTTTACGTTTTACTTCCTTGTCCAGCTGACGGTACTGTTCACTATTCTTCTTCTTTGATCCTTAGCCGCCGACCGTCAAAGCAGTCAGTGGCCATTAAGCCTGGTGGCATCTTGTAGGGCAACAACAAATTGACTCCACTTTGCTCGGTCGGCGGCCATCCTTCGTACAGTGCCCTAACTATGGTTTATTATTTGCATCGCAGCCTCCACAGTCCTCCGCCAAGTTGTTTTTGGTCGGCCTCTCTTTCGTTTTCCTTCAGGGGTCCATAGCATAGCTGTTCTTGTGATGGCTTTGGGGTTTCTTCTGAGGACATGGCCAACCCAGCTCCAGCGTCAGCCAGCTATGATGGTGTGCATATCCTCTTGCTTGCTCCGAGTAAGGAGATTTTGGTTGGTGAGGATATTCGGCCAAAAGATTCGGATAATTTTTCTTAGGCATGTTGTGTGAAAAGAGGACAATTTCGACATTTCCTTCTCTGTAACTCTCCAGCTCCCCAGCTCTCCACGCCATAGAGAAGCACAGAAAGCACACAGCTCTGATATAATCCTAATTTTGTGATTGTGCTGTACTGAGAGGACTTCCAGATGTTGTTTAGACTAAAAAAGGCTGGTCTTGCTTTGTTCATTCTGTTATTGATGTCTTTGCTTGCTCCGCCGTCTGGTGTTACTATGCATCCTAGGTATGTGAAGGCATCTGTCTGTTCCAGTTGCTGATTCCTGACTGATATGGGCTCAGGGTTGCTCACGTTGAGCGTCATTAAATCTGTCTTCTTTAGGTTGATGTTCAAGCCCACCTGTTGGCTATACTTATTAAGTCTATCCGTTTTTTCCTGGATGTATTGATGTGAATGTGCTAGTGGTGCGATGTCATCTGCATATTCCAGATCGTCCAATGTAGAAAATGTGGTCCATCTTATTCCTCTTGAATTGCCCTCTGTTGTCTGGCATATCACCCAGTCTTTGACTGTTAAAAATAGAGTGGTTGATAAAGGGGCATCCCTATCGTACTCCTGTCTTCACTTCAAAGGTTAGGTTGCTCTGCCCAATGCAACACGTAAAGTTGGCATAAAGGCTTTTTATGATTGACACAAAGCAGATTGGAATTCCATAAGCCCTCAGTATTTTCCATAAACTGTTCCTATGTATACTGTCAAAAGCCTTTTCAAAATCAACGAAATTAATGTACAGCTGTCTTTGCCATTCTGAGCACTGCTCTATAATGTTCCTGAGGGTAAATATATAATCTACACATCTTCTGCTCTTTCTAAATACTGCTTGTTCTTTCCTCGGTTTGTGGTCTACTGCTTTTGAGATTCTCTGTATACTTATCCTGCCTAGTATTTTGTTGGGAGCTGAGAGAAGAGTTATTCCTCTCCTATTATTGCAGTCTGCAAGATCTCCTTTCTTGGGCAATTTGACAATTATTCCTTTTCTCCACTCTGTTGGTTTTTTCCCTGTTTTTAATACTTGTGCAAATAGTGGTTCTAATATTCTGCTGCTAGCTCTGGGTCTGTCATAAATAGCTCTGTATTTAAGTTATCATGACCAGGAGCTTTTCCATTCTTTAACCCTTTGATTGCTGTGATGATTTCTTCTTTTCGTGGGATGTCTGTATTAACATCTAAATCATTTTCAGCCTCAGGAACATTCAATTGTGTCTCTGGTGATTCCTTATTCAGAGTTTCTCTGAAATTATCTGCCCATTTTGTTTCCTGTCCCTCTGCTGTCGTGATGTGATTTCCGTGCTCATCTCTTACTAATTTAATATTGTTTGCACCTCGTTTTCCACTGATGATTTTAGTTATTTTGTACACTGTGCTTTGTTCATTTCTCAGTGCTACCTCTTCTGCCTATCTTGCAAGGTCATCCAGAAATGTCCTTTTGTTAGCACGGGTTTGACGTTTAAATTCCTTGTCCAGCTGATTGTACTGTTCACTATATATTTCCTTTAATCTGGGAGACTTTGCTTCTGTTGCGGACTTTTTGTGTACCTTAACTGTAGCAAAAGTTGACAAGAGTCTGGCTGCAGTTAAGTTGGTACGCACCAGTGTATGTATTAAGAAGATAATTGTATATTTAATTTATCGCGCACGATAGCGCACAATTTTGGAAAATATATTTCTTGCGCGCTTGTTGCCAAACAAGGGGAATGACGTAGGAGCTTAACCAAGCTAGCTGGTTTCGATATCAGACCTGTGGTCTGTGGATCTCTTGAAAACCCGTGTGATGGGTAAACATATTTCTTACTCGACCCGGCCTTCTGGATAGAAGTCATTGCCGGTGGTCGACTACGTAAGTGTTTCTTCAATGAAGTAAAGCGAAGCTTTGATTATAATGTTTTTACATTTCTGTAAGCTAGGTTAGCATCTAGTCGAGACAGTCAACCAGGCTGTACCGAAATGGATTAACGATTGTAGAAATCATTGAAAGCCAGCCTAGATATATTTCTATTTAAATGAATGGTATTTCTGAAGATATAACTACCGAGATAATTTATTATACAGCCGTCATTCGAGTAACGGCAGATGGGAAAGGCCAATCAGAGGACTAAACCTAAAATATATTTATTTGCACAAGGATACCTGTAGGATAAATGTTCCGAGGTTCCAGATTATTTTAATGATGAAATTATATGAAAAGGATAAAAGCTTGATAATTCATTATGAAATATGGGACATAATCATCAACGATAACCTTGCAAAGTTCAATGGTGAGAGGGTAACCCCAGGTTTACAACTGCTTGAACGTCCTTGTAAGTTATAGCAGAACTATGCATGCTGTATCTATCATATTGTCAATCGAACTGTCAAACGTCCATAACGAATGTCTTTTCCCGTCCAAAGTCGTCGTTGAATAAACATTGTATGAATTTTGAATCCGGGAGTTGCAGTATACTGCAGTGGGCACAAGCCATGATTTGACGTGCCACTGTTCTTGTTACGTTTTGACCTGATCGCCCCTGTTCAAATTATATTCGCGTAACCAGTTAAGCACGATCTAGATAGAAGTCATGCCATACACCTTCACAACTACAAATAAATAAAAGGGCGTCTACAAATGGCTTCAACAAATGGTATGCCAGTGTCATGCTTCTTCTTTAATCCTTAGCCGCCGACCTTCAAAGCAGTCAGAGGCCATCACGCCTAGTGGCGTCTTGTAGGGCAACAACAAATTGATTCCACTTTGCTCGGTCGGTATCCATCCTTCGTACAGTGCCCCAACTCTGGTTCATTCTTTGCATCTCATACTCCACAGTCCTCCGCCAGGATGTTTTTGGTCGGCCTCTCTTTTGTTTTCCTTCAGGGGTCCAAAGCATAGCTGTTCTTGTGATGGCATCGGGGTCTCTTCTGAGGACATGACCAACCCAGCTCCAGCGTCTGCCAGCTATGATGGTGTACATGTCCTCTTGCTTGCTACGAGTAAGCAGATCTTGGTTGGTGATGGTATTCGCCAAAAGATTTGGTGAATTTTTCTTAAGCATGTTGTGTGAAAAGAGGACAATTTCGACATTTCATTCTCTGTAACTCTCCCGCATTCCGCACCATAGAGAAGCACAGAAAGCACACAGCTCTGATATAATCTTAATTTTGTGCTTGTGCTGTATTGGGAGGACTTCCAGATGTTGTTTAGGCTAAAGAAGGCTGTTCTTACCTTATTCATTCTGATCTTGATGTCTTTGCCTGCCCCACCGTCTGGTATTACTATGCTTCCTAGGTATGTGAAGGTATCTGTCTGTACCAGTTGCTGATTCCTTACTGATATGGGCTCAGGGTTGCTCACATTGAGCGTAATGACCTCAGACGTCTTTAAATTGATGTTCAAGCCCATCTGCTGGCTAAACTTATTAACTCTATCCGTTTTTTCCTGGATGTGTTGATGTGAATGTGCTAGTAGTGCAATGTCATCTGCATATTCCAGATCTTCCAATGTAGAAAATTTAAAGGAATATCACTCTCGTCCTGACTATCTTCAGTCAGTATTTCAGGCAGCTGACGATCATACACCTCCTCTTCAACACTATACCGCTTTATCTGTCATACAAGAAGAAGAGTCTTCTTTTCAAGATGTACCTTTACCTATACCGGTGGTACCACTTCATCCAACTGAAAGTTGGAGTGATTTTACTATCTCTTCTAACTTTTCTGCTGATCAGCATCAGCAAGTTTCTTCTCTTAATTAAATCATATCAGGATGTCCTCTCTGACATCCGAGGTCGTACGTCAGTTATTCAACATGACATATTATTGACTGACGACACACCTATTCGAGTCCGTCCATACCATATCCCTCTGCACTTTCGTTCTCAGGTTGATAAGGAATTGGATGAGATGCTCCAATTAAAAATAAAGGAACTATCAACTTCCCCATATTCTTCTTCTATGGTAGTCATTAGAAAAAAAGATAACAATATCCGTCTTTGTGTTGACTATATGAAGTTAAACAAAGTTACACAATTTGACGCAGTACCATTGCCTCTGTTAGAAGATTTATTGGTTAAACTGTCTAACTCAACTTTTTTTCTCTAAATTTGACCTGTCAAAGGGATACTGGCAAGTCCCATTGACAGAAAATGCAAAGCCACTCACAGCTTTCTCTACTCCTCGTGGCATATTCCATTTGAACTTCATGCAATTTGGATTGGTAAACGCACCTGCCACATTTGTACGCATGATGCGTCGCATACTATCTCACCGTCTCGATGTAATTGCATACATTGATGACATTTGTCTTTTTAGCGACTCATGGGATGAACATTTTAGTGGATTGAACACATTACTGTCCACGTTACGGTTTTATAACTTAACGGCTAAACCATCGAAAGCATTCTTGGGTTTTCACGAAATATCATTTTTAGGTCACCGTGTTGGTCACGGCCTGTTATACACTGAGGACAGTAATGTTTATAAAATCCTAAACATTACAACACCAAAAACAAAGAAACAAGTAAGATCTTTGTTAGGTTTAATTCAATTTTATGGTAAATTCATAC
Source organism: Oreohelix idahoensis (assembly GCA_024509875.1). Lineage (NCBI taxonomy): Eukaryota > Metazoa > Mollusca > Gastropoda > Stylommatophora > Oreohelicidae > Oreohelix > Oreohelix idahoensis. The sequence continues at coordinate 56,434 of JAMPIV010015718.1, read as the reverse complement.
CTCATCTATCTACCATTACTGCACCTTTCTCTTCATTGTTAAGGAAGGGCGCAGCTAACGTGATTCGGTGGTCGGAGGAACATCAAATCGCGTTGGATACCATCAAAGCATTTTTTTTCAAAAGCTCCTGTTTTAAGATTACCTAATGCAAACCTTCCTTTCATCCTGCGCAGTGATGCGTCAAATTATGGAATAGGAAGTGTATTGCTCCATGAATACTCAGGTACCTTGCATCCTGTTATGTATGTATCGAGAACGTTAACGTCGACAGAGCAGAAGTATTCTGTTCTTGATAAAGGACTTCTGGCACTTGTGTGGTCAATAACGAAACTCCAAATATACTTATTTGGATCACACTTCATCGTTGAATCTAACCAGAAAGCACTTACTGCTCTTAATACCAAAGACGTCAAATCATCTAAATCTACCAGATATGCGATAGCCGTGCAACCATACAGCTTTACAATACGTTCAATACCTAGATCTCAGAACGTTTTGGCAGATATTTTATCGCGATGTCCGTATGAATCAAGCGAACTACTACGCCTTACAGATAGTGAAACCTCTACACGGACAGTTCCGCTATTGTAACTTGCTGTTCATGGAACTTGGATTAGTTGTATCATTAACGTTAACTCAGGTTTTCGTATCTACATTGATTTTTTAATAAATTTTGAACATTCAGTTTTATATTGCTATAGTGCACAAACAGTGAATTATCAATAACAGTGATGAGAATATAACTGTGTAAGGTGATAACATTTTCGTCCGAAAGTTAAATTGAATATATATATATATAAACAGTCTTCTAATGTGATAGATATATACTTTTCCAGTGGAATATTTTGAATTGCTGGATTGCTCGGAAAGTAACATTTCTACGTGGTTGGATTCTAATAGAACGGAACTTCATGTATTATTGACTGTTTCCGAATATAATAGTGAATTAGTACTACTAATTATTTTTAGACACAGTTAAGTGTGTTGATCGCTTCGCGTGTTTTATTTACATTCTTTTACATGTTCACTCATCATTTTGATACATTCTCATCTCTTTTTTTAAAATTCATTTATTGACATTTCTTTTTAGTTGTTTTTACTTTCGATTTAATTCAATCACCCTAAATACTCTAATTTCTCTAATTTCTTTAATTTTTGCCACATTGCTCCAAAATTGGTCAATAGTGGTCGTATGCTTTCTTGCATATCTTTTGTTTATTTGAATTGAATTAAATTTCATATTCACTTTGTTATTATTAATTAATATATAGTTAGTTTATTATTAGTAAATGTAGATGTAAATCTGATTCACCTTTCCTCGGTTATAACATTAAAAAAATATAATAGAATTATACTTTTTTCGGGGGCGGGGGTAAAGTTAACTGTTGCGTACTTTTTGTGTACCTTAACTGTAGCAAAAGTGGACATGAGTCTGGCTGCAGTTAAGTTGGTACGCACCAGTGTATGTATTAAGAAGATAATTGTATATTTAATTTATCGCGCACGATAGCGCACAATTTTTGGAAATATATTTATTGCGCGCTTGTTGCCAAAAAAGGTGAATGACGTAGGAGCTTAACCAAGCTAGCTGGCTTCGATATCAGACCTGTGGTCTGTGGATCTTTTGAAAACCCGTGTGATGGGTAAAAATATTTCTTACTCGACCCGGCCTTCTGGATAGAAGTCATTGCCGTTGGTCGACTACGTAAGTGTTTCTTCAATGAAGTAAAGCGAAGCTTTAATTATAATTTTTTGACATTTCTGCAAGCTAGGTTAGCATCTAGTCGAGACAGTCAACCAGGCTGTACCGAAATGGATTAACGATTGTAGCAATCATTGAAAGCCAGCCGAGATATATTTCTTTTTAAATGAATGGTATTTCTGAAGATATAACTACCGAGATAATTTATTATACAGCCGTCATTCGAGTAACGGCAGATGGGATAGGTCAATCAGATGACTAAACCTAAAATATATTTATTTGCACAAGGATACCTGTAGGATAAATGTTCCGAGGTTCCAGATTATTTTAATGATGAAATTATATGAAAAGGATGAAAGCTTGATAATTCATTATGAAATATGGGACATAATCATCAACGATAACCTTGCAAAGGTCAATGGTGAGAGGGGTAACCCCAGGTTCACAACTGCTTGAACGTCCTTGTACATTATATTAATATGAAACAAACATAAAGGTATGTTATCAGGCACTCGCAGGAAATAAAGAAGTAGAACACCAGACAACAGAAAAACAACAGACATGAGTGGCTTACCCAGGATTTGAACACTGGACCTTCCGTGCGACAACCCCGCCTAGCCATGCAAGCGAATCACACTATCCGCTCTGCCATCTACGCATCATCAAAAAATGATGTTTCAATGGCAGGTCAATAGTGCGAACCACAATACACGACACCAGAAGTCCTCCATGGGCAGTTCGCCTATTAATGACGCAATCACTTCTGTTGTATTTCTATCAAGCAGTATAGGCCGAATCCAACAAGACCCTTAGGACCTTAATACTGTGTCCAGTAAATGATAGTAGACTAGAACAGTGAGAACAGGATAGTGGGTAGGTTTGGTATTGTACAAACATTTATTACAAATAAGGGAGGGAAACCTGAGGCCTGTAAACAGTAAATTAATATGAAACAAATATAAAGGTATGTTATCAGGCACTCGCAGGAAATAAAGAAGTAGAACACCAGACAACAGAAAAACAACAGACATGAGTGGCTTACCCAGGATTTGAACACTGGACCTTCCGTGCGACAACCCCGCCTAGCCATGCAAGCGAATCACACTATCCGCTCTGCCATCTACGCATCATCAAAAAATGATGTTTCAATGGCAGGTCAATAGTGCGAACCACAATACACGACACCAGAAGTCCTCCATGGGCAGTTCAGCCTATTAATGACGCAATCACTTCTGTTGTATTTCTATCAAGCAGTATAGGCCGAATCCAACAAGACCCTTAGGACCTTAATACTGTGTCCAGTAAATGATAGTAGACTAGAACAGTGAGAACAGGATAGTGGGTAGGTTTGGTATTGTACAAACATTTATTACAAATAAGGGAGGGAAACCTGAGGCCTGTAAACAGTAAATTAATATGAAACAAATATAAAGGTATGTTATCAGGCACTCGCAGGAAATAAAGAAGTAGAACACCAGACAACAGAAAAACAACAGACATGAGTGGCTTACCCAGGATTTGAACACTGGACCTTCCGTGCGACAACCCCGCCTAGCCATGCAAGCGAATCACACTATCCGCTCTGCCATCTACGCATCATCAAAAAATGATGTTTCAATGGCAGGTCAATAGTGCGAACCACAATACACGACACCAGAAGTCCTCCATGGGCAGTTCAGCCTATTAATGACGCAATCACTTCTGTTGTATTTCTATCAAGCAGTATAGGCCGAATCCAACAAGACCCTTAGGACCTTAATACTGTGTCCAGTAAATGATAGTAGACTAGAACAGTGAGAACAGGATAGTGGGTAGGTTTGGTATTGTACAAACATTTATTACAAATAAGGGAGGGAAACCTGAGGCCTGTAAACAGTAAATTAATATGAAACAAATATAAAGGTATGTTATCAGGCACTCGCAGGAAATAAAGAAGTAGAACACCAGACAACAGAAAAACAACAGACATGAGTGGCTTACCCAGGATTTGAACACTGGACCTTCCGTGCGACAACCCCGCCTAGCCATGCAAGCGAATCACACTATCCGCTCTGCCATCTACGCATCATCAAAAAATGATGTTTCAATGGCAGGTCAATAGTGCGAACCACAATACACGACACCAGAAGTCCTCCATGGGCAGTTCAGCCTATTAATGACGCAATCACTTCTGTTGTATTTCTATCAAGCAGTATAGGCCGAATCCAACAAGACCCTTAGGACCTTAATACTGTGTCCAGTAAATGATAGTAGACTAGAACAGTGAGAACAGGATAGTGGGTAGGTTTGGTATTGTACAAACATTTATTACAAATAAGGGAGGGAAACCTGAGGCCTGTAAACAGTAAATTAATATGAAACAAATATAAAGGTATGTTATCAGGCACTCGCAGGAAATAAAGAAGTAGAACACCAGACAACAGAAAAAAAACAGACATGAGTGGCTTACCCAGGATTTGAACACTGGACCTTCCGTGCGACAACCCCGCCTAGCCATGCAAGCGAATCACACTATCCGCTCTGCCATCTACGCATCATCAAAAAAATGATGTTTCAATGGCAGGTCAATAGTGCGAACCACAATACACGACACCAGAAGTCCTCCATGGGCAGTTCAGCCTATTAATGACGCAATCACTTCTGTTGTATTTCTATCAAGCAGTATAGGCCGAATCCAACAAGACCCTTAGGACCTTAATACTGTGTCCAGTAAATGATAGTAGACTAGAACAGTGAGAACAGGATAGTGGGTAGGTTTGGTATTGTACAAACATTTATTACAAATAAGGGAGGGAAACCTGAGGCCTGTAAACAGTAAATTAATATGAAACAAACATAAAGGTATGTTATCAGGCACTCGCAGGAAATAAAGAAGTAGAACACCAGACAACAGAAAAACAACAGACATGAGTGGCTTACCCAGGATTTGAACACTGGACCTTCCGTGCGACAACCCCGCCTAGCCATGCAAGCAAATCACACTATCCGCTCTGCCATCTACGCATCATCAAAAAATGATGTTTCAATGGCAGGTCAATAGTGCGAACCACAATACACGACACCAGAAGTCCTCCATGGGCAGTTCAGCCTATTAATGACGCAATCACTTCTGTTGTATTTCTATCAAGCAGTATAGGCCGAATCCAACAAGACCCTTAGGACCTTAATACTGTGTCCAGTAAATGATAGTAGACTAGAACAGTGAGAACAGGATAGTGGGTAGGTTTGGTATTGTACAAACATTTATTACAAATAAGGGAGGGAAACCTGAGGCCTGTAAACAGTAAATTAATATGAAACAAATATAAAGGTATGTTATCAGGCACTCGCAGGAAATAAAGAAGTAGAACACCAGACAACAGAAAAACAACAGACATGAGTGGCTTACCCAGGATTTGAACACTGGACCTTCCGTGCGACAACCCCGCCTAGCCATGCAAGCGAATCACACTATCCGCTCTGCCATCTACGCATCATCAAAAAATGATGTTTCAATGGCAGGTCAATAGTGCGAACCACAATACACGACACCAGAAGTCCTCCATGGGCAGTTCAGCCTATTAATGACGCAATCACTTCTGTTGTATTTCTATCAAGCAGTATAGGCCGAATCCAACAAGACCCTTAGGACCTTAATACTGTGTCCAGTAAATGATAGTAGACTAGAACAGTGAGAACAGGATAGTGGGTAGGTTTGGTATTGTACAAACATTTATTACAAATAAGGGAGGGAAACCTGAGGCCTGTAAACAGTAAATTAATATGAAACAAATATAAAGGTATGTTATCAGGCACTCGCAGGAAATAAAGAAGTAGAACACCAGACAACAGAAAAACTACAGACATGTTTGTACAATACCAAACCTACCCACTATCCTGTTCTCACTGTTCTAGTCTACTATCATTTACTGGACACAGTATAAAGGTCCTAAGGGTCTTGTTGGATTCGGCCTATACTGCTTGATAGAAATACAACAGAAGTGATTGCGTCATTAATAGGCTGAACTGCCCATGGAGGACTTCTGGTGTCGTGTATTGTGGTTCGCACTATTGACCTGCCATTGAAACATCATTTTTTGATGATGCGTAGATGGCAGAGCGGATAGTGTGATTCGCTTGCATGGCTAGGCGGGGTTGTCGCACGGAAGGCCCAGTGTTCAAATCCTGGGTAAGCCACTCATGTCTTTTGTTTTTCTGTTGTCTGGTGTTCTACTTCTTTATTTCCTGCGAGTGCCTGATAACATACCTTTATATTTGTTTCATATTAATTTACTGTTTACAGGCCTCAGGTTTCCCTCCCTTATTTGTAATAAATGTTTGTACAATACCAAACCTACCCACTATCCTGTTCTCACTGTTCTAGTCTACTATCATTTACTGGACACAGTATTAAGGTCCTAAGGGTCTTGTTGGATTCGGCCTATACTTCTTGATAGAAATACAACAGAAGTGATTGCGTCATTAATAGGCTGAACTGCCCATGGAGGACTTCTGGTGTCGTGTATTGTGGTTCGCACTATTGACCTGCCATTGAAACATCATTTTTTGATGATGCGTAGATGGCAGAGCGGATAGTGTGATTCGCTTGCATGGCTAGGCGGGGTTGTCGCACGGAAGGTCCAGTGTTCAAATCCTGGGTGGGCCACTCATGTCTGTTGTTTTTCTGTTGTCTGGTGTTCTACTTCTTTATTTCCTGCGAGTGCCTGATAACACACCTTTATATTTGTTTCATATTAATTTACTGTTTACAGGCCTCAGGTTTCCCTCCCTTATTTGTAATAAATGTTTGTACAATACCAAACCTACCCACTATCCTGTTCTCACTGTTCTAGTCTACTATCATTTACTGGACACAGTATTAAGGTCCTAAGGGTCTTGTTGGATTCGTCCTATACTGCTTGATAGAAATACAACAGAAGTGATTGCGTCATTAATAGGCTGAACTGCCCATGGAGGACTTCTGGTGTCGTGTATTGTGGTTCGCACTATTGACCTGCCATTGAAACATCATTTTTTGATGATGCGTAGATGGCAGAGCGGATAGTGTGATTCGCTTGCATGGCTAGGCGGAGTTGTCGCACGGAAGGTCCAGTGTTCAAATCCTGGGTAAGCCACTCATGTCTGTTGTTTTTCTGTTGTCTGGTGTTCTACTTCTTTATTTCCTGCGAGTGCCTGATAACATACCTTTATATTTGTTTCATATTAATTTACTGTTTACAGGCCTCAGGTTTCCCTCCCTTATTTGTAATAAATGTTTGTACATTATAGCAGAACTATGCATGCTGTATCTATCATATTGTCAATCGAACTGTCAAACGTCCATAACGAATGTCTTGTCCCGTCCAAAGTCGTCGTTGAATAAACATTGTATGCATTTTGAATCCGGGAGTTGCAGTATACTTCAGTTGGCACAAGCCTTGATTTGACGTGCCACTGTTCTTGTTACGTTTTGACCTGATCGCCCCTGTTCAAATTATATTCGCGTAACCAGTTAAGCACGATCTAGATAGAAGTCATGCCATAAACCTTCACAACTACAAATAAATAAAAGGGCGTCTACAAATGGCTTCACCACTTCTGTTTTCTTTCTTTTCATTTCTTTTCTGTTCGCAATGGTGTTTAACGTTTCCGGTGTTATCCAATCTTTCTTTCATGGAAACCCAAGCATGACTCACTGCTACCCTTATATATAGTTGAAAATGTGTTGAATTCCTGTTCAATATCATCCGTTGCTGTCTTTTTCTGGACATTGACAATTTTATATCGTCTCTTTACATCAACCGCAAACGCTTTTCTGGTGAGGGAGTCCTTGAGTTTGGTGTTGTTATACCTTTTCTGTTTAATTGCAATTGGTCCAGCAGCTCTGAGTTTCTCCTTCCATCTTGCTACTTCAAGGTGATGATCACTTCCCAAATCTGCACCTCTTCTTACTTTCACGTCTTGTAGTGCATGCCTCCGTCTACCGTAGATCATAATGTGGTCTATCTTGTTTCTGTCCCAGTAGTTTAGTGATTCCCATAATAATTTGTGAATTTATTTGTGTGGAAAAAATGTTCATCTAAAGACCAAGTTGTTAATGCTGCAGACGCTTATTATTTTATCCCCATTCTAATTAACTGTTCCGGGGCCGTATGTCCCCATTACTCTTTCATTATATGTATTGTATGTTCCAACTTTCGCATGGAGGTCTCCCATTACTATGATAAGATCGTATTTAGGTGCGATGTCTGTTTCCTTTTGTAGTTGTTGATATAACTCGGCCTTGATATCTTCATCGATGTCATTTGTTGGTGCATAGCTTTGTATTATTGTGTTGTTGGTGAATCTCAATCTCAGTCTTGTCTCTCAGACCCATCTTTCTGTTGTTGATGGGTTTCCATTCCAGTAATGACCTTATAATTCCTTTATTTAGGATAATTGCTACGGCTTCATTGTGCTGACCATCCTCTCTACCGGAATAAAATACTGTTTCTCCTGTTGCTGTTTGTACTCTTAATGATCCATCTGATTTCACTAATTTCCAGGATATGTAATCTGCATTTCTTCAATTCTGCTGTGATCTGCCTCAGTTTTCTTGCCTCAATCTTCGTTCTAACGTGCCAGAGCCCAATTCTTGTTTCGTATTTTGCGAGCGGGCCATCTGTTTTCATGCCAATGACTTCTTTTCGCTTTTCGTTACTGCGCCATACGAGCCTCAGACTTCGGATGCCCTTCCCGCATCAAAGTTTTTGCATTTATTGCTGTTTCCATAAAGGTGATGGTGCTAAAACCCCCAACCTGGAGGACAAGGGTACCAGCTTTTGAATGAACCCTACCCGTGCAGACCTGTACTAGTTGAACCTACCAGGAGTAAAACTGCTGCTGGCATAGCTCTAGGGGTTGTTGGGGGTACGCAAGCTGTTATACGCCTACAAGATAAAGGTATTATTGATGGCAGGTTGGTTCATGTATTTGTAAAAAATTAATATTTAGTGGTCTGCCATACAATGTAACTAAAGGCTGATATTATTTACAGATGTCCCTGCTGTTCTTCTTGCTCTTTCTGCATTAAAAGAAATTCTTACTCTGCTTTCATGATGATACTAGGAAACTCCTTACAGAGCTGTGTAACATGAGGCGATCAGAGGAAGTCCTCGCCGATCAAGTATTTTGGCTCCTTAATCTCCATTAAGGGTGGCGGGCCCACATGGGTTATGACTACCAAGTGTCAACCTCCTGTTGTCTTGTGCTAGAATTGAACACACTCTACCCTGAAGGCAGCTTTCAACTGCATCCCTATTTTTTGCCAGCTGGAAATTGTGAAAGTAACCCCTGTGTTGAAAACAAATTACTGTCCCGAGTTCAATAGTCGTTTGGGGTTTTCTATAGCCAGCACGGTGCCCTTACCACAGCTTCACTGAGACTATTAAGCGCCCTTGTTCTTGATTGTCCTTCCAGACCCAACAATTCAGTAGATAATATACTGAGGCCGCCACGAGACCTCGTGCACCTATCTCAACAGCCATGACCCTTGTATTGAACCCATTGTGTCTCAAGTCCGCGACCAGATCATTATACTTGGCCACTTTGAACGAGTGTTGCTCGTGCAATCTGGATTCAAATGGCACTGTCAGCTCAATCATTATAATCTGGTGCGTTGATGAGGCATCGGTACTATATCTGTCCGTCTTCGAGAATTCTTTATACTCTCTGGATATGCCCCTAGCTCTGGTAGGTCTACTGCCATCTCCCAGTCATTTGTACTCTCAAGAAGAGAAGGTAAAATGTTGCTTGATTTACTTTGTTTTGGATGTGATGAATTTCCAGCTCTCAGAAAGCATGTTATTGCGGTACACGGTTTGAATTTGCTGTTCGCCTTCACTCTTGGTCTATTGTAGCAACCAGTTCATTTATTACTCTGTTATGGCGCCATATGTATCTCCCTTGCTGTAAAGAAACGTTGCAATTTGAGATCACATGTTCAAGTGTCTGTCTCTCATGGAACAGCGGGCACTGAGCAACAGTAGTTAGAAGACGATGGCAGGAGGTCATACATTGATCTGATAATGAAGATGAGTCTAACAGGTGCCATATGCCACACACAATTCCATGTCAAAGACCTTTGCAGAGCACATTCCCATGTAGTCCATTGACCTTATTCGGCCTGCTTCACTGATTTTTGCATCCTCTTATCATTCTCAGCTTCTCGTATTTTCTGAATTACCATGTCTCTGCTTTCCCTGTGTGATGCCTTTGACCACCAGCAGATGTCACCATGGCAACATCCCCGTCTGTTCGTCTGTGTGTATCCGATTACTTCCCTCAGCTTGATCGACTCCTGGTCAGCACCAACAGCTTCATCAAATTTCCACTTCCTTTCAGTTTTCAGTGTGAGCTAAATGGACGTAACTACGTCGTCTGCAGACTCGCCCAGTATCATTGCGACCTTGCCTTCCCTGCTTTGGTATTCAACAACTGACTTGAAAAGAAGCACAAGCTTTGCGTTCTTGAAGTACAGTGCTACGTCTGACAGAGCTCGCGGTACTCCTAGGTATTTCATCATGAACTTGTTGACCTTTTGCGCTATAGCTTCCAGTGCATTTGGGCTCATTTCATATTTAAGCAGTGGCCATAGCAATTTAGGGATCAACGTGAATTAGAGGTGCCACAGTGTGAACTTTTCTAGGCGTCTTTGGTCTATGAGCTGTAGTCTCAGTCTGCCATTTCTGTTGTCTGTTGAACTGCCTTTGAGTCGTTTAATGGGCATCATACATCCTGCCAAGACTTTTAACAGGTTGGTCAATGACAGTAAGCACTTTTTGGTTTGAAAATATAAATACGACCTCAGATGACTTCCCTTTCCTGACTGATAGGCTTTTCATTCTGCACTAGTGTTGCGTGATAAATTCTCGCAACATCATTTTATTACAATATCTATTTTATAACGCAAGGGCAACAACTGCTTGAAATTTATAGTCACTTTTCTCGGTAAGCATTTGTCTTCTCGCGTTGGTATCGAATGCAGTTAAGTTTGAGCTGTGGTCATTTTGCGCTGGACTGCGCATGACTGGTCTTGCTTCTTGGTCGATCGGTTTCCGCCCACCACTAGGGGAGTGAGCGATTTGGAATGGCGAAAGAGATGCCTCGTTGAAGAGGGGATCTCCGCTATTTTTTTGTTCTGTCAGGAATGTGAGAGTCCTCTTATGGATATTTCGTTTATTCGAGATAATACCTCTAGTGTATTTGCACATGCCGGGAGGCATAATATTTCTGTGTATTTCCGGAAGGCAAGGTAAATTAACATTTTCATTAACTCTATCGATTTTTGGTCGTGAACGATTTCTGGTTCATAGCCTGTCTTCGAAAGTCGTCGTCACGAGATGTTTTCCTAGCTCACATGTCGCTGTATTGTGCTGCATCGGTTGATGCAGGTTCCAAGGACCATTACTTGCTACTTTGTTAAATGAACTAGGTTTGAAAAACCTTTATTATCTAGAGGATATTTTTGAGGACATTATTTATACTTCGGCAGACGTGTCTGTCTTGCTGAAGTCAGACTAAGGAGAGTGAACTGATCTCATATATCTGGTTATCTCCTGGCTGTTATAGAAAGGGATGGAGTTTTTCACCTGACTACATTTACAGCACTTTGAAATATAACATGCATCTGACTCATCATTGTAATGCTGTCTACCGTCTATTGCTGTATTGAATGTTGCTGTGATAAGGACTGTTTGATGTGTCTACATATTCGCGTAACCATTTTGTCACTGTGGCGTCCACAATAAATAATGAAGAAAAACGTCAACGGCTGTTTCAAGAATCATTGACTTTATACGTCGTGAGTTTACTGACGTCCTATGTGGATTGCCCTGTTATTTTTGTATGAACATTGTTTTGACTGAACACATCTGCACACTACACAAAACCAGACATGCGGATACCATCCATCATCATATGGCATCACGCATCATTTGGTGGCCATAAGCTGGTTTGATTCTGGTACCAGCAAACACGGGGTCCCTTACCCACTTCATTTTCAACAAGAATTCATCAGCATCCTTCAAGAAATTAACATTCTTCAATACAGTCAACATCTTCAAAATTTTCAAAGTACTCGGCGTTGCCCGGTAAAAGTCAAAATTTCAACTTTTTGACGGAAACAAGAATTTGACAGTACCCGGCGTTGTTACATGTTGCCGGATAACTCGGACTGCTGTTATCTTTTACGCAAGTCAAGCAAGTTGCTGCTGTCAAGGTTCCAGTGCTGTCGTTTTTGTGAAGGTCAAGTGCCGGTTGAAACGGGTTGTTTTCTGAAGAAGGCCAAGTACCGATTTCCATCAACTTACTTTTGGATTAGAAGGTCAAGTGCCGAAACAACTCAACACACAGTATTTCAGAAGCTCTTGTACCATCGTGTTAGCAGTGGAAGCAGTTCAGATGTGCCATCATCGTTGGAGCTTCGCTCTTTAGGACGTTGATTGACATCCGTTTTTTTCTGCTGTTTTCTACGATTGGAAGCCTATAAGTTAAGTGGCCTGTTTGTATGTAAACTGTGCCCTTATACTTCTGCTGAGTCTTCTGTGTATCATCTCATTCTATATGTTATATGTTTATATGTTATTCGTATATTTATATGTTTATATTTCAGCGGGTTCTCGGTTGGGTGGTGTCTCCGTTAGATTATGCCACGTCATAGAGGTCGTCTATTGTGAGCGTTTTCTGTAAGGTTTGCAAATTTCCAATACTGGAATTTGCTAAGCGACTTCTGTTGCTATTTATGTTAGCTGTGATGACATGTTTTAATATTGTTTTCGTTATTATTTCGCATTCTTTAGTTGTGTTTTGATTTGTTTGTATTTGTTAGCCTACTCTTGTCTATAATTTAGTTTCATACAACATTTTTGTTTATACACTGTGGTGTCATGTATTTTGTTTAATTCTATCGCAGATATCGTCACATTTTTTTGTGATATTTCATTAATTTCTGCTTTATTTTTAGTTGATTTCTGCGAACGTTTTTGTATTGTTGCTGATCTTTGTTAATGTTTACATTGTTATTGTTTACATTGTTTGTATTGTTTACATTTTCAATGTTTACATTCTGCATGTGTTTACATAGTCATTGTTTACAGTTATAGTAATTAGTTAATGGGCTATGCTAATGCACTGTTACTACTACACTGATGATAAATGAATGATGAATAGTGTCGTGCACTATTGAATGAGAAGTGCACTTATGATCAAGAATTGATTGTTGATATTTCATATACAAGTTCTTTGATTGGAGAGTTGTTTCCCACAGAGACTGGGATAATATAAGGTGATGTGAATATACAAGTGCTTAATTAAGACTTGTTACACTTAGGTTTGAAATAAATTAGTTAATTATTTCAGGTTTTGGACTTATATATTACTCAACATGTCTACATTTGAGCACTTTATTGAGCAGGGTAAATTGCTTGGCAAGACTGGTGATAAGTTAGAAGAATTTGCAACTGCTCGATATGATAAAGCAATGGAAGCTGAACAAAAGAAACTGCATATGGAAGCTGAACAAAAGAAACTGCAGATGCAGGTGGATGAAAAAAGATTCCAAATGGAAATGGAAAAACAAAAAAGGGGATCAGAAGCTGAGGAAAGAAAACTCCAGCTACAGCTAGAAGCTGAAAGACTTCAAAAAGAGGCTGAGAATAAAAGACTTGAAAAAGAAGCTGAAAATAAAAGACTTGAAAAAGAGGCTGAAAATAAAAGACTTGAAAAAGAAGCTGAAAATGAAAGACTTCAAAAAGAGGCTCAGGCTGAGGAAAGAAGATTACAGAGAGAGTCTGATGAGAGGAAGAGAAAGCAAAAATGGAACATGAAGAAAAGGTCTTAGCTTTAGAGTTGGAAAAATTGAAATTGACGAGCATGAGTAATGGTAATGATTCAAACAAGGGTTCATCTTCTGGTAAGGCTAATAATGATACTTTTAAGATTAAGTTACCAACATTTAGTCCTCCCAGTGATGACATAATGTTCTATCTGGACAGATTTGAACAAGCATGTACAGCTCATAACATAGACAAAGCAAAATATGTTTATCAGTTATCAGGGATACTGACAGGTAAAGCTCTAAGTATATTAAATATGGTGGATGAACCTGACAAGAACAATTATGAGGTTGTCAGGGCCGCTTTGTTAAAGAAATATCAGCTTAACAAAGACGGCTATCGTCTACAATTTAAAAACATGTTACCTGAAAATGGAGTTGAATTCTCCGAGTTTATTGCAAGAATACGCATTACTTTCTCACGATGGGTTGAACTATCTAAGACGGAAAAAACTTATGAAGGACTTATGGACTTAATACTTAGAGACAAAGTCATGTCGTCTGTCAATGAGTCTTTCCTTGCTTTCCTTCATGAACGTAAACCTAAAACAATAAAAGAAATGGAAGATTTCTGTTGCCAATACGTAACTGCGCACCCACACATAACCATGGGTAACTCTAAGGTGAAAGAAGGTTTACCAGTTGCTTCGGCAGCTCCGTATGGCCAAAACTTTGCTCGTAGATTCCAACAAAATTTTGATAGAAAGAGTAGCGGTAATTTCTGTCAAAATCATGGAAATCAATTTCATGGTGATTCTTCTTCGAAGAATTGGAGACAACCTGATAGTACTCGTTACTATCACCCTAATAATTATAAGCATTTCAAAAGAGGATATGGTAATAGAGGTTATTCCTGCCGAAGACCTCAGAACCAAACAAATAGATGTTCGCATCAATGTGAACATGATAGTAATCGTGGAAACTGGAATTCGAACCAGGATAACAATTACAATAGAGACAATAATAACTGCAGAGATAATAATAACTTTGATAACTTCAGAGGTAATAATAGTCGGGGTAGATCTCAACACAAAAAAAAGAGATATCAGCAGGCTAATGCTGTACAACAGGAAACTGAGGGAGCCTGTAATCATGTTGTTGATAGTAAAAACTTTGACGCTGTCACTGGTTCTGCTTTTGACTTTGAGAGAGCAAACAAATGCCCCCAATGCAGTACTTTATTTGAACCGGGTACCATAACTACTTTGAGTTGTGGTCACCCACTTCCCGCTCTTCCTGCTGCTGTTGCGCATGACGGGAGGGGTTCTTTAATCCTACATAAGGGTCTTGTTAATGATACTCCGGTCTCACTACTTTTCGATTCCGGATGCACCACTATTGGTGTTAGACAATCGCTTGTAGATCCATCTTGTGCTACAGGAAGGGTTATTAAATGTGTCACATTTGGCGGCACTCTAGAAAAAATATCCTACTGCTGTAATTCGCATTGCCACTCCTTTCTTTACTGGAGATGTGCATGCTTGTCTCTTACCTAATCCTATTGCGGACCTTATTATTGGTCGTATTCACGGAGTTAGGGAGTGTACCCCACAGCAGATTGCTGCTTGGGAAGATAATAACATGCAAGCTACAAATGCAGTAGTTACAAGAGCACAAGCTCTACAAACACCCGAAACTTCACTGAATAGTGATAATGAAGTTGATAGCCAAGATAGTCACTTAGTAATTACTCGTGACTCTTTCATAAAATTGCAAGAAGAAGATCCTTCTTTAAAAAAATTCTTCGTTCTTGCGAAGAAAGGTGATCCGAATCAGGATACAAATAGAAAATCTTGGATTGCAATGAGAAACGGCGTACTTGTACGTATGGTACAAGATTCGACTACGTCGGCACATTCGCAAATTCTTGTTCCCAAGAGCATGAGAGTGCAAATATTGCAACATGCTCATGACTCGCAATGTGCTGGACATATGGGTTTTGCCCGTACGAAGTCGAGAGTCCTTGCGGCTTTCTTTTGGCCTTTTGTCAATAAGGACATTCGTATTTACTGCCGATCATGCAAGGTATGTCAGGAGGTCAAATCTAGAGGACCACGACATGCTGCGCCTATCCAGGCTGCTGACATTCCTATTCGGCCGTTTCAGAAAATGGCCATAGATATTATTGGCCCTTTTAAGGTCAAGTCGGCCAGAGGACATCAGTTTATCCTTACATGTGTCGATATGTCCACACGTTGGCCAGAGGCTATTCCTCTTAAGAGCATATCTACTACAGATATCGCAGATGCTCTTTGGTTGATATTTTCTCGCTTGGGGTTCCCCAGAGAAATATTGTCAGACCATGGCACTAAACTCATATCTGACACTATGTCACAGGTAATGTCTACCTTACATATTGAACGATCTCTCAGTAGTATCTACCATCCTATGTCTAATGGGTTAGTTGAGCGTCTGAATAGAACGCTCAAGACTTTGCTTGGTAAGATAACTGAAGATCATCCTCAAGATTGGGACAGGGTTTTACCCGCGGCTCTCTTTGCCTATAGAGAAGTCCCTAATGAACACACAGGATTTTCTCCCTTCGAACTTGTCTTTGGCGCGCGTCCACGCGGCCCTATGTCTTTATTACACGATCTCATCACTGCCGATGATATTAGCGATGAAACTCAATCCTCATATGAGTATGTCATTGCTCTTAGACAAAAGATCATTGAGGCATGTAAGCTAGCAACTGCTTCATCAGAAAATTGCTAAAGAGAAGGCAAGACAGTTTGCTAACAAGAATAGATGTCTACGACAACTTTGTCCAGGTGACAAAGCATTCGTCCTACTCCCCAGTAGGGAAAATAGACTTCTTATTGCATGGAAAGGTCCATATGCAATAGTCTCTCGGATTTCCGATGTTGACTATGTGGTCGATATTGATGGAAAGCATAAAACTTTCCACATAAACATGCTTTCGGAATTTCACGAACGTCCGGACTATTTGCTGCCTATTTTCCAGGCAACGGATGATGCTCCTGCACCTCACGGTCATTATTCATCCCTGTCTGTCATACAGGATGAGGAAGCTACCTTCTCTGATGTCAACCTTCCCCTTCCAGTGGTTCCATTACATTCCACGGAATCTTGGAAAAACGTTTCTGTTTCTCCTAATCTTTCTGGTGACGAACATCGACGAGACTTGTCGATGTTACAAACATTTCAGGATGTTCTCACTGACATTCCTGGACACACAGATGTCATAGAACATGACATAATTCTTACCGACAATAATCCAATTAGGGTTAGGCCGTATCCTATTCCTATACACTTTCAGTCGCAAGTGGAAAAGGAATTGGATGAAATGATTCAATTAAATATAATTGAACCATCGACTTCACCATATTCTTCTTCCATGGTTATTGTCCGGAAGAAGGATAAGAACATACGAATTTGCGTTGATTATCGCAAATTGAATCAGGTCACAAAGTTCGACGCTGAACCGATGCCTTTGTTAGAAGATCTACTGATTAGACTTTCTAATTCTAGATTCTTCACTAAACTTGACTTGCCTAAAGGTTTGTGGCAAGTGCCTTTAGCAGAGCATGCCAAACCTCTTACTGCTTTTTCTACACCTAGGGGTCTATTTCAATGGAATGTTATGCCTTTTGGTCTCATGAACGCCCCCTGCCACTTTCGTTCGCATGATGCGTCGAATTCTGTCACATCGTTCGGATGTCATCGCATACTTAGATGACATCTGTCTCTTCAGTGATACCTGGGAAGATCACTATTTAGGGTTATATGACTTACTGTCCACTCTACGTGAGAATAATTTGACAGCAAAACCTTCTAAAGCTTTTGTTGGTTTTGGTGAAATCTCTTTCCTGGGTCATCGTGTTGGTCATGGTCTCTTGAAGACAGAAGACCACAATGCTTCCAAAATACTGAACATCTCTGTTCCTAAAACGAAGAAACAAGTTAGGAGTCTCTTAGGTTTAATTCAATTTTATGGGAGATTTATTCCAAATTTATCTTCGATCATGGCACCTCTATCAACATTGTTGAAGAAAGGTTCGCCTAATCTGGTCCGTTGGTCTGAAGAATGCCAATCTTCACTAGACCAAATCAAGAATATATTTTCTTCTCCTCCCATCTTGTTAGCGATGGTTTTGGTCAATTCTAAAACTACAAAGATTCCTCCTGGGCGCACATTTCATTCTAGAGACTGATCAGAAAGCTCTTACAGCTATTCAGACTAAGAATTTGAAGAGTTCGAGATCCACTCGATATGCTATAGCTCTTCAACCTTTTCACTTCACGGTACGAGCTATCCGTGGTGCGGATAATGTGATGGCTGACATTTTGTCTAGATGCCCACATGACTCCAACTAATACTTCTGTCCTATATTTCCATATATTACAGAGTCATAACACACCTATATTTCTACAATAGATTAGCACATCTGTACTTACTTTATATGTACACACTATCGTGCTTTGTTGTCATCTTCTTCTGTTCGTTTTTTAAGATGATAGAGGAGGACTGAGTAGTTAATATAAGGGCCGTTAGTTTACTAAACAGCCACAATTATTAATAATGTATTGTACCTTATGAAGCATATTAGTTATTAATTAGCATTATATTGCTTGTACTTTCTCAGAATGTCATTGTTGAGCTGAGGACTTACCTTACTAGTATCAAGCATGACGAGTTCTAGATTGTGTACTTACCCTCGGAATACCAGAGCATATGTCCTGGATCGTCATGTAGTTTAACTTTACTATGTACTTATGTCATTACATGTCAAATAATGTACTATTTAAATTTTCCTATCAGATTTGTACATCCATTTTTAAAGACAATATTAGAGTATGCTGTTTAATGATGATTATAGTAACTTGCATACGTATATTGTGTTTACATGCTAACGTGATATGTGTTGGTGACACCTCCCCGATGTGAATATTTTTTGAGACATATTTATTTTTCTAATTAGCCTATTGTTTGGCAATTTAGTTAATTATCAGCGCATAATTCGTGCGTTTTGAGCCGCTTATCGCATGCTCTTTGATATTGAAAAAAAAAAATATGTTCCACATTTTTTTTTTTTATCGGGAGGAGGTGGTGATATGTTGCGTGATAAATTCTCGCAACATCATTTTATTACAATATCTATTTTATAACGCAAGGGCAACAACTGCTTGAAATTTATAGTCACTTTTCTCGGTAAGCATTTGTCTTCTCGCGTTGGTATCGAATGCAGTTAAGTTTGAGCTGTGGTCATTTTGCGCTGGACTGCGCATGACTTGTCTTGCTTCTTGGTCGATCGGTTTCCGCCCACCACTAGGGGAGTGAGCGATTTGGAATGGCGAAAGAGATGCCTCGTTGAAGAGGGGATCTCCGCTATTTTTTTGTTCTGTCAGGAATGTGAGAGTCCTCTTATGGATATTTCGTTTATTCGAGATAATACCTCTAGTGTATTTGCACATGCCGGGAGGCATAATATTTCTGTGTATTTCCGGAAGGCAAGGTAAATTAACATTTTCATTAACTCTATCGATTTTTGGTCGTGAACGATTTCTGGTTCATAGCCTGTCTTCGAAAGTCGTCGTCACGAGATGTTTTCCTAGCTCACATGTCGCTGTATTGTGCTGCATCGGTTGATGCAGGTTCCAAGGACCATTACTTGCTACTTTGTTAAATGAACTAGGTTTGAAAAACCTTTATTATCTAGAGGATATTTTTGAGGACATTATTTATACTTCGGCAGACGTGTCTGTCTTGCTGAAGTCAGACTAAGGAGAGTGAACTGATCTCATATATCTGGTTATCTCCTGGCTGTTATAGAAAGGGATGGAGTTTTTTCACCTGACTACATTTACAGCACTTTGAAATATAACATGCATCTGACTCATCATTGTAATGCTGTCTACCGTCTATTGCTGTATTGAATGTTGCTGTGATAATGACTGTTTGATGTGTCTACATATTCGCGTAACCATTTTGTCACTGTGGCGTCCACAATAAATAATGAAGAAAAACGTCAACGGCTGTTTCAAGAATCATTGACTTTATACGTCGTGAGTTTACTGACGTCCTATGTGGATTGCCCTGTTATTTTTGTATGAACATTGTTTTGACTGAACACATCTGCACACTACACAAAACCAGACATGCGGATACCATCCATCATCATATGGCATCACGCATCAACTAGCTGATTAATTCATCCATGCTTGCTAACATTCTCAGGGACTGGTGTTCTTCTGATGTCAGAATGGTTGTGTCCTCCATGAATGTTGTAAGCGGTGTCGTGTCATACCTTCTAAAGAGCTTTGGACCGATTACAAATCTTTGAGCGGCTTTGAGGATTATCTGCTTAGCCAACACGAATTGTATCGGAGACTATGTACATCCCATCGAAATTCTAAGTTGTAGGTCTGTCAGAACATTTATCTATTGATGTCGTTGGACCAAGCCCTATTTGTACTGTGGATTTAACAAATGACAATCTATATCTTCTGGCTCATGATTTACAGATATGACCACAGCACACAATAGCTGACATTAAATAACCAATAACACCTGGAACAGGTACTGACCCTTTAATAAATATTACACACATACACAAGCCACACACGGCTGTCAATACGCATGAAAATGCAATACACAATGCAATGAAGAATGCCAAATAAATTGCCAAACACTGTAGCTCAATATAATAGCAAAAATAGTCGCCGACGTAATCTAACCAGCAACTACACACTGACTATCGCTCACAGGCAAAGTCCAGTACCAAAGTAAGTCCATACATAATTGCAAGATTCTACGTAAATAATATCCAGGAAAGAACCACTAGACATCACATCAACATTCTAGTAATCTGCCAATAATCCTGAACACGTGAAATAATCGGCAAGCCCTGAAAAAAGTGGCATTCATGAAATCCCCAGCAAAAAACTCGCTGACAAAGGGAACACGTCCTTACAGGATGGCTGACATCTTCTCGACTCAATTGCGCCAAAAGTTCTACATCCACTTCCGTTCTGCCCCAACTGACCAAACGGGTTTTTCTCTATTCCACCAGCGTCGCCACTTAACAGCGTAACCAACTAAATAATTTGGCGAATGTCTATACTGTGACATCCACCCCCCCCCTTTTAAGAAAGAAAACGAAGTTTTCTTCCAGCGGAGGAGACAAGCCCAACCCCGTTTGGAGTATGGACGAACAACATGCCGAGATGGCACTTCCTCATGTAGATAGAGAATGCCAGTGTTGTCCAATACTATTGTCATACATGCCTTCTCACTCTCTAGACTAAATACAAGAAACATGTACACATCCACCTCAGGTACTGGCAATCGTGAAAAATTACACCGACTTCTAACTCTGGAGTAGCCTAAACACACTGCATGTTACACCAAATCCGTATATCTAACCATCAATAATAAACCATATCTCATAGTATAAGCAATCATACATAACATGGTTTAGCTGTACCTTCAATATAATTTCATAACAAATTGCCTTTATGGCATCATGACACATAAATTACAAAACAATGCATAGCAAAATACATAACCCTTAAAGATTACAAGACCAACATATTCCATAGGTCTCTGATAAATGCACGCCAGGCCTGCCCACAGTGCACTTGCCTACAGTGTGCCTGCCTACAGCGCACCTTCCTACAGCATGCGTGCCCACAGCGCACCTGCCTACAGCGTGCCTTCCTACAGCGCACCTGCCTACAGCATGCCTGCCTACAGCCTGCCTGCCCACAGTATGCCTTTATGGCACTGTGCCACATTAATACAACACGACATAGCATAATACAGCACAACCATGCATTGCAAAGCATTACATAATCTCTACAATTTCATAACATGTCACAGTATAAACAAGCATTGCAAGAAATCTCACACTCTCTACAAAGTTACAAAATCCTCATATTGATATCAGAATAGAACTGGGGACGCGGGTCAGAGCCTCTTAGGTTCGGTTCGCTTCAACCGAAACATCTTACTAAACACGAACCGGAAATCTAACCCTCGCTAATTCTGGACTATTTGCAGGTGGTTTTGAAGCAAAGACATATGCTTCTGCTTAACTGCCTTACGCGCACCCCAACTATTCGCAAAAGTCACCCGTGCCATTTTGGTATTGTCGCGTAACGACAATACTTCCACAAACCTAACCGGTGCAACCTCATCAAACACTCGTCTGAGTGTGCGCCAACTAGCACTCAGTGGCACATTACGCACCCAAACTGTGCGATCACTAGCTTTCGGACTTTCGTATAAGTCCCTACTGCTCCTAGTCATGTCATTCGGTACTTGCCGCGAAATACGCCTACCATGTACCTTCTGATCATCCTTCTTGGAAGTTTGGTGATGCTGAGCCTCTGCTTCAGCTATACCCATGGCACTATGCACCCCGCGTACATTGCCGACGATTAAATCGGCAATTGGGTCCTCCAGGACAAACGCGTAGACTCTACCTGTAATGAACCGGGTGTCCACATTAATGAACGCCTGGGGGTAAGTCTCAACTGTGCCCCCGAACGTGGTGCACTTTACAGTTTTGCCTGTAAGGCATGAGTCGTTCATGCACGAACGACGAACCCCAATTGTGGTGCATCCGGTGTCCCTCAACACCCGGATTGGTCTATTCTCCACCTTTCCTTCATTTTTGAATTCCCAGTCTCATGCACTGGCGACAGACATGGTGCCGCATGCCCACATGGCAGCACTAATCTCTCGTACGCACTGAACAGAGGGCGGCACCCCGCACAGTCCTCGCTGTTCATTGTGTCCAACACAACCGCGGAATTTCCATGTTCGATCGAGTAAGTGCAGCTATCAGCACTATGACCCCTGCCACCACAATTGGTACACACGCGCTCTTTCGTCTTTTCCTCATCGCGTGAACTCTTACCAGAACCTTTTGATGACGACGACCACGCATCAGAGTATGACGATCGACTCTCTGAGGAACCACTTCTCTGCTTGTGATGTTTGGTTTTATACCAAAACCTGTCGTCGTCTCGAGAGTCCTCAAAATGTACCTGTTTACGCGTTTGGTACTCCCTTCCGTCGCTATAACTATCATATTGTCGGTTTTGCCACCTCGGCCGACTGTTCCTATGAGATCGAAAATTCCCATAGCTACTTCTACGTAGTTGATAGGGGCTGGAAGGCTTCTCACCCTGCTGCTCTTGGCCCCTGTCTGACTGACTTTGCCAAGGATGGCGCTGAACTTTGCCAACACTGGCAACTATGTCAGTCCTACGTTATCCCCTCCATTTCAATCCATCTATTTAGCAGAAGTTGGATCTTCGAGATGAAATCCTCGAAGTCCTGGTCTGCACTTGACATCGCGTTTTTAAAACGCAAACGGTAGCCGTCAGCAGTCAGACGGAACTTCCGGAGCAATCTCTCCTTTACTTTGTCATAATCGGCCCTTTCCTCTACAGGGAGGCTATAAAAAGTCTCCATCGCAGGTCCCACTAGTAGCGTCGATAGCAGAGATGGCCACTGATCTCTGTCAGCCTTATTGGCCACACATTCGGCCTTAAATCTTTCAAGGAAGAAATCTAAACTGTCTATTTTATCATTGAAATTTGGTAGACGCAGCCTAAAAGGACGATGAGCCCCACCAGGAGTCGAGTTCTGACCATTCACACCCACTTCCAGTTTCTTCAACTGTATTTCCTTATCAATTCTCATTCTCTCTTTCTCTAGCTCTAACTCTCTCTCTCTCTCTCTCTCTCTCTCTCTCTCTCTCTCTCTCTCTCTCTCTTCTTTTCTTGTAATTCTCGCTCTATCTTCATTTCTTGTAATTCTTTATCTTCTCTCATCTTCTTTCTTGTAACTCTTTATCTTCTCTCATTTTCTTTTCTTCTAATTCGAACTCTGTCTGTTTCCAATCGTTCTCTTATTTCATCTTCCTTTCTAGTAACTCTTTATCTTCTTTCATCTTCCTTTCTTGTAATTCTTTATCTCCTTTCATCTTTCTTTCTTGTAATTCTTCATCTTCTTTCATCTTCCTTTCTTGTAACTTGAATTCTTTCCTTTTTAGCTCCATCTCTTCAGCTCGCGCATCTCTTAAAGCATTCTGTATCTCAATCCTCTCCTTCTCTAGACCTTTTTGATTTTCAACTGAATAAAATTCAGCTTTGGCATATTCATTTAATTCTTTGCCAGAGTACACACATTCTTTTCCAATCTGAATGAAAGTCTTTAGGTCCATGGTGTACCCTTAGAATGCTCACTATTAGCTTTGGTATACATCTTTACAATACAATTACTCAATTGTATGTACTGTAAATTATTCACTTATATCAGTAGATAACCCTCTGGTTACAAAATATGCAGCAATAACAGTAAATAGTGATATCAGTATACCAATATACACATATATACTTATTATGTACGTATATAACACATCAACTCTCACTGTAAACACATCATCAACCTTTATCTCTTGTAGTATATAGTTTTACTTTGCCACTTGGCTACTGTCTCATTACTGTGAAAACTTCGTCTTCCTGACCACTTAGTCTCTGAGATATACTCACACCAACTTACAATAGTCGACAGTTGTATAATAACAACTGATGAAACTTTCTGGTACTATGACACCACTATACCCACTTGATACTCAATCAGCTTTTCCCTCAAAGTCTTTTACTGGCACCCACACCGGTGCTATATTCAAATAACCCTACACTTACTTTTAAACTCAATAATCTCAGTTATGCAAGTACTACCTATGGCAAAAATGAACACTACACAGATGAAAGAAATACACACATTACATTACGAAAACAATATTCCAGTCACAAGGAACATAATGAAAGACCAAGAAAAGAAGAGGTAGATTAATATCTACACTGCGTGACTGAGTACGAACGAAAACAAGGGATTCCTGTAAACGTATTTACAAGATAGTAAGATGGGACAAGAGAAAACACCACTTCAACATAACCCAAGAATAACTAAATGTACACGACACTATAAATACACACACCACAAATACAGCTAACACCAACAGGGCTTGGAATGTTAAGCAGGACAGTCGCTGGAAATCGCCTCTGCCAGACTCCACCACAAAACAAACACAGCCACACCCTAAAAGAATCGGTCTAATTCACTCTTTCCCCACGAGAGGCCAAAAATGGATTAAACTCACCACCCTTCCTCCCTTGAACACACCAATAAACTATAACACCAAAGACCACACGAAGACCACACTCAACAATGAGCAGAGATTTGTTATGTCAGACTTTGGCTTTTGAATTTCTTCCCAGGTCATTGCTGCATGCTCTAGACACCCCTGTGTACCTATAATACCAACGGTATGGATGGTAGTGTCAATGCACCCATTTTCCAGGAAGTATGTGGTGCGCCATTTAACCATCACTGAGAAGAATATTTCCCCCACCATATTAAGTAGTGAAGTTGGCCTGAACTGGCTGATGTCTGTGCAATTTAATTTTTATTTATTCTGGATGTAGTTTATATTCGTAGGTCTCTTTTATTTTTGCACCGTGTCGTCAACATGGATGGACGTGTTTCGATCGCCTCTCACATTTTGCAGTTTAAATGCAGGAAGTTTGTCAAATTTCATTGATTTTTATATCAGTGTATTGGTTTTTAGACGGTGAAATTGTTAAACATGAAATGTTTTTAATTTATTGTGTAACATTTTAGAGAATACCGGAAAAATGTGTATCAGTTTTTTTCTCTATGTTATTGGAGGTTATTTGCAACAATGTCCACATGATTCATTCGATTGTGACCTTCACCAAAGCAAAAGGTCAGTTGGTCAAGCGATGCTGTCTAGCATCATAACATTTTCCCGGTATACAATGTTCCTCACAGGTAATAAAACCCTCCGTAGAATGCAACTATACTACTCGTCAAAAGTCAAGGGCCATTTAGAAAAACCTTGGTTGAAACCATAAAACAAATCTGATATAAACGTAATTGGTATCAGTCAAAACGGCATTTATTGAATAGGCTACCAAATTGACACGTGACGTAAAGAAATGGAAACACACATTCAAACGCAATGAAGCTGTGAAGTGTGTCACCCACCTTTTCGAAAGTCACACAATAGATATTGGACAAATAGACATTTCAAAATCGGGTATGACCACCGTTTGCAGCAAGGCATTCAAGACAGCGTAGACGCATCGAGTCCGCAAGGGTTCTGAAGAGTATCCTGAGGAACAGCTTGCCATTCCTGAAGCAGACATGCAGTCAACTGTGCAACATCCATAGGCAGGGGGTGATTTGTTGACAATCTTCAACCAAGGACATCCCAGAGGTGCTCAATCGGAGAAAGGTCAGGTGAATGAGCTGGCCACGCCATCCTGATGATCCCATGTTGCTGAATAAACTCATTCACCACACGAGCTCGATGGGGTCGAGCGTTATCATCTTGGAGGATGGCATTACCACCTATGGCCTCCAGAGCAGGCTGAACAACTGGTCTCAAGATTTCGTTCTGGTATCTTGGGCCAGTCAAGTTGCCTTAGATGATGTAGAGTGGGGTCCAGCCGTGCCTGTAGAAGACTAACCAGTCCATGACAGATCCCCTACTATAACGATCCACCTCTCGATTTCTGTCATCAATAAATCGCTCTACTGATCGTCTCCAGACTCGAATCCTGCCATCATTGAATGACACAGTGAAGCGAGATTCATCAGTAAAGAGAACCTGACTCCATTGTTGCCTTGTCCATTGGATGTGCTCGCGACACCAAGCAACACGGGCTCTGCGATGAGCAAGAGTAAGAGGAATTCTGACTGCAGGACGTCGAGCAGCCAGTCCAAATTCATGTAAAAGTCTGCGAATGGTGCTTTGACTGACATTAACGTTTACAGTTTGTCTCAGCTGACATCTTAGAGTGGAACAAGTCACTGTTCCTAGGCGCAGGGCTGACAACAAGAGGTTCCGGTCATCATGTCTATTGGTGCATCGAGGGCGACCTGGCCGGTGGCGATCCTCAACATTTCCTGTGGCCTGAAATCTCTCCAAATTTGTTTGGATAGTAGAGTGTGACACTGCAAGCCGTCTAGCAACCTCACGGACAGATAAACCACTTTCAACCCACGATATAGCCCTCATTCTTTGTAAAGTGTCAAGACTTCTTCTCGGTAGCATGGTTTTTGCATGTGATGAAACTACCCTAAGTCTGCTGATTGCAAAACAAATTAAGAGTGAACTCTGTTCACGAAAAGTCGCCATTGCACGTGGAATGTCAATCAGCACGATTACTTCACCTGTTTGGTTGTACGGAAGTTTGAAGAAACAGATTAAGAATGTGAATTTATGGTCAATAAACCAATATGCACGTGATCACCATGGTTGTCGGTGAGGTGTTTTTATGCTTAACGTGCATAGAGAACTGTCAGAGGAAGATATTGCATCCATTTTTACTAAAAACTTCCTTCATTTAATCATTCTATGCGCTTATATAAAAGTGTATTGAAAATAATAGGGTGACCCTTGACTTTTGAAGAGTAGTATGTCATTCTTGGAGGAAAGCGTTAGTTCACAGTTAACAGTGAGCCCCAGGGACGCCCCGTTAAGACTTACTACCGTAAAAAGCTACGCTCTGAACAAATAGATGGCTGTTCGTGTAAAAGGTTGTAGAACCGGGTCCGGTATAACCTTAAAGCTGTCAAGTCATGGAAAATGGTTTACTATTACATTCCGGAGCACCTTTCATTAAGAGGCATTTCGTATAATTGTTATTAAATACTACGAAACAGGACTTGTAGAGTCAAGAACAGACATAAATGGTGCACTAGTAGAAGATGCTATAACAACACCACATCTCAAAGTTCACCTTTACCACACTAAGAACAAATAGATGGCCGGGGAACTGCAGCAGCAATCGAATCATGGTTAGAAACATAATTTTTCGAATTAAATGAATCTGTAAAAACTGTAACTGATGTTGAGTTAGAACACACTAAAATAGACTCAGCTGTATCTATGCTCGCTTGGTAGTAGACACAACGATTCCAGACATAAATGACTTTACTACCGACAACGATATCCTCAACATCAGCTGCAGCCAATTTTCTCACACATAATGCGAAATTCAACCTTCTGCAATATTCAATAAAATAACAGACACCCCTACAATTTGTAAACCTATGTTGGCCATCGAATACCCCATGGACCATGAAAATATACGAAAAGATGAAACTGTATCTCTTGAGCAATTTTATGAGTAAAATTCATAATATGTCTGTCGATGTTGTAATATAGTTCGATTAGGATTCATGTTTGTTTATTATCGGTAGTCTTTGGTAACAAGAAGTTACGTCATTGCCTCGGGGCTCAGTTCACAGAAGTTAAAGTTGGGCTCAGCAAAAGTTAGCGATCGTCTGCTAGGTTCTTCTATGTGTTTCATTGTGGCAGGTGGACGTATATCTCAGAGCTTCTGAGACTTATATTATTTCGTGAGATATTCCTAAGTATTCCATCACTAGATCATCCATATACCTCCGTGAGATGATGGTAGTATATTTGTAAAAGAATCATGCATGTTGTGGAGAACGTGAGTCTGAATTAAATAAATATGTGTAAAGCTTTCGAGGACAGTGTTCTAGCTACAGACGGTACAGAGCTATTTTGATTACTGTAATTGTGATGCCATACGTTATAATGCCTTTCAAGATTATATCTGTGGAGCAGCGTTGAGTGTATTAAACATTGTGTCGATTGTTCACTCTGCCTTGGTGGTGACATTTATATTTAGGTGTTGAAATGCTGTGTGCGTGGTCTACTAGTTATACCCATATGTGTTCACTGGCCAGAGTAGCAAGACGTCTACTCAAAATATATAAATAATAATATAAGTCAAATGTGTAATGCTCATGAAAAGAGAAATTTTTCAAGTCGTTGGACTTCGTTTTCTGTAGAAATCAGAAATTTTCAAAATGGCGGTGTGTGTCGTTTGCTGATCTGTGTAGGGATGAAAGAACATTAATTGATGTCCTATTTTCAAGTACCGACTTCAAAAAGTGAAGCTATTGACGGAAAAGGAATTTCCTATTAAATTTACATTGACAGCTTGAAGTTGTATGCCCGATGATGGCCTTCAATCAAGATTGGTTCACCAAGTATATCAAGAAGACGACGGACAAAATGGCAGTCCTGTTCAAGTGCGCCGATGGTGAATTCTAAACCTAACCTTGTCTACACGGAGTGTGTATCATCGTTCGTTGGGAAAGAGGCGAAAGCCAGAAGGATTGTTATTTCTGGCATTCAGATAAGTATATTTAAAGTTACATACAGCGTGAGATGCGGAGAATCTTGTTTGCCAGAGTTCTTTTTCTGTGTTCCATGTATTTTCGTATATATATATATATATATATATATATATATATATATATATATATATATATATATATATATATATATATATATATATATATATATATATATATATATATATATATATATATATATATATATGCTTGCATTAATTGGGAGGTTGGAGAGACTCATGAATTTTCTCAATACCTCATTTGTATGGTCGAGAACCTTATGTGCGTTCTTTAGTTTTTGTATCTGATTTCTTCAAATTAAGGGGCCGGCGAACATGGCTGAGTGTTACTGCTTTAATTTAATTAACCAGATAGAATATCTGTCAAATTGTGAAGGTCCTGTAATTTTGTAAGTTTGTTATTGTTGTAAAGTTGATTGTAATTTTTATTCAGTTTTTCTCCATTATTGTTTGTGATATTGTTGGCCTATTCTTCCTATCCCTCATTTATTAGATGTCATATATGTTGTAAAATTGTGCTTGTCTTGTCATAAGTGTGAAAGAGCTGAATTTTATTTCATTTGTTCTACAGTTCATACATTTCTGCCTTGTTTCATCAGTAGTATTATCTTGCATTAGCTCTTGTCACTGTATTCTGTCATCTTGATTGTATCTCTATTTTTTTTGCTCCTATTTTTACTTCTAATATTACATGCAATTGGCTGATTTTGAAGGGTGGAATAATTGTTACTAATATTGCTCATATATTCTTGATATAATATTTCAAGTGTTATTGGACCATTTTGAGTCACAATATTTGTGCATTATGGTTACTTTTTAATATTTTATGAAAGTTGGAAAATAATTTGGTATGAGGGTTAAGCTTTAAAAGTATTTCCATTAAATGAGCATGCAAAAGAAGTTAAAAGGTTAGAAGGTGAACTAAGAGATCAGAGAATATTAGGTAGAGATTTAGCTAAAGAGAGGAGACAAGAAGAATTAGCTGAGAAGAGGAGAGTAGAGGAGTTGCAATTAGCTGAGAAGTTGAGACTTAAAGAATTGAAATTGGCTGAGAAGAGGAGACAAGATGAATGGGCTCTTGAACAAGAGAATAGGAGAAAAGAATATGAACTGGAAGACAAAAATTGGCACATGCTCAGGCTGAAATAAAAGCACAACAAGAGCTTGAGGAGAAAAAATTGGCATATGCACAGGCTGAAATAAAAGCACAACATGCCTTAAGAATTACAGAAATTGAGTTGGAGAAATTGAGACTTCATCAACCACAGGTTAATCCAGTGAATAGGGAAGCTGGTAAAAAGGATCATGTCTCCACTTTTAAGCTCAATTTGCCAAAATTTAACTCAAATATTGACGATATTTCATGCTTTCTAAATAGATATGAAACGTATTGCCAAGAGTTTAAAATTGATAGAGCTACATGACCCAGCAGGTTGATGACTTTATTTGTGGGTGAGCTTCTTACTGCAGTCTGCACAATGGATAATCAGACTTGAAATGACTATGAGACTGTAAAAGTCTTGTTGCTAACGAAGTATCACTTGGAAGAAAATGACTATAGGTTGAAGTTTAAATCATTATTACCAGATTCAGCTAAAGATTTTACTGAGTTTGTCTCATCTATTAAGCTGTACTTTTGTAGATGGATTGATTTGTCAAAAATTGAAAAAACTTTTGAAGGGGCTGGCTGATTTGATTCTACAAGATAACGTGTTGTCTTCAATCAGTGGTGACTTTTTATCATTCCTACAGGAAAGAAAACCTAAAACATTATCTGCTATGGAAAATATTGGTCGTCAATATCAAATTGCACATCCGGGTAGGAACCTTAGCAAAAATACCATTAAGGATTCCTTGCCAATGGCATCTGCAAGGACTGTAATGTATAATTCACCTAAACAAAGACCCAATAGTATGGATAGAAACTCTCGAGAGTAAATCGAGATCATAACAATGGCAATTTCATGGGGAAATATAATTTCAAGAAAAGATCACAACAGCCTCAAAGAAAGTATAACTCTTATGATGATGGATATTGTCCCCCACAATCATTCTTTAGATCAAATGAATATCAGAACAGAGGTGGATATAATTTCGGATAAAACAGAGGACAAAAGGCATTTTACAGAAATAATAACAATAATTTTAATAACAGAGGTTATCAACAAAACAATAATTCAAGGAAATCTAGAAATCCTGAAAGGTCAAATGATGTTGTGCATCTTAATGACAAGAATCCAGTTCAGAATACTAATGGTGTATCTCATGCAAATGCAAATGTTCTGAATGTAATTTTTTGTTTCAACCAGAGGGAGTCCCTAGGCTCCTGTGTGGACATCCTTTGCCAGTTATGTCCTCGTATGATGGAACAGATTCACTGGTCTTTAATAAGAGTTTTGTTAACAACCAACGTTTTTCACTTCTCATGGACACAGGGTGCACTACGATTGGTGTGGGAAGGTCGTTAGTGAATCAATTGGATTACACAGGCAGGGAGGTAAAATGCATTACATTTTGTGGCCGAGTAAAATACTATCCAACTGCAGAAGTGATTTTGGATACCCCTTACTTTACAGGAAAAACTCTCGTGTGCCTGTTGAACAAGCTGTTGCAGGAATAACCTTGGGAAATATTCCTGGTCTTTGTAAGTGCACTAAGGAAGATATTGAAAAATGGGAGCAACAGCATCTGATCAGTCCAAATGCTGTCACGGGGAGAGCTCATGCTTGTGCTGAGATACAAAATCTGAAACAAATCGACAATGTTGTAGATGAGGTGATGAGAGTGAGACTGAAGAGATTGTGACTAATAAAGAGAATAATGATAGGAAGGAGGAAAGTGATGATAATATACAGGTGGAACTTATTGATAAGGATTCATTCATTCAGAGACAGAATGATGATGATTCCTTAAAGAATTTTTTTCGCGTTGCAAAATCAGATGATGTGGTGGTTGATGGTAATTCTATACATTGGTACACTTTAAAGAATGTAATTTTAATTTAAAAATTTCCAAGATTTCACATCTATAAGAAAACATATCATGGTACCAGCATGTATTCGCCCATTTGTTTTATGACATGCTCACGATATTAATTGTGCAGGGCATTTGGGGATTGCAAGAACAAAACAGAGGGTTTTGTCTCATTTTTTTGGCCGAAAGTGACAGAAGATGTCAAAGCTTTTTGTCGCACATGCAAAGTTTGCCAAGACGTGGCAATACAAAGACCCAAACATAATGCGCCTATCGAGACATCAGATATATCATTGCGTCCTTTTGCAAAGATGGCGATTGACCTTATTGGTCCATTAAAAGTCACGTCAAATAGAGGTCACCATGATGTGCTGACCTGCATTGATATGTGCACACGCTGGCCAGAGGCTATTCCTCTTAAGTCTATATCGACTGTTGACGTAGCAGATGCGCTATTTTCAATTTTTAGTAGATTGGGTTTTCCAGAAAACATTCTGTCCGATCGGGGAACTAAATTCGTCTCTGACGTCATGACAGATGTGATGAAGGAATTTGATATTAACCGTTCTGTTAGCTCGGTCTATCAAGCTGATTCAAATGATAAAATTGAACGTCTTCACCGTTGTTTGAAGCAGATGTTGTGCAAAGTTACTACTAAATACCCGCAAGATTGGGATAGAGTATTACCTGCAGTGTTGTTTGCATATAGGGAAATACCCAACGAACATACCGAGTTTGCGCCATTTGAGTTAGTCTTTGGTGTCAAACCTAGAGGACATATGTCCATTTTAAAACAATTGTTGGTGGGAGCTGACAGATCAAAAAGCGCTGTTCTATCTCAAGACATCAAGATTCCGAAACGAGAGGGCTGCCAGGGCTTAACTTGCACTTCAGCCCTACTACTACGACATTAGAGCTATCTACGGAAGCCAGAATGTAAGGCTGATGTCCTGTCGCGCTGTGTCAAGGACCCTATATCACCAATCAACTCTATAAATACAGGTGACTTATAATGTTGAAACTAACCTATGAACTGACTTCGTGATATGGTGATCCTTGGACTATTACATTTATGATGACGTGTTCGCCTGACACTACTACATTTGAACACAGTTTTAGGATAGAGAATACCATAACATGCTATAAACTACCAATGCTGAAAACTATCATACATGTTCGCATTTTAAAGAAGAATTTTGCAGAGACTTATGTGACATTATTTATCGGATTAATCGGTTCACACGGCACATGATGTTGATGAATGCTGAAATGCTCAAGGTGTTGTTAAATATCTTTAAACTCAGCAATATTGATTGTGCCTTTATGACAGTGCTCATATTCGATCTACAATCTTACGAACGCAAATTATGTGCAATGTTGAAAATGTTGTGACTTAAAGATATTTCGTACGGACATGTATTGTCACTTTTAATTGGAATACCGACGTTTACAGATGAAGGGACATGCATGTCTTCTTCCTAATCCTATTGCGGATCTTATAATCGGTCGTATTCATGGGGTTAGGGAATGCACCCCGCAACGAATTTCTATTTGGGAGGAACAAAACATCCATGCACTTAATGCTCATAGTAACACTAAGCAATATGGGAACAAAAATTTTCGTGGAAAATATAGTTTCCCACGGAATAACAATACTGCCTCTAATGGGAGTTGGCGTCAGGCCAACAAAGGTAAATCAAGTTTGCATCACGTTGAGGACTTTGATAAGTATCATGTTAAGATTCCTCAGGGAAACCGTGCATCGAATTCCCAGATTCCTGAAAAGTGGGTAAAAGAAAACAAAACTGTTAGTACCCATCGTACTCAGCTCAGTCAGTACGATGTACCTATTAAGCATATTGCTACAGGAAAAAATAAAAGCAACTTTACTAAGAGAAATAACCGTGATTGTGGACATTACCAAACGCGTCCATCACGTGATGGTTCTTCTTCAAAGAACTGGAGGCAATTTAATTGTCCTCAACATGTTGATCCCAGTAACTATAGGAACTGTAATAAAAGTTATCAACCTGATAATAGTTTTTCTTGGAAACTACAAAATCCTGGTTTGTCTTACTTCCCTCGAGAGAGAACAGACTTCTCATTTCATGGAAAGGTCCATACACTATAGTCTCGAAAATTTCAGATATCGACTATATTGTCGATGTGGACGGAAAGAATAAAACCTTTCATATAAATATGCTTACAGAGTTTTTTTGAACGTCCAGACTATTTGCAGCCTATTTTCCAGGCGACGTACGACTCTCCAGTCCAACATGGTCACATCTCATCCCTGTCCGTTATACAGGATGAGGAAACTATTTTTTCTGACGTTAACTTACCTCTTCCTGCGATTCCACTTAATTCTACGGAATCATGGAAAAACGTTACCGTCTCTTCGAACTTGTCTTTTGAGGAGCAACGTCAAATATCCTCTACGCTACAATCATATCAGGATGTCCTTACCGACATTCCGGGACACACAGATGTCATAGAACATGACATCATACTTACTGATCGTAATCCGATCAGAGTAAGACCATACCCAATACCTATTCATTTTCAAGCACAAGTCGAGAAAGAATTGGATGAGATGATTCAACTGCAAATAATTGAACCATCCACTTCAGCTTATTCTTCGTCGATAGTTATTGTTCGAAAGAAAGACAATAACATACGTCTTTGCGTTGACTATCGCAAATTAAATCAAGTTACGAAGTTCGATGCTGAACCTATGCCTTTATTAGATTATCTACTTATTAGACTTTCTAAAGCTAAATTCTTTACTAAACTAGACTTGTCGAAAGGTTATTGGCAAGTCCCACTGACGTAACACGCCAAACCTCTCACTGCTTTTTCGACACCTAGGGGTCTGTTTCAATGGAATTTTATGCCTTTCGGGCTTATGAACGCCCCAGCGACTTTCGTGCGCATGATGCGACGAATTCTATCAGATCGTGCAGATGTCATCGCATATTTAGACGACATCTGTCTTTTCAGCGATACTTGGGAAGAACACTATTTGGGTCTAAAGGAATTGCTATCTACTTTACGTGAGCATAGTTTGACTGCAAAACCCTCTGAAGCTTTTGTTGGGTTTAGTGAAATTTCTTTCCTATGTCATCGGGTTGGTCATGGTCTGTTGAAGACAGAGGACCAAAACATTTCGAAGATATTAAATATCTCGGTTCCGAAGACAAAACAAGCAAGTGCGTAGTCTCTTGGGATTAATACAATTCTATGGAAGATTCATTGAGAATCTGTCCTCCATTATCGCACCACTTTCATCGTTATTGAAAAAAGGTTCTCCTAATATGGTGCGTTGGTCCCAAGAATGCCAATATTCATTGGATCAGGTTAAGAATTTGTTCTCATCTCATCCTATCTTTAGACTACCAACGATTGATAAGACTTTTGTTCTTCGTAGTGATGCCTCTTCCACTGGGATTGGAGCGGCACTAATGCAGGAGTATTCAGGAACGCTGCATCCTGTAATGTATATCTCTAGGAAGCTGAATGCTGCAGAAAGGAATTACTCGGTTTTAGACCGTGAATTGTTGGCTATGGTTTGGTCCATTCTTAAGCTACAAAGGTTCCTTCTGGGAGCGCATTTCTTTATGGAAACCGACCAAAAAGCTCTTACGGCTATGCAAAGTAAGGATTTGAAGAGCTCGAGATCTACTCGTTATGCTATTGCTCTTCAGCCTTTCCATTTCACGGTGCGAGCTATCCGTGGTTCGGATAATGTGATGGCGGACATATTGTCTAGATGCCCACATGATTCCAATTAAATTTTGTGTCCTAATTTTCCTGATACACTTTCAGACTTAGGTCTGTCCTTAATATCCTAATATATTGTAATACAAATGTATTTGGATGATGTATAGAGAATTTAACAAATTTGACTTTGTCCATCCATCAGTGATATGTTGCTAATATACCATTGTAATTCATGATATTTGTATATTGCTGTGTTGGGGTGTTGGGAAGTCAGGTATTGGTAGTATCTCTGGTGAAGGAGTTGTCATGCCCTTTTCAGGGCAGCTCGGCCACCTTTGGTCCAAACCTGGCATCCAGCTCTCACCTGTGGCTCCTCGTAGCTGTCAGCATGCGACAGCGGCCACCCCCGGGCAACGGCTTTGACAGGCCGGCTAAACTAGGTGAGGGTAGTTGAATGGATATAAACCTTTGGTGAGTTAGGGTCTGCCTACCCATGCATGCGAAGACTGGATTCGATAGACTGCGCGGAAGAAACCACCTGCTGGTTCAACGGGCATGACGGCGATTACCAGCAACGCGCTGTGGAGCGTAAGGAGCACGGAGAGGCACGTAGAAAGCCCTGGTCATCCACTGCACTTTACTTCATCTCCAGTCGTCTTGACTTGTCTTGCCACTGGATTGAGATGGACCCAGGCAAGAGAGTGAGGTCGACGAATTGCGCAACTCTTCCTCACTTTAATACAAATCACCGCGCAAGTCACTCTTTCATCCATTCATCCATTCATCCATCCACTCACAACAAGTCCTGTGGCGATGGGCGAGCGGCTAAGCGGCAGGCGTGGGTACGCTGGCATTCGTAGTCGCAGACCTACACACAGGCGGCTCAGGCCATATGGTCGTCTTCCACTGATCGGAGCAGCAGAGAGATTCGGCAGCCCCCTGAGTGACTGAGCAGCCCTCTTTAGGAAAGCACCGCTCACCTCCATGGCATGAGGAAGGGGCTAGAAAAGGTGCCCTAATCATTGCCTGCTCCAGCATTACCTAACCAGCTTACCGCGGTTGGTGGGTACCCTACTTCGGCGGGCGACATATAAGAAAAAGAAAGGACAGATTTTTCCCCCTCATTCTAGGCGCATGGAATGTGCGCACTCTCCTTGACAAAGACTTTAAAGCAAAAAGACCTGAGAGACGAACTGCCCTGATTGGGAGAGAACTGGCCAGGTACAACATTGACATAGCAGCACTGAGTGAAACTTGACTTGCAGGTGAGGGCCAACTTTGCGAAACAGGTTATACATTCTTTTGGAGCGGAAGAGGAACTGAAGAAAGACGAGAAGCAGGGATTGGATTTGCAATAAAAACAGCAATTGTCAGCAAGTTAGCGGGGCCCCCAAAGGGAATAAATGACCGACTGATGACGGTCAAGATCCCTCTGTTCTATGGAAAAAAACATGCCACCATCATTAGCGCGTATGCACCAACTATGACAAACCAGGATGACGTCAAAGATAAGTTTTATGAAGAACTACATGCAGTCATTGCATCAGTTCCTAAAGCAGATAAGCTCATCATTCTTGGTGACTTTAATGCAAGAGTAGGCTCAGATAACATCTCCTGGAATGGCACTATTGGAAGGTACGGCGTGGGTCGCTGTAACAGCAATGGACTTCTTCTCCTCCAGACTTGCGCAGAACATGACCTACTTGTCACCAACACCATTTTTCGACTTCCTACCCACAACAGGACCTCCTGGATGCACCCTCGCTCAAAGCATTGGCACTTAATTGACTACGTAATTGTTAGGAAGAAAGACAGGCAAGATGTCCGGGTGACCAAGTCCATGTGTGGTGCCGACTGTTGGACTGATCATCGCCTCATTGTATCTAAACTTAAAATTCGTATCCAACTAGCCAGGCGCCCTCAGGGGACGAAAACTCAAAAGAGGCTGGATGTCACCAAACTAAAGAAGACAAAAATCAAACAGTCATTTATTGACACCTTAGAAGACCGTCTCAAATCTATCTCGCTAGACGGCCAAAGTGTGGAAACAAATTGGGCAGCCCTAAGTGAGCAGATCTACAACACTGCTACAGAGGACCTGGGTCCTTCCATCAAGAAACAAAATGACTGGTTTGATGAGAACTCAGATGATATAAAGCAGATGTTGGCTGAGAAACACCATCTCCATAAAGCATATTTAAATGATCCAAAATCTACATCCAAGAAAGACGCTTTCAACAGCATGCGTAGAATCGTCCAACATAAACTACGCCAGATGCGGGATTCATGGCTGAGTAATAAAGCAGATGAGCTCCAAGGCTTTGCGGACAGCAATGACTTGAAAAATTGTTACCTTGCACTCAAAGCGGTGTATGGTCCAACATCATCAGGATCATTTCCCCTCCTTAATGCAGATGGAAAAACACTAATTACAGACAAGGAAAAAATGCTCCAACGCTGGGCTTAACATTTTAATAATATTCTGAACCAGCCATCATCTATTAACGACGAAACCATCATCCGCCTGCCCCAAATTCCTATAAATGAAGCATTAGATGATGTACCAACTCTGGAGGAAACTAAGAAAGCGATTCGTCAACTGTCTAGTGGAAAGGCCCCCGGCTCCGATTCAATTCCTGTTGAGGTTTATAAAGATGGCGGTGCAGTTCTGATAGAGAAACTTCCCATATCTTCCAGCAAATGTGGCAGAGTGAAACCATCCCACACGATCTCAAAGATGCGTCAATTATACATCTATATAAACGTAAAGGTTATCGCCAAGACTAACAATCATCGAGGCATCTCTCTATTATCAACCGATGGGAAGATATTTGCCAGAATCCTTCTGAATCGCCTTACGGCTCATCTTGACAAAGGTCTTCTACCTGAGTCAGTGTGGATTCCGGAAAGAACGTGGAACCGTCGATATGATTGATGTTCGCTGCAAGACAGCTACAAGAAAAATGCCAAGAACAGCACTGTGACCTGTACACAGCTTTCATCGACTTGACAAAGGCGTTTGACACGGTCAGTATAGAGGGTCTATGGAAGATCGTGGAAAAATACGGCTGCCCATAGAAATTTATCACAATAGTGCAGCAACCGCATGATGGAATGCAGGTGTGACCGTACGTTCATCATTTCAGGAAATTATACTAAGAAAAATAACATCACTTTTTAAACTGAAACAGAGGATAGTTTGTATAATAAAAATTAGGTATAAAATAAACTGCTTTTTTAAAATAAAAACAGATTATATACGTAACTTAGATAAAAAGACAGTCGAGAGAAGGGATGATGGTGGAAAATAGCGTTTTGCTGATTCTTGACCAATCGTTGAGCTGAAAAATAAGTAGAGCACGCACGCTCTCTAGCTAGCTGAAATCCCGGCTAAGTTAGTTGCAGAAAGAATGGGAGACCATCAAGACGCATAAGTGTTAACTAGTCAAAGACTGAGTTTTTTCTATTTAAAATAACTGACTTGTTCGTCAGTTATGATCATGCGGTTGTGCATTATCACAGTTATTATATTCCTGATGCATTCTGTGGAAAGCAGTAAGTAGAGTGCTTGATATGCATTGATTTTGAAGAATGTTTCAGCCAGTACTTAGAAACTTTGATCGTGATGAACTAGAAGTTACAGAAGAAACTAAAACTCTATCAGAACGAATATATATATATTGAATAGGTTTTGCCAAGGATATAAGGAGAAATAAATGACAGGATACTTAATGAGAAGGATGCTACTTTTTACCCAAATACGTATAAGTGCACTGAAAAGGAGATGCTTGCTTTTGTAATAAACTGTTGGATGTAAAATGCCCTATTCATGCACTAAATGAATATTCTTTGAAATGCCTGATGCTTGTAAATAAAGTTCACCTTGATGTTTGAGTCAAATAGTTACCCATTTGTGTTAACCTGGAAAATGAATCGCCAGAATCCTTTTGAATCGCCTTACGGCTCATCTTGACAAAGGTCTTTTACCTGAAAGTCAGTGTGGATTCCGGAAAGAACGTGGAAACACAGATATGGTGTTCGCTGCAAGACAGCTACAAGAAAAATGCTAAGAACAGCACTGTGACCTGTACACAGCGTTCATCGACTTGACAAAGGCGTTCGACACGGTCAGTAGAGAGGGTCTATGGAAGATCATGGCAAAATATGGCTGTCCAAAGAAATTTATCACAATAGTGCAGCAACTGCATGATGGAATGCAGGCTAGAGTTCAGGAAAACGGTGAGCTATCAGAGCCTTTCCCCGTCTCAAATGGAGTTAAACAAGGGTGCGTACTTGCACCGACTCTGTTCAGTATCATGTTTTCTGCTATGCTGACTGATGCTTTTAGAGACGGGGACACAGGAATCGACATTAGTTATCGTATTGATGGAAAATTGTTTAACCTTAGGAGGCTTCAAGCAAAAACCAAGGTCAAATCACACACCATCAGAGATCTTCTGTTTGCTGATGATTGTGCCCTCAATGCTGGCTCAGAGGCTGATCTGCAGCATAGTGTGGATAGATTCTCCGAAGCCTGCGCCAACTTTGGGCTTACCATCAACACGAAGAAAACAGAAATCATGTACCAACCAGCTCCTGGCACAGTTTATACTGAGCCAATCATCAAGGTTAATGGTGAGAAACTGAATGTTGTGAACAGATTCACATACCTTGGTAGCACATATCCCAGAACATTGTCATTGATGATGAGGTGAACACCAGGATCTCC
The DNA here is from genome assembly GCA_024509875.1 of Oreohelix idahoensis. NCBI lineage: Eukaryota > Metazoa > Mollusca > Gastropoda > Stylommatophora > Oreohelicidae > Oreohelix > Oreohelix idahoensis. The sequence continues at coordinate 16,198 of JAMPIV010015718.1, read as the reverse complement.
AAAGCCAGCAGCACATTTGGCAGATTATACACCAACGTTTGGCATCGAAGTGGCATTAGTCTACAGACAAAGCTGAAGGTGTACAGAGCTGCGGTGCTTCCAGTGCTGCTATATGCAAGTGAAACATGGACTGTATACAGGCGCCACGTAAAGAAGCTAAACCACTTCCATACAGTCTGTCTCAGGAAGATAATGAACATCAAATGGCAAGACAAGATCCCGGATATCGCCGTTCTTGACAGAGCTGGTATCCCTAGTATTGATACTATTCTGATGCAGTCACAGATTCGCTGGGCAGGTCATGTAGTCCGCATGCCAGACCATCGACTGCCAAAGATACTCTTTTATGGTGAGATACAGAAGGGTAAACGCTCCCATGGTGGCCAAAAGAAGCGCTTCAAAGACACGTTAAAGACGTCATTGAAAACCTTTGACATAAACCCTGACACATGGGAAGCTGCTGCGCAAGACCAAACTGCTTGGCGCACATCTCTTCGTAAAGGTGCAGCGGCATGCGAATCATCCAGAAGAGCAGCAGCGGAACAGCGGAGACAAGCTAGAAAGGACCGTGTAATAAAATCTTCACATGAAGCAAACATTCCCTGCCCACATTGTCCGAGATCTTTCCAGGCCCCGCATCGGGCTCATCAGTCACCTTCGTTCCCATAGACTAACCTAACATATTCTTAAATAATTGGATGAACAGAGTGGTCTTCATCACCCGTGATGGACGAACAACAACATATTGCTATAATTATAGTATTTGATGATGTTTGATATATGATTGGTATTGCCAGCAACTTAGGTTTCTTTAATGGTACCCCCTGAGTTTGTTTGGCTTAGAGAAAATATTTTCTCTTATGATAGGGGATGATTTTTACTCTCTCGAGACGCTTTATTTATGCGTCTATTGTACCTGATATTAGGTTCATTCTTTCATGAGCACATAATTGATGTTTGTGCTATCTTGCTCATGGACATATTTTAAAAAAAAGGTATCATTTTTTTAACAGGGGGGGGGGGGGTGGGTGTAGTAATATGTTGCTGTCATTTTCGACGGAGTCATATGTCAAGTTATTTGCTTATGTTTTTTCATAAGAATAATTGGGTCTTTACCTGGCGATGTCAGGTTGATTAGGGGTTGTCTTCCCTGTTCGTTCATCCTTTGGGGTTTGACCTGTATGAAGATAGGGTCAAAGGTAAACAGTTCGGGCGTGTGCCCATGCGCAGGTTTTTTGAAGCGCCAAGTAGAGTTACTTCCGTCAGGCCGGGATGTAAGCTGGCTTCTGAGGGACGAACGTCCATTGTGTTTTCGGGGAAATCTTCGAAGTGACTGCGTTGGCAGGTCTCCCCAGTGAATCTCTGTGCGTCGGAATGACGACAGAGTTCCTTATTATGTTCTGAGGATTCGGTTCCAGGTAATACCGACTTTTTCCATTATTACGCTTTCGGTGGCAGAACATGTTAGAAGATTACCTAGTCTGTGAACTACAGCTCACCGATCCTACATTTCAGAACTGATATTTTTGCGCTCAAGGTAGCCATCCAAGACTATTAGTCTTTATATTATCCAGAAGTCCAGTGACGAAGATATATTGTGGGAACCGCAGATTGGCGGTATTTATGTCTACATAAGCATTACTGCAGGGTTGATGTTAACCTGCTTAGAAGAAGTACACAGATGACGCCATAACGAGGCCTGTGTTAAGGCTAATATATTACAGCCTGATAATGTGCAATTGGCGGGGAATGCCAAGTTGTACCTGTATGTCAAAGTGATTAAGGTATCTGACGCGTTTAGTCAGAGATACCAGGGCGGCGCTACGAACTGTCATTATTGAAGAACATTGCTATTGACCATGCACGAATATTTAAATGTTTAACAGCCTTTTGAATGCCTGATGTATACCTAACGATTTCCGGTCAGCATAACCTTGTTTACACTCACTGTTCCTGTTGATGCTATGTGTGTTATCGTCAATAAATGTTTTGAAACGTGCCAGCAGTGTCCAAGCATCTTTGACTACTGCATGTGAGTGTATGGGTTGCATGATACAACAGATACGAGCCTAAACACATTCGCGCCTTCATTCGCACTCAGTTCATCATACGCCAGCACTACACACCTAACAACATGTATACTGTCTTGGGCCAGTGATCACTTCAACAAGAGAAAAAGACAGTTCCAATATTAACCTAAAGATTCCCACTTAATGAAATTATCTTGACTTAGAAAAATTTAATTTACTGATATTTTAGATCAGGGGAGACCTACAATTAATTACAAAACAATTACCCAGATGAAACTGTTAAGGAATAACCAAAGGAAGATTAATTAGAACGATAGAGGTCAGTTGGCCGTTTAATTATCACTTTTGATAATTGAAATCGGTCCATAAATAACTGAGATATAAAATGCACAAATGAAATCAGACGAACGAACACACTTATAATCTCTCCAGTTTATAGTCCAAAAATAGTTAAAATTTTGACTTGTCTTCTGAATGGTTAGGTGTAGTTGATAAAATTTAACACCTCCTCGCTTAGTCCGCCATTTGAAAAACTAACATTCACTGCCAAGTTGAGATCAGTGGGAAAGCCTTGTGACCAAGCTTTTTTTTTTTCTGGACGATAAAGCAGTCTGAAAACCTATTTACAGCTAGTCAAGCTTGTGCATGTGTTATTATTCTTTACTTGGGGTAAGACAAATAAGTTTATTTGTAATATATTGACATGTAGGCCACAGGCTGTGTGTGGCCGCCCTATTTTATTTCGATACTGCCAATTGGGAGAGGTTACGACGACCTAAGTAGGAATGTGTCCAAAAGCAGACTTATTGGGAAGTGAAAAATGTGTTTGTAGATTTGCCATAAAATTTTGCGACTGTAACTCCAGGAGAAAATAAATTGATAGTGGCTTCTGGAGTGACACAGTGTTTAAATAACATGTGAACCCATGCATAGAATGTTTGGAAGAAGTAATTAACAGGTCACAAGATATATTTGTACACCCCTGCTGATTCTATGGAAGACAATCAATGGTTAAGGAACAGTGGCTTTGATGCCATATGGAAAAGAGAATGAAAACACAGGACTGAGTGTAGTCAAGGAAACATAGAGTCGGGTGCAGATTGGTCAGCACACATGGCTGACCCCAGGTAAGATTATTATCGATTAGTTGTGGAATTGTTATAAACAGGCTCTATAGGGGAGGAACTTTTCCTTCTCATTCCAGGGTTTTATTGCCAGTCAAAAGGGTTGCAGAAAACCTGGAAAAGAAAGAACCTGTGGGCAGTGAAGGCCCATCAATAACCAGTGAAGCCCAAAATCAGTACCTTCATACAGGAGGCAACCAGTTGATGACAGTGTATTTTCTGGAGCCAACAGTATCAGATAGGCTTGCAAGCTAAGTCCTTTACTACGGGCTATTGATAGTTCATCACAATTCCACCCACAACAATAACAAGAATTTCCCTTGGGAATGATGTAAAGAACAAACTCTCAAATAACTGACTAGTGTTAATAGCAAGCATTGAAATCAGACAGTGGGTACTTATTACAGTGAACTTTTCTTTTGTAACAAGACATGAACAGAGTTCCAACTTATTTATTTATATACTGTACATAACCTTTTTCTTGAGGTTGACAATTCCTGTACCAAAAGATTAAGGTACAGGAAATTAAATTATACATATATGTATCCATATGCATATATCAAAACGTTACAAACAGTCTTACTTCCTTACCTTTTGTTGAGTTAAAATTCTGTTTGAAATTATTCATCCATCATATTAAATACAATACCCTAGACACGTAGCCACATAACACAACAGAGATTAATGTACACTGGGTGAGATCAGAAGAGGCAGCGGATGGGGCACTGAGAAATACATCAGCATCACTCTTACTCAGGGAACTTACATAGCTTGACCTCACCTTGTTAACCTTTAATTTTATTACCATCTAAACCTCTTATCAAAACTAGACAGAAAGACAAACACCACTAGTGATAAATTCACTCAACACTGTTGTATATTCACACACGCACAACAACGACTATTTATTGTCTAAATATGGTGAGTATATGGATATACGTATATTAAGAAAGAAGAAAAGGCTTAAAGGATGATGATGCTGATGGTGGTTTTTACAAATTAAACTTCGATTTAATCATTTTAAATGAACGGCATGTTTGTCTAAGTCAATTTATTAACACACTCTAAACAGAGCTATATCAGAATAATAAGAATTCCACTGAGTAAATCAGAGGTGGGGGCTTGAACGAGTTAAGATTAATCACTGCTTAATTCTTCACGAAAGTTGTCTGCAGATTCTAAAATTAACGTGCTCAGCCAATGGAGCATTTTTTTGCTTAACTAAATATCTTGTGATCACTCCATTCAGATAGAAGAGTCATTACCCTTCAATTTACAAATCAGCCAAGAGTAATCTTGTGCGAAGGTAAACACATGTGAAGCCCATATTAGATACTCTTGAGTTTTGGCCACTGTTGAACCACTATGCAAAGCAGGAGAGGCAATACCGCCACACCTACATCGCGGCTTCAATGTCTTCTCTACGAGCAGACCAGTAAAAATAGAAGGTGAGGTATAGTTGAGAAACACGAAAATTAAGATAATATCGATAGCATGCGGTGAATACGGAAAATAGCTGTTAGACCCGGACATGTATGGTGTCGTGGTTGAGTTAGAGTGTAGAGTATTTGTCGAGGTGGACAACCGTAGTGAAATCGACAAGGGATAGTGGACTGACAGAGTTATAGATTACACACACAGAAAGGTGTAAATAGGAGATGGACTTGAGACAACCTGGAAGAAGATTTATTCAAATGATCTCTCTCTCCAGCCTCAACTCACTTATGTCTGTCTAAGCACCTCCTGCTCTCTCTCTTTTCTCTTATCATACATAGAGATTATAGTAAAGAGCTAAAAATACAAATATGGATGGAAAGGTCGTGAACAGCGCATTAATAAATATGTAAAATTTATTAAAGAAGAAAAGCATGAAAATAATGCATATCATCACAACAACATAAAATTACATCAATACTCAAAATATTCATCAATAACACTGACTAACAAAAAAAAACTTATTTTTTTCTTTCTCTAACATTTCTATGTTTTTCTGGTCAATTTTAATGCGCTGTTTTTAAATCTGCAAACCGTTTTTCTCTATCAGGTCGGAATCTCTAGAAATACGCAATTGAAGTTTTTTAACAAGGCATAAAGTATTATAACATCATTCATACAAGAAGTGTAACAGTTATGTAGGCTTGAATTTCTTTGCAGTCGACTTTCGTCGGTGAATGGCATGTGGTACATCGCGATGAAGCATCCAACAATAATCGGCAAGCATGGTCACACTCCACCGTCCTTGATAGCGTGATTCCATTACGGCGATATCTTGATGGAATCGTTCTCCATGTTCATCGCTGACTTCGCCAAGTTTGTCAGGGAAAAAGTCAAGATGCGAATCAAGCAAATGGATTTTGAGGGACATGTTACAGCCCATAATTCTGTATGCATCTATGCACTGCTTAACAATATGCACATAGTCGACAGATTTGTGATTTCACAGAAAGTTATCGACGATCGATTTGAATGCCATCCATGCGCGAAGTTCACTACCATGTAACAAGTTCTCGAATTGTTTGTCTGCAATAACTTTCCTAATCTGAGGTCCTACAAAGATACCTTCCTTTATCTTTGCATCGCTAACTTGCGGAAACTTTTCTCGAAGATAAGTGAAAGCTTTGCTCGTTTTATCTAACGCTTTTACGAAATTCTTCATGAGCCCCAACTTTATATGTAACGGTGGTAAAATGATGCCGTCTTTGTTAACTAATGGCTCATGTATTACATTTTTTATGCCAGAGCTGCATACGATCCCTGATAGGCCACACCTTTCTTGCATAATGTTCCTGTCTGTTGCGGCTGTCCCATTCACATAGGAAGCAACAAAATTTAGTATACCCAGTCTGCATGCCCGTGAGAATTGCAATGACCTTTAGGTCTCCACAAATCCGCCATTGGTAGTCATTGTACTTTATTTTTGCCAAAAGTATAGCCATATTGTCATAAGTTTCTTTCATATGAACAGAGTAGGCGACTGGAATTGATGAAAATAAATTTCCGTTATGCAATAACACGGCTTTTAGACTAGTCTTGGAAGAGTCGATGAAAAGTCGCCATTCGTTGACTATGTGCTCACGACCGAGGTGCACCATTAGACCGTTTACATCTTTGCAATAGCAAATGCCATCATCCATCTCAAAGTATTGAACAAGTTCTCTGTGTCTATGACGAAATTTAGATATCGGAGTATTGGGCGCTAAAAGATTCCATTCTTTGAGTCGCGAACCGAGTAATTCCGCTTGTCCTTTGGTAAGAGCGAGATCACGTATTAGATCTGAAAGTTCTGAATGGTTAATTCAGTGAACACCATCATTCACCGGTATATAATCCGAGTCAGAATTAGTTTCTAAAGCAGGTAAACTATCACTTTCTGATGGTTCATTCACGTCCAACGGATATTGTTATGGTGGAACTGGGATCGGACACGTGATTGGATCATGAGGCACTGGTTTCGATACCGATTCTACAACTTCTAGAAGCCATATTTCGCTCAGAATTATTTCAAAATACAGTAACTATTTGAAAAATAGCGTAACATATGTCATGCATATTTTAGCAGTATAAAAAGTAGAATTATTTTGCATTTTATTAATTTTTAATAAGTTATATAGTAAAAATGAAACGGAGCAAATAACGGTTTCCCAAAAATATATTTATTCACAAATATCTTAAGAACCCGACGTGATAGAGATAAACGGATTTCAGATTTGAAATCAGCGCAAGAAACTGACCTAAGAACACTTATTCTTATATAAGAAAGAAAAATGTTGTTTGTCAGTGTAATCATATACACCAACAACCACACACACAGATCACCATTCATAAAACCTGTAGAACACAAAGAGATAAATAATCGAGTGACAGTCCTTCGGTTTTCGGGGACCAGCTGAAGTAACTCCAGTAAGTGGTGTTTTCGTATATATCCTCCATCGGTGATGGAATTAACCTGAATAACATCACTGTATAGGCGCTATCTTTGGTGACCCCCCCCCTTACTGGCGTGAGTTGGGCTGAGGGACGCTGTTTATCTCCTGCTGACCAACTGATTGAACTGGGCGACAGCCTGTCCGCTTTTCGGGGACCAAATGTACTAGCTCCAGGAAGTGAATTACTTGTAGATCCTTCGTGAGGGACTAGCCTACAAAACTTTCTTTGTTGGTGCTAAACGTTGGTGACTCCCCTTATAGCGTGAGTGGGGCTGGAACTCTGTCCATAGATGGCTGCTCATACGTGCGAGGTTTTAAGTATCCAGGAAATACACCAGAAGAAGTCACTTGAGGACAAAGAGACCCAGGCGCGCTTATCCGGCGCAAGGCTCCGCTTGGCTGTAAATCCTGTTTAAACTGGTTTACTGTGGCTTGGCTGAGTGCCCCGTTTAGGCACAAAAAAGGCGGGTGATATGGAATTCTGCTATAGGCATGCTGGGCGGGTTTGATATTCTGGAAGCCGCAATGCTCTGGCTGGTAATCCAATAGGCGAGTAGAGAACTACTACTGCGTTTGGCGATTCCAGATTTAGCGTTGGCTCCGTTGCACTGCGTGAGCTTAACTTGGCGTTGACAAAAAGGGGTTTTGATTCAGGAACGGGGTTGACGATTCGTTGCTAGATGTATACAGAAACCCTCTAGATCGAAGAGTATATGACTTTCTTCGCCTGACTGAAGTCTGCTCTAGCGATTCGGTCTTCCTGAAACCCGAAAAATGACTAGAACATAGGCAAACACATTCTAGTACTGTGTTAAAGTTTGCCTTATCTCATGATGATCATCTACGGGCCAGGAAAATTTACGAATGTCTTTGTCTATTAAACCCAGTCTACTCTTATAGATCACAAGGGACGCTCCCCCCGGACCTGGCCTGCATATTTCTACAGAAGTTCGGCGAAAGACGTAATCTAGAGTAAGACAAAAGAAATCGTGCGAAAGTTCCCCAGGTAGAGAAATGCATAACATTATGCTCTATCTTGTCTAAAGGGCGAAAACCCAAAGACTGACCGCGATTGTTATCTTCCCCTGAAACAGATCACACTCGTTACCCAGGCCTCAAAGGGTACCAGCCGCTCGTCATCAAACGTTTTAAAGCGACCAGAGAAATTCCCCTGTTGGGACCACAGAGGGTACCCGCCGCTAACGAACCGTTTCTTTCACAGAAACCGTCTTTGGCTCGTTCTAACACTTAAAGCGGACCCGAGAAATGTTTCTCTGGTCGAACAGGTGCGTTTAGATAACATTACGTCTAGCGTTAGCTGACCGCAGCTGGCCAGCGTAAACAACCTCGGGTGGGGTTGAGAAGGTGAAAAAATGTAGGTAGAATATGAAAGAAACGAAAATACAAAATGTCTCGGAAAACAGAACATTTAAGGGAGTAATCAAATTATGGACAAGATGGTAAAATAAATTATCTTTCACGTGACAAGTGCCCCCCCTTTTAAAGTTCGAGGAATACGGACAAAAATGACAGTAATTCTCTTGTCCATCGATGTTCGTTACATGTCGTAAGAACCTTCTATACTCACCAAAATCGTATCCAATTTCTGTCAGTACTGTATGATTAGCTCCGAGTTCATTTCTTTTCTTCCCTCTGTCTAATAGACGTTCAGCGAATGGGATTTTGCGAGGCCAGTCAGCGCTGACGCCCTTCGTTTCCGTGTGAACCTGACCTTGCTTCCGCAATTCGCTGTGCCTGTTTATGGTCCGGAAAATTATCCGCACCTGTTGTGGTTTTCGGCCCTGCCTGAACTCACTGGCCACTGCGTAGATAATCCGCCTGTTATGTGCAGTGTAATCATTGTTGGGCTCAGACTGCTTATGTATATTTTTACCTGTCACGGGCGTGGCCTTGAATAACCCTCTATAGCTGCAGTCTATAGGGATTTTCTAGCGCGTGTAACCCTAGTTGGTACATAAAGCCGTTCGTTGGCCGAAGAAATGCTAGCATTTTACTTCTGCCTCTCCACACCTACTTCCCTGTTTCGGTGGGAGCATTGATCAATCTTCAGACCTGTGCCGTCTAAAGGTGGATCTGGAGCTTTCCTTGCCTTGCCAGTCACAACTCTGGCTTGGTCAACGGAAATGATCACGTTGCTCGGTAATGGCCTGGCGGAGGCGACTACTTTGCTGTCCATCAGTGGGGTTGAGACCACTGGAATAATGCGATTTGAATGAGAGAACTCAGCTGCCTGCAGCAGAGAGTAATCGATCGCATTCTGGGGTTCTACTAAATCATAACAGATCTCCGTAGCTTCTATCCGTGTAGACAGATAGGTAATATCTGCGAGTTGCAGAGTTTGTTGAGTCGCTTTCCCATTACTAGCATGACGTGAGCCAAGGCTCTCAACAATGGCTCCTTGTACAGTAGTAAGGCAGCTTTTCTCACTGTCTTCTGCCCTGAGAAGTGTGAGAGACTCAAATGGAATACCAGGGATCCCTTCGCCTGGAACCCTGTGTCCATCATAAACGTCAACTTTGCCCTCCCCTGAGGAAGTTACTGGCGTCCGTTGAACTTTGTCCTGCAATGCGAGATCCACTTCCTGGTTGACATGCTCCGCAGTCTGCATGCAAAGGACTGGACGGTTTGAGATCCCGTTAGATCGCGAAGTGCCCGAGAAAAAACTCTCGGTGTGTTTTTCCAAAGTTCCTTGGAACGGTTTGGAAAGTTTAACCCTTTTAGCAGGCGACTTATTCTTGCACCTTTTAAGCTCAGGGTGATAAGAGGAGCGGCGCCTCCATTCTACGATCGTTGAGTTGGAGGGATGCGCCTCTGCATATGGTTTTTCGCTGTCCGGCCGGGAATCTTGCGAAATATAACGTGATAGGGTGTGGCTCCCTTTTCTCGACGTCACGTGTCGGTTAGGTGCTGCTCGGTCTGGAGCGTGAGAGGCTCGGGGTTCGCCGCTTGCCAGACGGGAACAATCCGTATTACAATGCTTGTTAGCACCTCTCTCACCTTTGAGCAGTTTCCATGCCTGGGAACGTTGCGTAATTTTCCCCGTGGCCTTAGGTCTGCTATCCCGACGTAAATTCTTTCCTTGTTTGGGCTTCGGATCCAAGTCCAAAGGAAAGTCAATTTTCTGGAGTTGGGGTTCGGTTTTAGCAGGCAAGTTTTCTTTCATGGGCGCAAGGTTTGCAGGGGCGTTGACCGCTAAGGGCAAAGTAGAAGGGGAAGTAGAGTGACTACATTTAGTATCTGTTTCCACCCTCCGAATTTGGCTATCCAGTTCATTCATTCTGATTTGGTGTAGCCTGCTCCTTTCTTGGCTTTCTCTGTCCCTTTCTTGGCGCTCTATTTCCCATTGCTTGTCCCGTTCTTGTTGCTCCATTTCCAATTTCTTGTCCCGTTCTTGTCTTTGCTTTTCCCTTTGCTTCTCATCTTCTATCACTTCTTCTACATACTGTCGGGTGAATGCTTCACTCTCCCCAGTTTGTTTACAGGACCATGCCAAGATTAAACGGCTGTCAAACCAATTGTCTACCTCGTATTGATCCTGCAGGCTTACTGCAAATTCTAGAAAGGGCTGGATTTCGCTATCCTTGTACTCCATGTACTTAGCTACCTCGAGGGCAATCCTATGCACTTTATCTAGATCGGCCATTATATCAGGGTGAGCAAACACTATAGAAGAATAGAACCTAGAGATCTTAGTTACCTAGTCCACTAGGTGCTGATTAACTTAATAATCAATAAAATCTAAGCTAGCCTGGGAACTTTAAAAAACAAGAAAATTTGTAGCTACTCTGATCGACAAGCAAACCCCCAAAAAATTGTAAGTGATGTAAAACTTACTATCACTTCACCCCAGTTCTGTCAGTACTAAGCTATTGAGAGGATTGGTTACTATCGTCCGAATGAACACCCTCCCTTGGTACAAATGCAAGCTAGTAACTGACTATCTGTAGCTTCTTATCTCAGATTAAAGAGCTACTCCTGAAAAAATATTAACCCTTAAAAAAAAAATTTTTCTGACTTTTACAACAATAGTCGTCAGATTTGTCAACCAAAACTCAGCAGTGATACCATCAACCTTTACCAGCTGTCTCATGTGTAGCATGAACAATAAATGTAACTTAATATTTATGATTGCTGTGGAGAAAAAACGCTGTTCCGACTTCCACCCAAAAGAAATAGTTCGATATGTCTAGGGGAAAGAAATTCCTATAATCTGCCGAACACTAAACTCTAAGAATCAGAATAGAATCTTGTGAGAGATTCATACCAGACTGCAACCTCATCTGTTGCGATTTCTGCAGATGTAGTTCAAATTCCGCGGCGAGACCCCATTTGTTGTACTAGATGGGCTCTAGAATCTCGGACGGGCTCCCATTTGTCGTGGTTGAGTTAGAGTGTAGAGTATTTGTCGAGGTGGACAACCGTAGTGAAATCGACAAGGGATAGTGGACTGACAGAGTTATAGATTACACACACAGAAAGGTGTAAATAGGAGATGGACTTGAGACAACCTGGAAGAAGATTTATCAAAATGATATCTCTCTCCAAGCCTCAACTCACTTATGTCTGTCTAAGCACCTCCTGCTCTCTCTCTTTTCTCTTATCATACATAGAGATTATAGTAAAGAGCTAAAAATACAAATATGGATGGAAAGGTCGTGAACAGCGCATTAATAAATGTGTAAAATTTATTAAAGAAGAAAAGCATGAAAATAATGCATATCATCACAACAACATAAAATTACATCAATAATCAAATATTCATTAATAATCATATACACCAACAACCACACACACAGATCACCATTCATAAAACCTGTAGAACACAAAGAGATAAATAATCGAGTGACAGTCCTTCGGTTTTCGGGGACCAGCTGAAGTAACTCCAGTAAGTGGTGTTTTCGTATATATCCTCCATCGGTGATGGAATTAACCTGAATAACATCACTGTATAGGCGCTATCGTTGGTGACCCCCCCCCCCCTTACTGGCGCGAGTTGGGCTGGGGGACGCTGTTTATCTCCTGCTGACCAACTGATTGAACTGGGCGACAGCCTGTCCGCTTTTCGGGGACCAAATGTACTAGCTCCAGGAAGTGAATTACTTGTAGATCCTTCGTGAGGGACTAGCCTACAAAACTTTCTTTGTTGGTGCTAAACGTTGGTGACTCCCCTTATAGCGTGAGTGGGGCTGGAACTCTGTCCATAGATGGCTGCTCATACGTGCGAGGTTTTAAGTATCCAGGAAATACACCAGAAGAAGTCACTTGAGGACAAAGAGACCCAGGCGCGCTTATCCGGCGCAAGGCTCCGCTTGGCTGTAAATCCTGTTTAAACTGGTTTGGCTGTGGTTTGCTGAGTGCCCCGTTTAGGCACAAAAAAGGCGGGTGATATGGAATTCTGCTATAGGCATGCTGGGCGGGTTTGATATTCTGGAAGCCGCAATGCTCTGGCTGGTAATCCAATAGGCGAGTAGAGAACTACTACTGCGTTTGGCGATTCCAGATTTAGCGTTGGCTCCGTTGCACTGCGTGAGCTTAACTAACTGGTTGACAAAAAGGGGTTTTGATTCAGGAACGGGGTTGACGATTCGTTGCTAGATGTATACAGAAACCCTCTAGATCGAAGAGTATATGACTTTCTTCGCCTGACTGAAGTCTGCTCTAGCGATTCGGTCTTCCTGAAACCCGAAAAATGACTAGAACATAGGCAAACACATTCTAGTACTGTGTTAAAGTTTGCCTTATCTCATGATGGTCATCTACGGGCCAGGAAAATTTACGAATGTCTTTGTCTATTAAAACCAGTCTACTCTTATAGATCACAAGGGACGCTCCCCCCGGACCTGGCCTGCATATTTCTACAGAAGTTCGGCGAAAGACGTAATCTAGAGTAAGACAAAAGAAATCGTGCGAAAGTTCCCCAGGTAGAGAAATGCATAACATTATGCTCTATCTTGTCTAAAGGGCGAAAACCCAAAGACTGACCGCGATTGTTATCTTCCCCTGAAACAGATCACACTCGTTACCCAGGCCTCAAAGGGTACCAGCCGCTCGTCATCAAACGTTTTAAAGCGACCAGAGAAATTCCCCTGTTGGGACCACAGAGGGTACCCGCCGCTAACGAACCGTTTCTTTCACAGAAACCGTCTTTGGCTCGTTCTAACACTTAAAGCGGACCCGAGAAATGTTTCTCTGGTCGAACAGGTGCGTTTAGATAACATTACGTCTAGCGTTAGCTGACCGCAGCTGGCCAGCGTAAACAACCTCGGGTGGGGTTGAGAAGGTGAAAAAATGTAGGTAGAATATGAAAGAAACGAAAATACAAAATGTCTCGGAAAACAGAACATTTAAGGGAGTAATCAAATTATGGACAAGATGGTAAAATAAATTATCTTTCACGTGACATATGGTAAATGCTAAGTTGGAAAAAACTATCTCTCTCTCTCTTTCTCTCTCTCTCTCTCTCTCTCTCTCTCTTTCTCTTTCTTTATCTATGTCTTTCTCTCTCTGTCCCCATTTATACTAGTGATAAAAGTTGCAACACGCTAGAAATATTATTACAAAGCGACACAGACAATCTTATTAAGTGGAGCAATGAAAACTGCACGCAAATAAATATCACTAAAACAAAATGTATGATAATATCAACTAGACAAAAATTACAAAACTCGCCGAAAACAACATTTCAGCTTTACATTGGAACCTCTTTAATTGAAAATGTAAATGAATATAAAACACTAGGACTCATAATTGACCAACATTTAAGTTGGAATTCGCATGTACAAGCACTGACCAAACAAACGGCACAAAAAGTTTACCAGTTAGCTAAAATCAAACATTTCTTAGATGAGGAGACACGAAAAATGTTCTATACATCCCAGATACAAACACATCTAGACTATTGTTCCACAATTTGGGATGGCTGCACCATGTCCAACACTAAAAGACTCTATGCATTACAAAAACGTGCTGTGCGCCTAATTTCAGACAAAAACCTCACACAGTGTGTAGACGCATATACATATCTTAACATACTACCACTAAGAAAGCGCCTTCTCTTCATCATCATCTCATCTCAGCCCGTAACCCGTCATGGGTCGTAGGGGTGCCATGGTGGAAGCATCAGCAGACAGGGTCCTCCACTGCTCTCTATCCTCAGCAATGCGTACAAGTGTGGAAAAACCGTGTCCTGCCCATTCTTTGATGTTATCAGCCCAGGATTTTCTCTGCCTTCCTCTTCTCCGTTTACCTTCGACTGTTCCCTGAAGGATCGTTTTCGAAAGGGAGTCATGACGAGTTACATGCCCAAACCAGGCAAGCTTTCGACGTTTCACTATTGACAAAAGTAGTTCTTGGTGGCCTGCATAGGTGTTTATCTTCTCTCTAACATAGACATTTGTTTTGTGCTCTTTATAGCAAATGCGCAAAATTCTTCTATAACATTTATGCTCGAAAGCCTGAATCCTTCGCTCCGTATCTGCAGTGAGTGTCCAGCTCTCACACCCATACAAGAGAATAGATAATACAAGTGATTTGTATAATTTGATCTTCACAGGAAAACTGATGTTACTTTTCCAGATCACATTCAATCTTGTCATGGCAGCTGCTCGACTTATTCAAGAAAAGTTTAGCTTTTTCTGCTGCTCATCTGTGGAATACTCTTCCACACGACTTAAAAAATACTCTTAGTCCATATTCATTCAATCACAGACTTTTCAAATACATCATGAGTGCAGATTATATGCCACCCTAATTTCGTTATGTTCTTAAATAATTACATATCATCATATGTAGGTTTTAAAGTTAATTTTGTCCTGTTTAGTATAAATTATGATACGCATCTGTAAATCTGTGTAACTGTTATTGTACTGTTACAATGTTGGGATTTTATTTTATTGTACTTTTTTGTTATTTTATTATTTAAGTAACATTTAGGATACGTGTGAGAATAAATGGATTAACTATGGAAGAAGAGAGAAAGGAAGGGCAGAAAGTTAGACGGGCCTGCGTGCCCAATTCTAAACCCTTTGAAAATAAAGTTCTATCTATCTATCTATCTATCTATCTATCTATCTATCTATCTATCTATCTATCTATCTATCTATCTATCTATCTATCTATCTATCTATCTATCTATCTATCTATCTATCTATCTATCTATCTATCTATCTATCTATCTATCTATCTATCTATCTATCTATCTATCTATCTATCTATCTATCTATCTATTAATGTTTATTTTTATTTTTATTTATTTTATTTTTACATTCATTATTATTATTATTATTCTTTTTTAATGTTAAAAACGTACTTTAATTATGATGATTATTACAAATGTAATATTACTTTTATAATGATAAATGCCTTAATTATGATTATAGTAAATATGCGGATGAAAGGATATAGTATATATGATGAGAGAGAGAGAGGAAGGGCAGATATCAGACGGGCCTGCGTGCCAATTATTAACCCTTTGAAAATAAAGTTCGTTCGTTCGTTCATTCGTTCTCTCTGGTATAGATATATATATATTCACTTTGGTGGATAGTTTTCTCCTCATATCCTGAGGAAATTCTTTAACTTTGATGGATACTTTCTTCCTCATGTGCTGAGGACATTCCTTCACTAGGGTGGATACTTTCTTTCTCATGTTCTGAGGACATAAATTCACTTTGGTAGATTTTTTCTTCCTCACGTCATGAGGTCATTCATTCACTTCGGTGGATATTTCCTTCTTCGTGTTCTGTGAAAATTCTTTACCTGTGACGGACATTTTTTTCCTCATGTGCTAATGTCATTCCTTCACTTTTTTGTGATACTTTCTTCCTCATGTCCAGAGGACATTCGTTCACTTCGGTGGATACCTTCTTCCTCATTTTCTGAGAACATTCCTTCACTTGGGTTGATACTTTCTTTCTCATGTTCTGAGGTCATTTCTTCACTTCGGTGGATACTTTCTTCCTTATGTACTCTCTTTTTTCCCTGTTTCTTCTGTCGCAGCTAATCAAACAGTCTTGATGACGACGTAATTTAAATTCGTTATGACGAAAGCATTTGTATTGGACGTCATGTCTGATCTATACTAATGCCTGTTAAATGT